>CM039585.1:29665918-30103650 GCA_022457205.1 Saccharum spontaneum | reverse complement strand
CCCTGGAATTAAAAAGTAATACCTTATCTCCGGGTAAGAACTCCTTCTTCTTGATCCTCTTGTCATGCCATCTCTTGACTCTTTCTTTGTAGATCTTTGAATTGTGATATGCTTTCTCCCGCCATTCTTCTAACTCCGATAATTGCATTCTTCTATGTTTTTCGGCGATATCTAGGTCCATATTCCATCTTTTTATGGCCCAGTGTGCCTTGAACTCAAGTTCAACAGGTAGGTGACAAGTCTTTCCGTACACCAATTGGTATGGAGACATTCCAATTGGGGTCTTGTATGCTGTCCGGTAAGCCCAGAGTGCATCGGGTAACTTGTCCTTCCATGCCGTTCCCATCTCGCTCACCGTCTTCTGAAGAATGTTCTTGATTTGCTTGTTAGAAGTCTCTGCTTGGCCACTTGTCTGAGGATGATAGGGAGTAGCGACGTTGTGACGGATTCCATGTCTTGATAGATAGTGCTCGAAGCGCTTGTCAATGAAGTGTGATCCTCCATCACTTATCACTATCCTGGGGACTCCAAATCTTGGAAATATGATTTCCTCAAACATCCTCTTCGAACTGATATTGTCGGCATGTTTGCAAGGTAGTGCCTCTACCCACTTGGAGACGTAATCAACCGCCACCAAGATGAACTCACTCTTCTTAGATGGGGGAAAATGGACCCATGTAGTCTATTCCCCAGACATCAAAGAGTTCAATCTGAAGATTGTTGGTGAGTGGCATGGCATCCCTTGTATTTATGTTTCCGTGCCTTTGACATGGCCCACATCTTCTGATATATTGCTTCGTGTCATCGTACATCGTAGGCCAGTAGAATCCACATTGCCAGATCTTTGAATGTGTACGGAATGCTCCATAGTGACCTCCGTATGGTGATGAGTGACATCTGTCGATGATCTTCAATCCTTCCTCAGTGGTCACACATCTTCTAAGTAGGCCATCAGCGCATACTCGGAAGAGATATGGCTCATCCCATATATGTGAACGACTTTCCTGAATAAGCTTCTTCTTGTTTGCTCCGGGTGGTACATAACCTGAAACCATAAAATTAACAATATCTGCATACCAGGGGTCAGATTTGTTAATCCCGTAAAGCATGTCGTCCCGGAGTGAGTCATTAATGGGGGGTTCCTGTGAATTCTTAAAGTACATTCTAGACAAGTGATCAGCAACAGAATTTTCTACTCCCTTTTTATCTTTTATTTCTAAGTCAAATTCTTGGAGTAATAAAATCCATCTGATTAAGCGGGGTTTCGCATCTTTCTTAGTGAGCAAATATTTTAGTGCAGCATGATCAGTGTAAACAATTATCTTAGCTCCAACTAAATAAGATCTAAATTTATCAATGGCAAAAACAACAGCCAGAAGCTCTTTTTCAGTGGTTGCATAATTAAGTTGAGCTCCTGTCAAAGTTTTACTTGCATAAGCAATTGCATGATGCTTTTTATCTTTAGTTTGTCCCAAAACTGCCCCCACAGCATAATCACTAGCATCACACATAATTTCAAAAGGCAACGACCAATCAGGGGTTGAATGATTGGTGCAGAGATGATTGCTTGCTTTAATAAATTGAAAGAATTTAGACATGCATCATCAAATTCGAAAGGAGCATCCTTGGCTAGGCAAAAGAGTAAGTGGTCTCGCAATAAATGAAAAGTCTTTTATAAATCTGCGATAAAAACCAGCATGGCCAAGAAAACTTCGAATTCCTTTTATATTCACAGGTGGAGGGTAGTTGTTCAATTACTTCAATTTTAGCTCTATCTACCTCATTACCTCTTTCAGACACTAGGTGTCCTAGCACTATTCCTTCTCTAACCATAAAATGACATTTTTCCCAATTAAGGATTAAGTGCTTTTCTTCACATCTTTGCAAAACCTTATCTAAGTTCTCAAGACAACTATCAAAAGTTTTTCCATAAACTGAGAAATCATCCATGAAAACTTCCATAATCTCTTCAATCATATCAGAAAATATAGACATCATACATCTTTGAAAAGAAGCTGGTGCATTACATAACCCAAAAGACATTCTACGATAAGCATACGTTCCATATGGGCATGTAAAAGTGGTTTTGCTTTGATCATCAGGATGGATAGGGATCTGGTGATACCCTGAATATCCATCTAGAAAACAGAAAAACGAGTGTTTTGCTAACCGCTCAAGCATCTCATCTATAAAAGGCAAAGGAAAATGATCCTTTTTCGTGGCTTTATTAAGTTTTCTATAGTCTATGCACATCCGCCACCCAGTGACGGTGCGTTGCGGAATTAGCTCATTCTTATCATTAGTAACAACAGTCATGCCTCCCTTTTTAGGCACACTTGAACAGGGCTTACCCACTCACTATGCGGCATAGGATATATAATCCCTGCATGCAGCAACTTTATAACTTCTTTTTTTAACTACCTCTCTCATCGCGTTGTTAAGTCTACGTTGAGGCTCTCGAGAGGGTGTAACAGAAGGATCTGTCGGAATACGATGGGTACAAATCATAGGACTGATTCCTGTGAGATCTTGAAGTGAGTAGCCGAAAACAGAGTGGTGTTTTTCAAGAATGGTCATTAATCGCAGAGTTTGCTCCTGAGTGAGTTTATTACTAACGATCACAGGAAACTCTGGATTATTGTTTAGGAAAGCATAGGTAAGACCGGGTGGTAAAGTTTGAGTTCTATGGGGGGTCTAGGTGTTTCTGCAAACTCATCTAAGGGTTCAGGTTCAGAAGGTTCGGCCTCTTCTTCAGTGAAGAAGGGGGCTTCATCTTCTAAGTCTGGATCATCTAAAAGTTCTAGAGATGCAGCCTTTACCTCCTCCATAGGATCAGGCAAAAGATATGGCTCGGTCTTATTATTCAAGGAGTGAGTTATTGTAATTGGAAGTTTAAAATCCTTTCCCAAGGAAATGTGGAGCTTTCCAGTTTGACCTTCATAAAGGAGTCTTCTAAAAGGTTGTCCAATCAGTAGGTCGAAACCCATATATCAAAGATATAAAAGTTCAAATGAACCATGGAGCCTTCTACCATAAAGGGTAGGACATTAATAATTCCAAGACTGGGGACTAATCGTCCCGAAGATTCCTTTATGACCTTTGTTGTGGGGGTTAAAACAAGTTTCCCAAATAAATTAAGTGCAAAAGCTTCGGACATAATATTGATCCCCACAACAGGATTATAGAGAGCGTTAAATTGATCAGAATTATAAGCACAGCGTATAGTTATAGAGGGTGTGTCCACTCGGATTACTTCAGAGGAAAGCTCTGACTCCTCTAACCATTCGCTACTCATAACCGAGATAAGCTCTCTCAATTGACGTTCACTTGGTAAACAAATGCTAAATTGGCCGTTTTGGGGTCGGTCTATAGAATGGTAGTTTGAAATGTTTCCAAAATCGGCAAAGAGATCGGATTCTATGTCTAGCATGAAATCAGATGGTAGAATTTCTTCCTTTTGTGGCTCAGATTCTGGGATAGCTAAAGTAGATGAAAAGAGTGTCTACTTCGGCTTCGTAGGTTTTATCATGGAGGGCATTATCCATCTCAGCTTCTAGGATTCTATTCAAGATCCCCTTAGCTTCATCAGTAGGGATACGAAAGAAAGAACCTCTAGCCATAGTATGCAGCATTTGTTTATTATCTTTCTGAAGACCTCGAAAAAAGTGAAATAAAAGAACAGTGTCTTCAAGCAAAAGTTTTGGACCAGATTCTAAAAGATCAGAAAAACGTTTCTAGGATTTCCCCAAAGTTTCATTATCTTTTTGTTTAAAAGATAGGACTTCGAGTCTGAGGTCACTAGTACGGTCAAGGGAATAAAAATCTAGACAAAAGTTGGCTCTTAAAACTCCCCATTCACCTTGCTGTTGACTTACCTTCTGACTATACCATCGTCTAGCTTCTCCTCTTAAGGAAAAAGGAAAAAGCTTCCAACGTAAAGTCTTATCAGAGATGCCATCAATGCGAAGACAATCGCATGTCTGCTCAAAATCTCTAATATGAAGGTAAGGGTTTTCGTCTTCCTTTCCCGAAAAAGATAAATTTTGAATCATCGCAATCAACCTTGAACTTAACTTATACTGGGATGTTTGGATAGGCTGTGATGACTCCCATGGTAAAAGGTCAGTTGCTGAAGGTGTTGCGGCATCAAAGATAGATATAGAACCTTGGTTTTCCATTTTTGGTAAAAAGAAAAAGAAAGAATGAAAAAGATAAGAAAATAAAAAGTATGAATACAAGCTAGTAGTAAGACTCAAGGTTATCTCAGCAAACCGTCTTTCTCCCCGGCAACGGCGCCAGAAATGCTTGTTGATATTTGGTAACGCAATTAGGAAATAGGATCCGCAAGCGCACGGATATCGGCGAGCACTTCACCCGAGATGTTATCCTGGGTATCGTATTTATATTTTTACCTTTAGGAGAAAGAGTGCATCTGACTAACCAAATCTATTACTACTAACCTTTAGGCTACAACCACTATGATTCGATGTGAGTGATGTATAGAGAAGACTACAACCGCACTCTTCTTCTAACCTTGGTAAGGATGATCTACTGTTCTATTGGGGAGGTTTACGGAATCTAGACACCACAAAGGATGTTCAACCCGCACCTATAAACCCTATCGATCCTGCTAACGGGATATGGAATACAAAGGTAACTCGGAATTGTCACGTTCCTCGCTACTACCACGGTCCGGCTAGACGAGGGGATATCTATGAGTATCCTAGCTTAAACACCACGTTTACGCTAGAGATGATTACTCTAAACTCTACGCGAAGAGATCAAAGTAAACTCATAAACCAAAGAACAATAAAACAAAGAACTTACTAGAATTTAGAAGTCGAAATACTGAAGAATCCTGAGAACAAGCCTCGGGTTAGAAGAACTTGCTCCCGCAGGTACAACATCGGAGTAGACACCGACAGGCCGGCTTCCTCCGATCTACACCTCCACTCTATCTCTCTCAATCTAGTAGAACTAATTCTACTTTCACATTGGATGCTAAGCCCTAAGAGGTGGGAACCCTAGAGGGAACCTCTCTCTCTAAACCCTAACTAGAGATATGCAACTGAATAATGAATTGGGGTCTTCTCCACCAGGGGTCAGGGGCCTTGCTTATATAGCCCTTTTGGATGAATCTAGACCGTCGGATCAAACCGACCTTCATCCTACGGTTTTCCTTGATCCTCAAAGGCGGTGGAGCATAATCCGCGAGACTCGACCTGATTGGTCCCGGGGGCAGGGCGGGCGCCCTAGGGCACAGGGCGGGCGCCCTGTGTCCTGGCCCGTTACGGCTCCCGTTCGTTCCCGTGGCTTCTGGAATCTTCTAGATGTAAGATAATTACGTGTTCGGTTAATATCCCGTCATTAATCCGACATGTGGGCCTTTCTTCCGTATTTCCTGATAACCCCCTGCAGAAATAGATAAACAGCAAAACTCGTGGAATTCTGTTAGATCAAACCCTAATTCTAGGTGTTGCTTGCATATAGATCCTTTTCTTTATTTATTTGATGGTTATAATTGATACTTAAGAACCGTCAACACATGGGATTATCCTTGTTGTCCTATTCACCTTATGCAATTAATATCATTATGCATTTATTCCTTGTTAAGGATGACTTAGTGATTGATCCTACACCTTGGTACCTATTGCGATGCATTGAGTAATATGGCTAGTGCTTAAACATGGACTATGATCATGTAAATTGATTAGAGGAATATGCAACAAACATTAAAAGATGATTTTGATTAATGTTTAAAGGGGATTAGAGCATGGGGGTTACTTTTGATGCTCTAATTGCTCTCCATAAGGACTCATCTATAAGCGACAATCCGGGATTTACAGTACAACTGTGGGGGCTATATGGCTCTAGCTTTAGTCATATAGAAGGACCTTTTCTAGCTTGTTAGAGGTAACCTTTTTGGCGTAAGAACGGCTTGACGAATCGGGTATAGTGCGGCCTCTGTCCTTATGTGTATAGGCTGCGGGTTATTGTGCCATTTGGAAGGGGGGCTCTACATCTGTTTGCTGAGTGAATCTAATGGCCCTAACTTGTTAGACGAACCTTCGAAAGACTTCATAGTGTTTACCCTGCCTGCTCACCTTGGTAGTGTTTTGGGAGTAATTAACCCGGGCATTTGGGTAACACGACTCACAGTGAAAGTGTACAACCTCTGCAGAGTGTAAAACTATTATAACAGCCGTGCTCACGGTCACGAGTGGCCTTGGACCCTTATGGAATAGTTGAATAATTGTTAATGGTTATGTTTTTGTTATTCATTAATCATTTCACATGGATCATATGTTTATTGTTTACATTGAGACAATTTGATGCTATTGTTATGCTAAAATCATGTTAACTAAAAGCTACATGCTGTTAAACCAATGTTATGCCTTTTTGAGCCTCATGAACCCCATGTTACACTTGTTGAGTACGAGATGTACTTACGCTTGTTTATTTTTCTTACTTGGATAAAAATCCCGGATGGGTAACAGATGGAGGTAATAGTGACTACTACGCCTACTTCCCTGAAGATTACTAGTCTTGCTGTCAACCAGTCAATGTACCTGTGACTGGAGCTACCACGAGAGATATTTATTTATACTTCCGCTACATTTGTGTTAAGACTATGTGTTAAATATCGTGATGTAATAACATTTGTGATGATACTTCCGTTATAATTTGTGAACTTATGTGTGATTGATCTCTAGGCGCACATAAGGGTATGCACTCCATTTGGTCGTTAAATGGGTGTGACAAATTGGTATCAGAGCTCTTGTTGACTGTAGGACGCAAGCCTAGCTAGAAATGGTCGATTTAGTATCATATTTACACTATTTTTATGCTCACTATCTTGCTCTTGTTATTTGATACATTTTTATGCTTCTTATGTCCCATTCTATTACGAAATTTTGCCTCTATTCTAACTTCATCTAAAAATTCTGTAGATGGCCTGTGACCGTAAGACTGCTCGCATCAGCTCTAGAGGATACTACCACCTCGTGCCCTGCTTGCAACTGAAGAGCCACAAGAGCCAGAACCCCAGAAATAGGAGCAAGCCCCTGAAGCACCAGTCCAAGCACCAGCACCTCCCCAGGAAGAGCCTGAGCCTGAAGAAGATCCAGAAATCATCGAGATTGAAGATGATGAAGAGGAAGCTAATGGAGGAGGACAACCCCCGTCTCCACCACATGAAGCTCCTGGAGATATGCCACCTCCTCCAATGGGGTGGACTATGAGGATCTACCACAGGAATGGAGGGAATGTTGTCTCTCATCTTCGCCTGATGGGGATGCTCACTGCTTACTTCGCTGATTGGCATCCAGCTGTGGAGTACGTCTGCTGGGAGTACACTCATCCACTGGAGGATACATACTAGAAGGCAAGGGCAAACATCTTTGCACATAAGCAAGACAAGGGGGCATATCAGCTGGATAGGATGTTCTCTCACGTGGAACATCGAGCTACTATAGAGGATAGCATTGAAGATGCTGCTTTTGAAGCATGTATGGGTCTCCGCTATCTTCGCTTTAACCTTATGAAGCATGACATCCATCGCTTTTTTCCTCGTGCACACCCCGACCTTGGATGGGCTATGACAGATCCAGTGCAGCTAGAGCCACTACCTCGGGTGATGGTGAACATTGTCTATGATATGATGGATAGGAAGCTGCAGCTAGAAGAGATGGTGAAGGCACAAGGGAAGACTATCAAGAGGTGCCAGGCAACCATTGATGAGCTCCGAGCAAACCAAGGCCTGCCCAAGATTTATGAGACATTAGAGCATGAGCCACTTCCTTAGGAAGTAGGAGTCCTTTATGTAATAAGAACGTTCTTAGTAACGTCAGTTGAGTCAGTCGAGTCTGTCGTGTGGTTTGAACCTTGGTGTGCTAGTTGCTTTATTATTATGCTTATGTGTGAGTTGGATCTTTGTTTGAGTGTCGGGACTTGCAGGCATGTCTACAAGTTCCATTCTTAAGAATAATAAGTTTAATAGTCAAGGGAATAATAGTTGGGTTTGGTATTATCACGTTTCTGTCCTTGCTGTTTTATGGAGCAGTCTTCAATGTTTCTGCTATAGTTTAAAAACGGTTCGTGCAACATTTATGAAATTTTTATGAGAGAAACTAGACCCAAGCATCTTTCAAATGCCACTGGAATCACCTTTTTATCTGATCTGGTTCGAGAGATATAATTTTCACAAGTTAAAGTTTCTGCACAGTCTGGAATCTGGAACAGTCTCTGTTACGCCTTATTTTTCATAGATTTAACGACAGAATCTGATCTTGAGGTCTGAATAGAAATTGTGGATAATTTCATAATCTTTCCAACCATATAAAGCACGCCTCTTTTGGACTTCTGTAGCTCGAGATATGATTGAAATACTGAACTGTCAATATTGCTACTCGTCCAGAAAACTTTCAGATCTCATTCTTAATCTTATAAGTGGTTGATAACATGGAATTCTTAAAGTTTACATGTTTATGGGTGGCAGATGGCCGGAAGAGGAAGAGGCAGGGGTCGTGGAAACATTCCCCCAAATCCACCACCACCACCACCGCCACCAACCATCGAGCAACTGTTGGCAGTACAGACGCAGTTGATGCAACAACTAGTGCAGAATCAGTAAAATCAGCCAGTTGCTGGGGCTCAACCACGTGATAAGCGTGGTGAATTTTTGAAGGGTCATCCCCCAGTGTTCACACATGCTGCTGATCCTTTGGAGGCCGATGATTGGCTTCGTGCTGTGGAGAAACAACTCACTATTGCACAATGTGATGACCGACAGAAGGTGTTGTTCGCTTCTGGGCAACTTCAGGGAGAAGCTCAGGATTGGTGGGAGTCATATGAGTATGGTCGTCCTGCCAATGCTCCTGCAGTCACCTGGCAGGAGTTTAGAGAGAACTTCAGGGCTTACCATATACCTGAAGGAATGATAGAGTTGAAGGCGGAGGAATTCAGGAACCTGACCCAAGGGTCAATGACTGTAGCTGAGTATCGTGACAAGTTTGCTCAATTGTCACGATATGCTCCACATGAGGTGGCCAATGACAATGATAAGCAGCGCCGCTTCTTGAAGGGATTATATGATGTACTACAGTTGCAGTTGATGTCCAATACCTACCCTAACTTTCAGACGCTTGTGAACCGCGCTATTGTGGTGGATAACAAGCACAAGGAAATGGATACAAAGAGGAAGAGGTTACAGGGACAAGCCTCCAATAGCAACACCCGTCCGCGTACTGGCTTTCAACAGAATAATCAGCAGAGGCCTCCTTCTAGACAGTGGAATCGTGGTCAGGCCCCTTTCTGTGGACAGTTTCCGCAACATCCCCCATTCCAGCCACAGAATAGCAACCAACGTCCTCCGCAGCAGAATGGGAATCAAGCACAGTGTCAGGGTCCTTCCAACAACACTCCCACGAAGACTAGTGCTCCCAATACTCCCAACAGGTGTTTCCGATGTGGAAAGAAGGTCACTTGTCCTACAATTGCCCGGAGAAGCCCAACCAGCAGACTCCCCAGAGACAGAGCAGCCACCAGAAGCCCGCACCTAACTCTGGAAGGGTGAATCACTTGTCCCAAGAAACTGCAGTGGAGGAGCCAGAAGTTATGCTTGGTACGTTCGATGTTCACTCTACTCGCGCCACTGTTCTTTTTTATTCTGGAGCATCACATTCTTTCATATCACAATCATTTGTTAGAATACATAGAATCCATTTGTGTGCCATGAAGAACCCTATCTTAGTAAACTCACCTGGTGGAAACATGCCAGCATCTTATCGCTGTCTTCCAATTAGTCTCAACTTAAGGGGGGTAGAGTTTACAGTTAGCCCTATAGTTTTGAGAACAGCTGGGATTGATCTTATATTGGGAATGGATTGGATGATGCAACAACAAGCAGAGATTCAGTGTAAGGATAAATCGGTTGTACTAACAACACCAAAGGGTGATAGAATCAAAGTTGAGGTAAAAGTGCAGAAACAAGAGACCGCTACAGTGAACCAGCTCAACGATGGTGCCAACTAGGAAGATCCAGTTGTGGAGGAGTTCCCAGATGTGTTTCCGGAGGAATTGCCAGGTATGCCACCAGACTGTGACATTGAATTTATTATTGAATTATTACCTGGAACTGCACCTATAGCTAAGCGTCCATATAGAATGGGAGTAAATGAATTAGAAGAACTTAAGAAACAAATTAAGGAGTTGCAGGATAAGGGTTTTATTCGTCCTAGTTCTTCACCATGGGGAGCACCAGTGATTTTTGTGGATAAGAAAGATGGAACTCAGAGGATGTGTGTAGATTATCGGTCTCTTAATGAGGTTACTATCAAGAATAAGTACCCATTGCCTAGAATTGATGACCTGTTTGATCAGTTGAGAGGAGCTTGTGTATTCTCCAAGATTGATCTTCGCTCTGGATATCATCAATTGAAGATTCGTGCCAGGGATATACCCAAGACAGCATTTACCACACGGTATGGGTTATATGAGTATACAGTGATGTCCTTTGGTTTGACTAATGCTCCTGCATACTTCATGTACTTAATGAATAAGGTGTTCATGGAATATCTGGACAAGTTTGTAGTGGTATTCATTGATGATATACTAGTATTTTCCAAGACTGAGGAAGAACATGCTGAACATTTGAGATTGGTCTTGCAAAAGCTCAGAGAACACCAACTATATGCAAAACGGAGTAAATGTGAGTTTTGGTTGAAGGAAGTTTCTTTTCTGGGTCACATTGTTTCAAATGGAGGAATATCAGTAGATCCTGGCAAGGTGAAAGATGTATTGAACTGGAAACCACCCATCAATGTGAGTGAGATCCGTAGCTTCTTGGGATTGGCTGGTTATTATAGAAGATTTATAGTGGGATTTTCAAAGCTTGCAAAACCAATGACTGCATTATTGGAGAAGAATGCCAAGTTTGTGTGGTCCGAGAAGTGTCAGGCTAATTTTGAGGAATTAAAGAAAAGATTGACTACTGCACCCGTCTTAGTTTTGCCAGATCTGAATAAACCTTTCTCTATCTATTGTGATGCATCTCGATTGGGTTTGGGATGTGTTCTTATGCAAGAAGGTAGAGTTGTGGCATATGCATCGAGGCAGTTGAGGAAGCATGAGTTAAATTACCCTACTCATGATTTGGAATTAGCTGCAGTGGTTCATGCATTAAAAATATGGAGACATTATTTGATTGGACACAAGAGTGATATATACACTGATCACAAGATTCTAAGGTATATCTTCACTCAAACGGATCTGAACTTGAGGCAGCATAGATGGTTGGAGTTGATAAAAGACTATGATCTAGAGGTGCATTATCATCCAGGAAAGGCCAACGTTGTTGCTGATGCTCATAGTAGAAAAAGTTATGCAAATGAAATACAAGTAATGCCTATGCCAAAAGAATTGTGTGCGGAGTGCAAGCATCTGAACTTAGGATTTACTACCAATGTAGTGGAATTAGTATTAGAGCCTACTTTGGAGCAAGAAATCCGTAAAGGTCAGCAGAAGGATGAAAAGTTGAGAGAGATAGCTGAAAACATAGCGAAAGGTAAATCTCTAGGATTCCGTAAGGATGATAATGGTACGCTATGGTTTGGAAAAAGGCTGTGTGTGCCCGAAGATAAGGATATCAGAAGGGCAATTCTGCGTGAAGCTCATGAGTCAGCTTATTCCATACATCCGGGGAGTACTAAGATGTACTTGGATCTGAAAGAGAAATATTGGTGGTATGGTTTAAAGAGAGACGTTGCTGAGTATGTTGCTTTGTGTGACACTTGTCAAAGGGTGAAAGCTGAACATCAGAGACCTGCAGGATTGTTACAGCCTATGCAGATACCCGAGTGGAAATGGGAAGAGGTTGGTATAGACTTTATAGTTGGGTTGCCACGGACTCAAAGAGGATATGATTCAATTTGGGTGATAGTGGATCGTCTGACTAAGGTTGCTCATTTTCTGCCTGTAAAGACTACATATAGCAGTGCGAAGTTGGCAGAGTTGTATATGGAAAGAATAGTGAGTCTACATGGAGTTCCTAAGAAAATTGTGTCTGATCGAGGTACTCAGTTTACATCTCATTATTGGCAAAAGATACATGAATCATTGGGGACCAAACTGAATTTTAGTACAGCTTATCATCCCCAGACAGATGGTCAAACAGAGAGAATTAATCAGGTATTGGAAGATATGTTGAGAGCTTGTGCTTTACAATATGGTACTAGCTGGGATAAGAGTTTGCCTTATGCAGAGTTCTCTTATAACAATAGTTATCAGAAGAGTCTTCAAATGGCACCGTTTGAGGCTCTGTATGGACGAAAGTGCAGGACCCTGTTGTTCTGGAATCAGACAGGGGAGAGTCAAGTGTTTGGGCCTGATGTATTAAAGGATGCTGAAAAGAAAGTGAGAATGATTAGAGATAATCTAAAAATAGCACAGTCCAGACAGAAAAGCTATGCTGATACTCGCAGAAGGGAGTTGACTTTTGAGGTAGGGGATTATGTTTACTTGAAAGTGTCACCCATGAGGAGTGTGAAGAGATTCAACATGAAGGGTAAATTGGCACCAAGATATATTGGACCTTTTAAGATCATTGAGAGACGTGGTGAAGTGGCATATCAGTTGGAATTACCCGAAAGTTTGGCAGGTGTACATGATGTGTTCCATGTGTCTCAATTGAAGAAATGTTTACGAGTACCAGAGGAACAGATTCCATTAGAGGAGCTCACTGTTAAGGAGGATCTTACATATGAAGAGTTTCCTGTTAAAATTTTGGAGACTGCGGATAGAGTCACAAGAAGTAGAGCAATCAAAATCTGTAAAGTACAATGGAATCGGTACACAGCAGAAGAGGCTACTTGGGAACGAGAAGAGGATCTGAGAAAAACCTACCCGCAACTGTTTGAGTAAGCATCGGTCGAATCTCGGGGCGAGATTCATTTTAAGGGGGGTAGAATTGTAACACCCTAAAATTTTGAAAAGGAGAAAAATAGGAAAAATATGATTTTTGTATATTTTTGTGAGCATGCAAATTTAGAATAAGAATAATTTTTATAAATTTAAAATCAAATATAAGTGTACAAACATGATTGAGCATTCATGCTGCTGCATTTGAAGTTTTGTATTGAGTGGTTTAAATCAAATTCAAATTTGATTTGAAAATCTTTTGAAAATTTGCTTTGAAAAAATAGAAAAAGAAAAAGAGAAGAGAAATTCATTTTATTCGGATTTCGGCCCGTCTCGGCCTGCCTTGGCCGCGGCCCATTCCCGCGCCCGCCTTCCTTCTTCTTCCTCCCGACGTCGGCCGGATTCTCCTTCCTTCTTCCACCGATCCGAATCGATCTCCCAATCTCTCTCTTTCCTTTCTTGAGGCCGCCTTCGGGCTATAAAAACGGGACCCCCGCACTATTCCGCCCCCATCCCATCCCTTTTGGAGCTGCCAAAGCCATCTAGCCTCGCCACCGTCGAAGCTCCGCCTCCACCGCCGCCTTGCCGAGCTAGCCACCGCCCTCCGGTTGCTCTCCAGCTTCGTTCTCGCGCGGGGTAAGGTCGCGATGATGCGCTCTTTCTTTTGGTGCTTTCGGTTTGGCGAATGGCGCTCGGGATGGTCCTCTTTGCAAGCTCCGGCGAGTTCGGGCGATGCCGGCCATGGTGCCACCGCACGGTCGCCTTCTCCGGTGGGAGCGCCGCCGGGCCTTCCCCCGATTCGATCTGGACCGTCCGATCTAGAACTGACGGATCTTATTTAATGATACCGGTTCGCGTGAACTTTTGTAAAAGAGGCCCTGAACTTTTGTGTTATCGAACCCACGGTCCAAAGCGTAAACCGGAAAATACGTTTTGATTAATTGAAAACGTAATTCGTTTCGGAAAAAGAAAAATACGCTTTCTGATATTTACAGTTTTGCCATTCAATTTGTTTTAGTCGTAGAATCTTCGTTTTAACTCCGATTTTGTCCATTCAAATTGCGTTAGATTCATATTTGCGAGCTCTATGTAATTATACAACTGTACAGTAGGTTTGGATTAATTTATTTTCGAGTTTTAATTAAAGTATTTATTTTTCTATAGGAAATCTTTGGAAATTCGTAACTTTGTCGTTTTAGTTCCGTTTTTCGTGATCTTCGCGTCTGTGTGATCCTAGCGAGTTGTAGATTCGTTTTAAAGACTTTTTATCTTATTTTCTTACTGTTGGTGTATTGTTCTAATTATAGTCTTGTTTGTCTATGCATGATTGCCTCTGGATGTGTGTTGTTGCTATTGGTTGATCGAGTATAGACGGTGAGCAATTCGTTGGGGATCAAGAGCCTTACTACGAGCAAGATCTTTAGGACCAGTTTGAGCAAGGCAAGTATAGCATGGGATTATCCTTGTTGTCCTATTCACCTTATGCAATTAATATCATTATGCATTTATTCCTTGTTAAGGATGACTTAGTGATTGATCCTACACCTTGGTACCTATTGCGATGCATTGAGTAATATGGCTAGTGCTTAAACATGGACTATGATCATGTAAATTGATTAGAGGAATATGCAACAAACATTAAAAGATGATTTTGATTAATGTTTAAAGGGGATTAGAGCATGGGGGTTACTTTTGATGCTCTAATTGCTCTCCATAAGGACTCATCTATAAGCGACAATCCGGGATTTATAGTACAACTGTGGGGGTGAAAGCCCAAGTTTGGTTTTGGTAATTAATGACACCAAGTTGCTAATGCTATTGTATCAAGTGTGATTAAGCTAGGCATAAGCAACATGTGATGGAGGTGGAAATGGCATGGAGAGATGGCCACAAGACCACATGATTTGGTGCATGAAATGATGAGCAAGATCATGGTGGAGACGCACATAATATGATGGACATGATGATCAAGTGGAAGAGAAGGATCTAAGAGCGCAAGGCAAAGGTATAACCATAGGGTTTTCCTTTTGCCGGTCTAAGATGAGTAGAGAAGTAATTGACCGGGTTTAGGATACATAGCCGACTATCAAGAGGGGCAATCACGGTTAGCTCGGAAATCAAGTGCCACTAGATCAATGTCTTGAGCATATGCATTCGGATCTAGCAGAGAACGCCTTGGAAAATATTTGTTAAAATGCTAACACACATGCACATGGTGTTGTACACTTGGTGGTGTTAGCACATTTGCGAAGGCGGTGGTGTTTGATCGGTAATAAGGGGTTTGGGGTTCGCTCTCCCTCCCGCCGAGCGTGCGAGCGCGGGATTCAGGCGTTTTTGAGGAAATGAAATGCCTATTTTCTATTACGCCGGAGTCGAGAAAAGGTGGCGATAGTCCAAATTGTTTTTCATTGAAAAACGGCGATCGGACGCTGCACCGGACGCGGTCCCGGTTTGACCGGACGCGTCCGGTCAGTTCAACGCAGCGCGGGCACTAGGGTTTATGACCGGACGCTGGTCTGACCTGACCAACGCGTCCGGTCAGTTCTCCTGTGCGCTGAAGAAGAGCGCGCGACCGGCGCGTCCGGTCCCTCACGGAACCGGAGCGTCCGGTCAGGCGTCCAGAGGGGCAGAGTGTTGATCGGACGCGCGGCGCGTCCGGTCACGTGCGATCGGACGCGTCCGGTCTCGACGGGAGCTTACTGGAACGCGACCGGACGCTGGCACTGTCGCGTCCGGTCAATCGGTTGAGTGCGTCCGGTCAGGGCAACGGCTAGTTCTGACGTGCGCTGTTCACGCTTGTCCTGTAGTGACCGGACGCGTCCGGTCACCCTGACCGGAGCGTCCGGTCAGCGTGTTTTTCGCTGCGTCGTCCGTAACGGCTAGCTGCGTACCCCTTCGTTATAAATAGAGGATGTCCGGGGTTTGAGGTATCGCTTGCACATTTTGAGACCTAAAGACATCCTTTGAGCTAGAGAACAATCCCTCCACTCATCTCTTTGCATAGTTGCACATCTCGAGTGAGATTGAGTGAGATTCAAGTGTATTGCTTGAGAGTTGCATTCTAGAGGCACTTGATCTTCGAGTTGCTGCGGATTTCTTGTTACTCTTCCGTGTTTCCCGACACGGTAGACGGCTTGGAGCAGCGGAGGTGATTGAGCTCGCAATTGGAGATTGTTGGAGCCCTCACCAAGTGTTGTAAGGGGTTCTTGATCCTTCCCCGCGGGAGTTCGCAAATTGGATACTCTAGTGAAGCTCGTGGCTTGGAGGATCCCCATCTTGTGTGCGGTTGTGCGGCGCCCGCTGAGGGCTCGACTCTTGCTAGTCGATTAGCTCGTGAACCGACAAGTGGGTGTATCGCCACAACGAGGAGTAGCTTGCCGGGAAGCAAGTGAACCTCGGTAAAAAATCTTGTGTCATCTCTTTGCTGAGGATTTCTCTTGTGGTTGATCATTGTGATTGATTATTCGAGTGCATTACTTCTCTACATCGTTGGTATAAGAATCAAGTCACTTGCTCTTTACTTTCTTGTACTTACCCTAGTGTAGTTTGCTTAGTGTAGCTTTTATCACATAGGAGTAAGTAGCTTAGTGACTAAGTCTTGTTGGTGTGTTAGAGATCATAGCCTTGCTTCACTAGAATTGTATAGGTGTCTTGCATAGTGTAGTTGAGCTAGTGCTAGAATTAGCTTAGCCATCTTTTGTTCTAACGTGGTTATTTAGTGAAGCTTGTAGATTTTTAAATAGGCTATTCACCCCCCCTCTAGCCATTTGGACCTTACAAGTGGTATCGGAGCCGAGGCACCGTTTATTTGAGGCTTAACAACCTACGGTGAAGAAGAAATGGCTCAATTAAGTTTGCACATCAACAACACCAAGAAGGCACCTCACTTTGATGGGACAAATTATGCATATTGGAAGGTTAAGATGACCGCACACCTCAAGTCAATCAATAGAGAAGTGTGGAAGGTCACCGAAACAAAATTTGAAGTTGCTAATCCGGAAGCACCTACACCGGTGGAGGAGAAGAAGCTTCAATGCAATGATATTGCCATTAGTGCTCTTCATGAGGCATTAGATGACAAGACATTTGAGCAAGTAAAGAACATAGAAGTTGCACATGATGCTTGGGCCAAGCTAGAAGAAACTTTTGAGGGCACCGAAGGCACAAAGACCGCTAAGCATATATCTTGCAAGAAAAATTTTCAAGCTTTAAGATGCAAGATGATGAGAGTGTACCGGAGATGTTTCATAGATTACAAGTCATTATCAATGAGCTCAAGGCACTTGGTGAGGAAGTCAAGGACAACCAATTCTCTATGAAGTTCTTCAGAAGCTTGCCCAAGAGGTTTGATACATTGATCACCGTGCTAGTGAGGACTACATTGAAGGATTCAACTCCTCAACAAATATTTCAAGAAGTAATGACCGATGATTCATATAGAGAAGATGATGAGAAGGATGAGTTGGTCAAGAAGAAGAAGAAGGAAAATGAGAAGAAGGATGATGAGAAGAAGAGGAGTGTGGCATTCAAAGCCACCACATCCAAGGGCAAATCCAAGATTGAATCATCAAGTGATGAAGACTCAAGCTTTTACGATAGTGATGACATTGATGAGAAGATGGCTCTCTTTGTCAAGCAATTTGGCAAGTTCATGAAGAAGAAAGGCTTTCGTGCAAGAAGAAGAAAGAACTCATCCAAGAAGAATGAGCATACCATGAGATGCTTTAGATGCCATAGCAAAGACCATCTCATTGCAAAGTGTCCTTATGATAGTGATGATGAAGATGCTATCAAGAAGGAAAGGAAAAAGCAAAAGAAGAAGCAAGAAAAGAAGGAGAGCTCTCATAAGAAGAAGAATGATTCTCATGTTGCTACATGGGATAGTGATGATTCCTCAAGTGATGATGAGGATGACAACAAGAGCAAGAAGAAGGGACATGCTAGCATTGCTATTCAAGAGAAGGTCTCCCTCTTCGACACTCCATCGTGCTTCATGGCTAAGGCCGCTAAGGTATCATTCGATGATAAGAGTGATCATGATAGTGATAGTGATGAAGAAGAATTCACTAAAGATGAACTAATCACTATGCTAGAAGATTGCACTCAACATTTTAAAGAATCTAGAAAGGAGTGCAAGGGCTTGCTTAAGGAAAAGAAAAACCTTATGCAAGAACTTGATGAGCTTAGGGCATCTTATGAGAGTCTAAAGGTAGACCATAAGAAGCTTCAAAAGTCTCACACTAAGCTTGAAGAAGCTCATTCCTCTCTAGTTGAAAAATGTGAAAACATGCCAACTAATGTTGAGAAAGCTAAAACTTGCAACATAGGCATATCTTGTGATATAATTGATGAATCTTGTCATAGGCCTATTGTTGTTGCTCTCACTAACCCTTCATGTAGCTCATCTACATCATCCTCATCTAGTAGTGACGGTTTCACTTGTGATTCCACACTAATAGTTGAGAATGAAAATCTCAAGAAAGAGGTAAAAGAGCTCAATCACACCTTAGCCAAGGCTTATGGTGGTGAGGACCGCTTGCTTATGTGCTTGGGTAGCCAAAGAGCTTCTCTCTACAAAGAGGGATTGGGCTATAACCCCAAGAAAGGCAAGGCCGCTTTTGCTCCTCACAAGACTCGTTTTGTGAAGAACAATGGTAGCTATTGCAAAAGTTGCAAGCAAGTTGGTCACATAGAGCAACATTGCATGAACAAGAAATCCAATGCTAATGTATCCTCAATTAAGTTTGATTCTTTCTATATACTTACCAAGGGTACAAATGGTGTTCATGCTAAGTTCATTGGTGCTCCATGGATGGGCTCAAAGAAGAAAGCCATTTGGGTACCAAAGAGCTTGGTCACTAACCTTGGAGGACCCAAACAAGTTTGGGTACCTAAAAAGAATTGATCTTATCTTGTAGGTCAATTACAAAGCCGGAGGAAGGCATTAGGTGCTTGATAGTGGGTGCACTCAACATATGACCGGGGATTCTTGTATGTTCAAATCTATTGATACAAGTCAAAATGGTGGTTTTGATGCTATCACTTTCGGCAACAACAAGAAAGGCAAGGTCAAGGGGCTTGGTAAAATTGCTATCTCAAATGACATGAGCATATCTAATGTATTGCTAGTTGAGAGCTTGGACTTCAATCTTTTGTCGGTGGCACAACTTTGTGATCTTGGCTTCAAGTGCATATTTGGTAGTGATGATGTTGAAGTCATTAGTGTTGATGGATCAAATTTGATATTCAAAGGATTTAGACATGGTAGCTTATACTTGGTTGACTTCAATGATAGTGAGACCCAATTGACATCATGCTTGCTTAGCAAATCTAGTATGGGTTGGTTGTGGCATAGAAGGCTTGGTCATGTTGGAATGAAACAATTGAATAAACTTTTGAGGCATGACTTAGTTAGAGGCTTGAAGGATGTCACCTTTGAGAAGGATAAACCTTGTAGTGCTTGTCAAGCCGGCAAACAAGTTGGAAATACACATCCTAGTAAGAGTGAAATGAGCACATCAAAGTCATTTGAGCTATTGCACATGGACTTGTTTGGGCCAACAACATACACTAGCATTGGTGGAAACAAGTATGTTTTTGTGATAGTGGATGACTACACTAGATACACTTGGGTGTTCTTTCTCTATGACAAGGGTGATGTTTATGATCTATTCAAGTCTTTTGTTAAAAGAGTGCAAAATGAGTTTGAAATCACCATCAAGAAGATTAGAAGTGACAATGGTAGTGAGTTCAAGAACACAAGAATTGAAGATTTATGTGATGATCTCGGTATTGGACATCAATTCTCACCAACATACACTCCTCAATCAAATGGTGTAGTTGAAAGGAAGAATAGAACTTTGATTGACATGGCTAGATCAATGCTTAGTGAATACAATGTGAGTCATTCATTTTGGAGTGAAGCCATCAACACGGCTTGCTATTGTAGCAACCGTCTTTATTGCCATGGGAAGCTTGGGAAGACACCATATGAGCTATTGAATGGAAGAAAGCCCAACATTGCATACTTTAGAGTGTTTGGTTGCAAATGCTATATTCTCAAGAAAGGCACTAGATTGAGCAAGTTTGAAAAGAAATGTGATGAAGGGTTCATACTTGGCTATTCTACCACAAGCAAAGCATATAGAGTTTGGAATCTCACAAATGGCACCTTGGAAGAAGTTCATGATGTTGAGTTTGATGAAACCCAAGGATCTCAAAATGAAGCTCAAAACCTCGATGATGTGAGAGGAGACCAATTGGTAAATGCAATGAGGAACATGGACATTGGTGATGTTAGGCCAATGCAAGTTGATGATGATGATATTCATATGATCAACCAAAGTGTGCAAATTGATACAAATCAAGCAAGCTCTAGTGGTTCTCATGATGAAGCTCAAGTTCAAGGTCAAACAAGTGGAAGCAATCAACTCCCAATACTCCAACCTACTAGTATTGCAAGGGATCATCCATTGGATCAAATCATTGGTGGAATTCAAAGTGGTGTTTAAACTAGATCAAGATTAGCATCCTTTTGTGAGCACTACTCATTTGTGTCACTTGAAGAACCTAAGAAAATAGAAGATGCTTTGAAAGATTCCGATTGGGTAAATGTCATGCATGAAGAGCTAAACAACTTCACTAGAAATCAAGTTTGGGAACTTGTTGAAAGGCCGAAGAACTACAATGTAATTGGCACCAAATGGGTCTTTAGAAACAAGCAAGATCAAGATGGTATGGTTGTAAGGAACAAAGCAAGATTAGTAGCACAAGGATACACTCAAGTTGAGGGTCTTGACTTTGGAGAGACATATGCACCGGTTGCAAGATTGGAGGCTATTAGAATCTTATTAGCATATGCTTGTGCACACAACATCAAGCTCTATCAAATGGATGTCAAGAGTGCATTTCTCAATGGCTACATCAATGAGGAAGTTTATGTTGAGCAACCTCCCGGTTTTGAAGATGATAAGAAGCCCGACCATGTTTTCAAGCTAAAGAAGGCATTGTATGGTTTAAAGCAAGCACCTAGAGCTTGGTATGAGAGATTGAGGGACTTTCTTCTCTCTAAAGGGTTCAAGATGGGAAAGGTTGACACCACTCTCTTCACCAAGAAGCTTGGAAATTACTTGTTTGTGTTGCAAATCTATGTGGATGATATCATTTTTGGATCAACCAATCAAGACTTTTGTGAAGAGTTTGGAAAAATGATGGCAAATGAGTTTGAGATGTCTATGATTGGAGAGCTTAGTTACTTCCTTGGACTTCAAATCAAGCAAATGAAGAATGGCACTTTTGTAAGTCAAGGCAAGTACATCAAGGACATGATCAAGAAGTTTGGATTGCAAGATGCTAAGCCAATGAGTACACCAATGGGCACAAATGATCAATTGGGTGTTGATGCTAGTGGCAACATGGTAGATCAAAAGCAATACCGGTCTATGATTGGAAGTTTGCTCTATGTCACCGCTTCTAGGCCGGATGTGATGTTTAGTGTGTGCAAATGTGTAAGATATCAAGCTTCACCTAGAGAAAGTCACTTGAAAGCAACCAAGAGGATATTGAGATATCTTAAGGGCACTCATGATGTTGGATTATGGTTTCCAAAGGGGTCTAATTTTGAGTTGATTGGATATTCGGACTCCGACTATGGTGGATGCAAGATTGATAGAATGAGCACAAGTGGCACTTGTCAATTGCTTGGAAGGTCTCTTGTTTCATGGTCATCAAAGAAACAAAATAGTGTTGCACTATCTACCGCCGAGGCCGAATATATTAGTGCCGGTAGTTGTTGTGCACAATTGCTTTGGATGAAGGCCACTTTGAATGACTTTGGAATAAAATTCAAGAATGTGCCATTGTTTTGTGACAATGAAAGTGCAATCAAGATGACACAAAATCCGGTTCAACATTCAAGAACCAAGCACATTGACATAAGGCATCACTTCATAAGAGACCATCAACAAAAGGGTGATATTAGCATTGAGAGCATTGGCACCGAAGATCAACTAGCCGACATATTCACAAAGCCACTTGATGAGAAAAGGTTTTACAAGTTGAAGAATGAATTGAACATACTTGACTTCTCCAACTTGAAATGAGTGCAACCCCACATTCTTATATGACATGCCTCTCCTCCAACATAGCAAGGTAAAGTTGTTTGGCATATCATCCATACTTTGCTAAGGACATGTTTAGAACATATAGACATATTTGCATGACAAATAGGCTCATTCATGAAAATCAAATGAGTTTAATGTATATATGGTACCACTATTGCTTCTATGTTTTGATTGATCTAGTGGTAGCATATGACATGTTTGTGGGCTTGCAAACCTAGTGTTGAATCTAGAAAATGAGCTTATGATGTGTAATTCAACATGGTCAAGATAACCCTTATACTTTATGAGGTGTGAAGAAGCTTGTCCTTGGATCAAACCGAATTACATATTCTAGGCAAGTGATCTAGATTGAACCATAATTTGGACTCCCTCATATTAATTGACTTAACTCTCACTAAAATTGGCACCTTTTTGGTGATTGTTGACAAAGGGGGAGAGAAAGTTACAAAGATAGAAAAGTCACAAAGATAAAAAGTTAAGTTGCAAAGGGGGAGAGAATTAAGTTGCAAAGGGGGAGAGAATGACATTGGAAAGGGATCAATTAAAATTGAGCACACAAGTAGGGGGAGCAAGCTCATGAATTATTTGTTGCATTTGTATGTGCATTAACATGATGAATTGTTGCATTGCAAAGCTTAAATTCATATTCATGTTTGTATGGTGATTGCTAGAATTAGAACTTGAATGATGATTTGTTGTGAGTAGCTTTACAAGTGGTATCTAGACACCTTTGCTTATAACATTGATCTCACGGGGCACTTTAGTGTTTGTGATCTTTACAAGTGATGAATTACAAGTGTGTTGACGGTCCTTAAGTACCAAATATAGTTATCAAATAAATAAAGAAAAGGATCCAAATGCAACCAACACCTAGACTTAGGGTTTTATCTGACAGAATTCCACGAGTTTTGGTGTTTGTCTGTTTCTGCAGGGGGTTATCAGAAAATACGGAGGAAAGGCCCACACGTCGGGTTTACATAGAGATAATAACGTGTTCACCGATTTTCTATCATCTAGAAGACTCCAGAAGCCACGAGATCGAACGGGAGGCCGAACGGGCCCGGAGGCAGGGCGCCCGCCCTGCTCCCTAGGGCGCCTGCCCTGGCCTGAGAGCCAATCAGGCTCTGTCTCGCGGATTATGCTCCACCGACCTAAGGGATCAAGGAAAACCGTGCGGTTAATGTCGGTTTGATCCGACAGCCCACGTTCACTTGAGGGGGCTATATAAGCAGGACCCCTGGCCCCTGGAGGAGGCACTCCCTCATTCTCATTCTTCAAACCCTAATCTCAGGAGGAGAGTCTCTGATCAAGCCCTAGAGCCACCACATCAACTAGATCTCTAGTATAGCATAGCTACATAGGATTAGAACTAGAAGGAGTCAATCTTCGATTGGTTTCCGGATCTGTCAAGAGGATTCTTGGTAATTCCTTAACTGTTCTTCATTGTTCATCTTTGTTCTTCAATATTATGAATACAACTTTGTTCTATTTCAATATATTGATTATGACTATGCTCTACTTGTTTATGTTTGCGATTATATTGTTCTTAGTTTATCATAGTTATACGCTTGGCTTAGTTAGATTGGAATTATATACATGTTCAGGATCGTATAGCGTTTATCCATCGGATCCATGGGTAAATGATAAATATTGTGTAGGCGTGGTGCTTAGACCATATTTATCTGCGATTGCACCTTATATGCCGGATCGTGGGGTGGTCCGCGATGGTGACAGCTTCGTTGGTTCTTATATAGTCCCCCTCCCGTGTGTAAGGCAGGCAGAGCAACATTATTACGGGGGAGTGATTGCTATGTTTCTCATCTTCCTTGATAATATCACTATGCATGGGCGTAGTCCTTTCTCGCAATGATTGCCAAGTGTACTTGCACTAACTATGATATGCTAGACTTTATAGTTAAGAATAACTTAGGAAATATCCTTGCAGTTCGTCCTAATACCATGCTAATGACTTGCTAGAATATCTGTTGAGGTGCTTATCATTATTATATGTGGCTAGCTGATCAGATTAATTATCTTTGTCACCATTCATACTTTATCTATATTTTATGTGACACTTACCCCTATATGCAAGAGATAGATGAATGCTCTCACTTATACATGCAATGATTGATACTCATTCCTATATTCCATTCCATAATCAACATTGATGTTAGTAATCCCTTCCCAGTGGTAAAAATATAAATAACGATACCTGGAATACTTCCCGGTTAAAATGCTACATCGGTATTAATCTGTGCGCTTGCAGATCTTATTTATTATTTATTTAGAAGAGCAGTTGCATATTTCAATACCGCGTCTCTCATGTCATGCTGGGGATGACAACTTGGCTTAAGTGGCATGAGGGATAGGTTCGGCATTTTTGGCGCCGTTATCAGAATTAGAAAACTAAGTCTACTTTTGGTAATGACGTTAAGAATGCCCAACAAGCATTTTTGGCGCCGTTGCCGGGGAAGGTTGATTTACTAACAAGGAATGAATACGGAATTTGAGTCATCATTCGCATCATTAAGTGATTGAGATCATCAATTCTCCCATACAGATTTACCCCTGTATTTTTCCATTCTTATTGTTTTGCAGGGTGATGTATGAATAGAGGACATCTTCCAGAAAATTTTGTTGACAACCCCGAAGCATTAATCAGAGGGGCAAGAGCCAAGCTCAAGAAGTCAACACTTCGACGCAACACTTCATCCAATTCAGAAGACCGCCAAAGTTTCATCCGGAATTTGTCAACAGAGTTCGCAGCCATGGTGAACAAGACGATCCGCGAGTTCTCAGCTCCCACTACAGACAATATCCGCACTGGACCTGCCGCGGCCATCGACAAGAACTTTGAGCTCAAGCCAGGGCTCATCAACATGGTACAAGCCAACTAGTTTTGTGGGAAGCCGCACGAAGATGCAAGTGCTCATCTCTAATACTTCCTAGAGATTTGCAGCACATTCACTTTATTAGATGTTCCCAGAGACGCCATACTACTTCGCCTTTTCCCATTCTCACTATTGAGGAGAGCGAAGCAGTGGTTCTACGCGACGAAGGATAAGAACACTACGTGGGCACTCTGCTCTACGAACTTTCTGGCTAAGTTCTTTCCCATGGGCAAGACCAATGCTCTCCGTGGGAAGATTACAAGTTTTCAGCAACAACATGATGAATCCGTTCCAGAAGCATGGGAGCGCTTTCAAGATTACATCCTAGAATGTCCCCATCATGGAATGGAAAGCTGGCTACTTATGCAGACTTTCTATCATGGGCTCATCACTAGTGCTCGTGAGACCATGGATGCTACAGCTGGAGGCGCATTTCTATCACTCACCATACCACAAGCTACAGCCCTTGTGGAGAAGATGGCGTCCAACCAAGGTTGGAACGAAGAGAGGACTCAAACACGCAAGAAGGGTGGAGGTATGCACCAGCTCAAGGAGGTAGGCATGCTGTCTGCAAAGTTAGACCTACTCATGAAAAAGCTCGATGACAAAGCTGGAGACAAAAGAGAAGTCATGAACGTCTACGACTCTCACATGACTTGTGAGGAATGTGGAGACACTGGACACTCAGGCAATCACTGCCCTGAGATGCTTGAGGATGCAAGGTACATCAACAACAACAACAACTACAACCGTCCTCAACAAAATCAAGGTTGGAATCAACAGAGGCCTAACTACTCAGGTAATTACTCAGGTAATTATCAAGGTAATAACTCTTACAACAATAATAATAATTTTCCACCCCTGAGAGAGTTAGTGTCTAATCAAGGAAAGCTAATGGATAACTTGTCTAAGAAATTGGCATCCAATGATAAAATACTAGAAAACATAAATAATAGAATGGATAATTTCTCTACTGCCATCAAAAACCAAATTATCTTTAATAAAATGATTGAATCTCAGTTAAATCAAATAGCTGCTGCTGTTCCTGCTACTAACCCCGGTATACCATCACAACCGGAAGGATTAGAATCTGCAAATCTTGTAGACATGTTTGATGCAGGTAACTATTGGAGTAATCCCGCTGTCGGAGTACATAATGACCTTCTACCAGTCAAGAGAGGCGATCCAGGACGCCCCGTCATCCCGATCTCCATCGGCATGGTGGACTTCCTAGAAGCACTTTGCGACTTTGGCTCCAGCGTCAACATTATGCCCAGGGAATATTAAAGAACATGTGTGTCCGAGTTGGTACCTCGTATGCTCCAGCTGATTTCGTGGTGATAGAGACCGGGTCCGATGAGAGGTCACCAGTTATTCTGGGAAGGCCATTCCTGAACACCTCGGGAGCTGTCATCTACGCCAGCGCTGCGAAGATCAACTTCAACATCAAGGGGAGGAAGGAGACGTTTTCCTTCAAGAACAAGATTACACAAATCCCAGAGCAACCCCAACATGAACCAAGGAAGAGGACCAACAGGAGGAACAAACAGAACAAGAACAACCAAGGATGGACCGAATCAGCTAAGATGGTCACTGCAGTTCAAGGAGGTCAAGACCGACGACCCAAGTCGCCGTTCCTGAACAAGAAGGACGACCCAGGTATGCCAAGCATTGAGTGCTCAATCAATGGATACTCCTTTCAGAAGGCGCTCTGCGACACTGGATCAGGCGTCAACATAATGGCCACAGTCACCTATCAGCTCTTGTACGGAACCATGCCCTTAAAACCAACATACACTCAGCTCCAGATGGCAGATCAGACATCCCGAAAGGTCGAAGGTATAGTAACCGATGTCCCTGTTAAAATTAACGATCATTTTGTCCATACAGACTTTCAGGTCATTGACATGGGAGACGACGAGTATGATCCACCCATCATCCTAGGAAGACCGTTCCTAGGCACCGTCAAAGCAATCGTCTACATTGAAACCGGAGAAGTCCATATGCATTTCCCCTCTGAGAAGGTACGCCGCTACTTTAATGACCCTAACTATATAGTTGAAGATTCTAAGCAGGTCAGGACAAGAAGAAGGCGATGTAACCGTAACCAAAGGAGGCAAACCATCAAGGACGTATGGGCAGACTATGAAGGAGAGGTCATAAGGCCCGAGGATACACAACAGGAGACCGAAGCACCAAGTCGGGTATGGAAAGTGAAGACAGTTACACAAGAAGAGGAGGCGCTGCCAGAACCACCGTCTACGCCACCCAAATCCCAGGACAACTAAGAAGAAAAGAAGTCCTGTTCGGAGGACTTAAAAACACCGAACGCCGTGCCAAGAGGTAAACTTGGTAGTTATCATTTTCCCTTTAATTATTGCTCAGTTAATCATGTTCATTCTGTCTAAAAAAAATGTTGAAAACAGTAAGCCCCATGTGAGTATGCGAGTGGCATAAAACCCATAAGTACATTCACTGTGGTGGCATAAAAAAATAATAATAATATATTTTTTCTGTTCTATAAAAATGAAAATAAAAATAGAGAGTGACATTTATCAAGGAAGCTCAAACATGATAAAGGCGAGATATTTATGCTAACGCTTAATCAAGTTCCACGAAGCTTTGTTGTCTATTTGAGCTCCACAGAATTCAGGAAGACTAGCAGATGGAGACATCCTAATCGTTGTCAGGGTGCTGCCGACATTCAAATACACCTCTGCACCTGCTAGCTACATCAGAAGAAATTACGTCAAGATCCAGCTTGGGGGAGAGCACCCCCATTTATCCCGATAAGTATTTTTATCTACATTTATACCTATGCTTTATTAAAATAAAAAGATGCATAATCATGAAAACCCAAATAAATATTTTGTGTTTATATATATTTGCTTAGTTTAATAAATAAATAAAGTAGCTATGCTAAACTGAATCTTGAAAATAAAACTCTAGCATGGATATGATGAATAGTTGCTCTGCCTAATTTTCAAATTTGTTCTCTCTCTAGTTTAGACATAACTGTTATAATTTAAAACTGGCTCTAAACCGGAACTAGTGGGAAGAGAACTTGATCTGAAGTCTAAGTTGTTAGCGGATATGATATGGGAAGGTTGAGCTGCTGTTTATCTGTTCCTAGAGATGCTAGAATTCTGGAGAATTTTATCTTTGAAAATCTTTAAAATGTTGCATGATGAGTTCCTGTATGATGAGAGTTTAAATTCCTACCACAGCCATATATACATGCTTGTTAGATTAAGAGCCGCACTTTTACTACTTACTGCTTATGGGCATTGAGTGTGGTCAAGCTGTGTAGACCCTTAGGAACTTGTCAGGTGGTTAAAATCAAGATTCAGTTGCACGTTCACTCATACATGCTGCTTCTACTCCGGAAGTACGCATCCACATATATCCACTCATTTCCATCTCCAGATTCACCCAAAATTATTCTACTCCTGATCCGGGAGAGAATAGCCAAAAACATTATCCCATTCCTGTTATTCCCTGTGAAGTTAATGCTCAAGTCATTTCTACTACCACTTGCTATATTTTCAAAAGAGGGAGATTGCTCTAAAAAAATATATAAATACGAGGAAATAAAAAGGAGCAAGTGCTCGGAACCTCGAAGAAAGAAAAAGTGAGATGAGAGGTAAAAATGGACAAGTGTCCGACAGTAGAATTAGGGGTACAAGATACCCACCTGAGAGAAAAAAAAGAGAAAAAAAAATAGAGCATCTCATTCCCCTCAAAAGTTTTAAAAAGCAAGAAAGGTATGTATTCCCTCAAAAAGAGCATTAGACTTTTGTTATCACCATCATCACCATACACCACTCATTCCCCACACATGCACATCTTGATTTGACTTATTGACTTGTTTCTCTGGATCCATGGTTTGACTATGCAATAAATGTTCTATGAGTATGTATACTGTATCTCCCACCTATGAGCTCCAGATATCAAAGCCTTATTAGAGTAGGGTGAGAGAGAAGGCAATGTCACTACGCCTTATACCATAAATACCACATACTTTGAGAGAGAAGGCATATACCATTACTGCCTTGGTAAGGATCCAGAAATACCACAAAAGAGAGACCCGAGAAAGTCATACAAGGAATCTCTGAGTTTTATTTGAAAAATTTGCAAAAACTCCAGAGCTATAGCTGATCAAGAATAAGAGACATGGCGTTTGACTAGACCGTTCTATCTTTTAACCACTCAAGATGCAGGTGACGGTTGCAAGCCCCATGGTGAAAGGTAAAATGAGTAAGTTTTAAGTCTTGACAGTTTACTCTAACTCAGGGATGAGACCTTATTTGAAAGCATATGTACCGTCAACGTTCAAAGGCGTTGCAGCAACTTCTGATCCATAATGAGTCTATCCTTGCTCAGGGACGAGCAAAAGGTAAGCTTGGGGGAGTTTGTTGACGGTCCTTAAGTACCAAATATAGTTATCAAATAAATAAAGAAAAGGATCCAAATGCAACCAACACCTAGACTTAGGGTTTTATCTGACAGAATTCCACGAGTTTTGGTGTTTGTCTATTTCTGCAGGGGGTTATCAGAAAATACGGA
Organism: Saccharum spontaneum; assembly: GCA_022457205.1. Taxonomy (NCBI): domain Eukaryota; kingdom Viridiplantae; phylum Streptophyta; class Magnoliopsida; order Poales; family Poaceae; genus Saccharum; species Saccharum spontaneum. Next base: position 30,074,156 of record CM039585.1, on the reverse strand, counting down.
GGAAAGGCCCACACGTCGGGTTTACATAGAGATAATAACGTGTTCACCGATTTTCTATCATCTAGAAGACTCCAGAAGCCACGAGATCGAACGGGAGGCCGAACGGGCCCGGAGGCAGGGCGCCCGCCCTGCTCCCTAGGGCGCCCGCCCTGGCCTGAGAGCCAATCAGGCTCCGTCTCACGAATTATGCTCCACCGACCTAAGGGATCAAGGAAAACCGTGCGATTAATGTCGGTTTGATCCGACGGCCCACGTTCACTTGAGGGGGCTATATAAGCAGGACCCCTGGCCCCTGGAGGAGGCACTCCCTCATTCTCATTCTTCAAACCCTAATCTCAGGAGGAGAGTCTCTGATCAAGCCCTAGAGCCACCACATCAACTAGATCTCTAGTATAGCATAGCTACATAGGATTAGAACTAGAAGGAGTCAATCTTCGATTGGTTTCCGGATCTATCAAGAGGATTCTTGGTAATTCCTTAACTGTTCTTCATTGTTCATCTTTGTTCTTCAATATTATGAATACAACTTTGTTCTATTTCAATATATTGATTATGACTATGCTCTACTTGTTTATGTTTGCGATTATATTGTTCTTAGTTTATCGTACTTATACGCTTGGCTTAGTTAGATTGGAATTATATACATGTTTAGGATCGTATAGCGTTTATCCATCGGATCCAAGGGTAAATGATCAATATTGTGTAGGCGTGGTGCTTAGACCATATTTATCTGCGATTGCACCTTATATGCCGGATCGTGGGGTGGTCCGCGATGGTGACAGCTTCGTTGGTTCTTATATAGTCCCCCTCCCGTGTGTAAGGCAGGCAGAGCAACATTATTACGGAGGAGTGATTGCTATGTTTCTCATCTTCCTTGATAATATCACTATGCATGGGCGTAGTCCTTTCTCGCAATGATTGCCAAGTGTACTTGCACTAACTATGATATGCTAGACTTTATAGTTAAGAATAACTTAGGAAATATCCTTGTAGTTCGTCCTAATACCATGCTAATGACTTGCTAGAATATCTGTTGAGGTGCTTATCATTATTATATGTGGCTAGCTGATCAGATTAATTATCTTTGTCACCATTCATACTTTATCTATATTTTATGTGACACTTACCCCTATATGCAAGAGATAGATGAATGCTCTCACTTATACATGCAATGATTGATACTCATTCCTATATTCCATTCCATAATCAACATTGATGTTAGTAATCCCTTCCCAGTGGTAAAAATATAAATAACGATACCTGGAATATTTCCCGGTTAAAATGCTACATCGGTATTAATCTGTGCGCTTGCAGATCTTATTTATTATTTATTTAGAAGAGCAGTTGCATATTTCAATACCGCGTCTCTCATGTCATGCTGGGGATGACAACTTGGCTTAAGTGGCATGAGGGATAGGTTCGGCATTTTTGGCGCCATTATCAGAATTAGAAAACTAAGTCTACTTTTGGTAATGACGTTAAGAATGCCCAACAAAGTGGTGTCTAGCTACATCGATGCTAAGGATGGTATATAAAGGCAACTCCAATTGGTATCACGCTTCAAAGGTCCATTCTATATACCTTAGCATCAATTTGATAGTAGTAACTCTCCCAAAAATTCTAATCCATACATATGTGCACAATTGAACCAAACTCATGGAAGCACATATGTAGGGGGAGCTAATACTATCGAAATTGAAAATTGATTTCATTTCATATCTTTGTGATGGTTGTCATCAATTACCAAAAAGGGGGAGATTGAAAGCCTAAGTTTGGTTTTGGTAATTAATGACACCAAGTTGCTAATGCTATTGTATCAAGTGTGATTAAGCTAGGCATAAGCAACATGTGATGGAGGTGGAAATGGCATGGAGAGATGGCCACAAGACCACATGATTTGGTGCATGAAATGATGAGCAAGATCATGGTGGAGACGCACATAATATGATGGACATGATGATCAAGTGGAAGAGAAGGATCTAAGAGCGCAAGGCAAAGGTATAACCATAGGGTTTTCCTTTTGCCGATCTAAGATGAGTAGAGAAGTAATTGACCGGGTTTAGGATACATAGCCGACTATCAAGAGGGGCAATCACGGTTAGCTCGGAAATCAAGTGCCACTAGATCAATGTCTTGAGCATATGCATTCGGATCTAGCAGAGAACACCTTGGAAAATATTTGTTAAAATGCTAACACACATGCACATGGTGTTGTACACTTGGTGGTGTTAGCACATTTGCGAAGGCGGTGGTGTTTGATCGGTAATAAGGGGTTTGGGGTTCGCTCTCCCTCCCGCCGAGCGTACGAGCGCGGGATTCAGGCGTTTTTGAGGAAATGAAATGCCTATTTTCTATTACGCCGGAGTCGAGAAAAGGTGGCGATAGTCCAAATTGTTTTTCATTGAAAAACGGCGATCGGACGCTGCACCGGACGCGGTCCCGGTTTGACCGGACGCGTCCGGTCAGTTCAACGCAGCGCGGGCACTAGGGTTTATGACCGGACGCTGGTCTGACCTGACCAGCGCGTCCGGTCAGTTCTCCTGTGCGCTGAAGAAGAGCGCGCGATCGGCGCGTCCGGTCCCTCACGGAACCGGAGCGTCCGGTCAGGCGTCCAGAGGGGCAGAGTGTTGATCGGACGCGCGGCGCGTCCGGTCACGTGCGATCGGACGCGTCCGGTCTCGACGGGAGCTTACTGGAACGCGACCGGACGCTGGCACTGTCGCGTCCGGTCAATCGGTTGAGTGCGTCCGGTCAGGGCAACGGCTAGTTCTGACGTGCGCTGTTCACGCTTGTCCTGTAGTGACCGGACGCGTCCGGTCACCCTGACCGGAGCGTCCGGTCAGCGTGTTTTTCGCTGCGTCGTCCGTAACGGCTAGCTGCGTACCCCTTCGTTATAAATAGAGGATGTCCGGGGTTTGAGGTATCGCTTGCACATTTTGAGACCTAGAGACATCCTTTGAGCTAGAGAACAATCCCTCCACTCATCTCTTTGCATAGTTGCACATCTCGAGTGAGATTGAGTGAGATTCAAGTGTATTGCTTGAGAGTTGCATTCTAGAGGCACTTGATCTTCGAGTTGCTGCGGATTTCTTGTAACTCTTCCGTGTTTCCCGACACGGTAGACGGCTTGGAGCAGCGGAGGTGATTGAGCTCGCAATTGGAGATTGTTGGAGCCCTCACCAAGTGTTGTAAGGGGTTCTTGATCCTTCCCCGCGGGAGTTCGCAAATTGGATACTCTAGTGAAGCTCGTGGCTTGGAGGATCCCCATCTTGTGTGCGGTTGTGCGGCGCCCGCCGAGGGCTCGACTCTTGCTAGTCGATTAGCTCGCGAACCGACAAGTGGGTGTATCGCCACAACGAGGAGTAGCTTGTCGGGAAGCAAGTGAACCTCGGTAAAAAATCTTGTGTCATCTCTTTGCCGAGGATTTCTCTTGTGGTTGATCATTATGATTGATTATTCGAGTGCATTACTTCTCTACATCGTTGGTATAAGAATCAAGTCACTTTCTCTTTACTTTCTTGTACTTACCCTAGTGTAGTTTGCTTAGTGTAGCTTTTATCACATAGGAGTAAGTAGCTTAGTGACTTAGTCTTGTTGGTGTGTTAGAGATCATAGCCTTGCTTCACTAGAATTGTATAGGTGGCTTGCATAGTGTAGTTGAGCTAGTGCTAGAATTAGCTTAGCCATCTTTTGTTCTAACGTGGTTGTTTAGTGAAGCTTGTAGATTTTTAAATAGGCTATTCACCCCCCTCTAGCCATTTGGACCTTACAGGGGGCTATATGGCTCTGGCTTTAGTCATATAGAAGGACCTTTTCTAGCTTGTTAGAGGTAACCTTTTTGGCGTAAGAACGGCTTGACGAATCGGGTATAGTGCGGCCTCTGTCCTTATGTGTATAGGCTGCGGGTTATTGTGCCATTTAGAAGGGGGCTCTACATCTGTTTGCCGAGTGAATCTAATGGCCCTAACTTGTTAGATGAACCTTCGAAAGACTTCATAGTGTTTACCCTGCCTGCTCACCTTGGTAGTGTTTTGGGAGTAATTAACCCGGGCATTTGGGTAACACGACTCACAGTGAAATTGTACAACCTCTGCAGAGTGTAAAACTGTTATAACAGCCGTGATCATGGTCATGAGTGGCCTTGGACCCTTATGGAATAGTTGAATAATTGTTAATGGTTATGTTTTTGTTATTCATTAATCATTTCACATGGATCATATGTTTATTGTTTACATTGAGACAATTTGATGCTATTGTTATGCTAAAATCATGTTAACTAAAAGCTACATGCTGTTAAACCAATGTTATGCCTTTTTGAGCCTCATGAACCCCATGTTACACTTGTTGAGTACAAGATGTACTTACACTTGTTTATTTTTCTTACTTGGATAAAAATCCCGGATGGGTAACAGATGGAGGTAATAGTGACTACTACGCCTACTTCCCTGAAGATTACTAGTCTTGCTGTCATCCAGTCAATGTACCTGTGACAGGAGCTACCACGAGAGATATTTATTTATACTTCCGCTACATTTGTGTTAAGACTATGTGTTAAATATCGTGATGTAATAACATTTGTGATGATACTTCCGTTATAATTTGTGAACTTAAGTGTGATTGATCTCTGGGCGCACATAAGGGTATGCACTCCATTTGGTCGTTAAATGGGTGTGACAGCCTGCCTTTGCTTCCTCGCTGATGGGCCAACGAACTGAGCCCGCTCTTTCCGCGCCACGTGGGCCGGCCCAGTCAATCAGCCGCGCGCCTTCCCTCGCTGAAGTCGCTGACGGGTGGGACCCCGCATGTCAGCTGTGCCTCCTTCCTTGAACCCTGACCAAGTCGGAGTCTAGTTCACCGACCGAACTCGAATCCCATCTTGAATCTCCGGGATTTCTTTCCTTGCAAAGCACGCCTAGCCTCTATAAGAGCCACCGCCTTCCCCCTTGCTGCCTGTTTCAATCTCGAGTTGTTTTTGGCCGCGTCGAGTTCTTGTAGCACCTCCAAACCCTAGAAGCCGTGGTGAGCTTCAATTTGACGCGTACGTCATCCCTCTGCCACCGTAAGCCACTTTACCAGCTTTAGCATGATCCTGGGAACTGGAGGGTTCCCTCAATTTGTTTGCTAATTGCTTTTTGCGCCGCCACCGTGAGCAGGAGATCGGTCGTCCGCTCTTCTGAGCCGCCCGATTATCACGAGTCGTCTTTGCCTCCATCTCCTTGTCAGGTGAGATCGCCTAGAGCTTCACCATCGATTGGTACTGGTCTCGCTTTAAATAGTGGACGGGAGTGCTCGATTGGCTGCTCCGGCGAGCCGCCGGCCATGGTGCCGCCGCGGGCGTCTGATTCCGGCGAGTGAAGCCACCGGAGCCTCCTCTGGTTAATCTGGACCCTTCATCTCTGGATCAACGGCCGAGAGTCACCGATACCCCTTCGTGGGGTAGAATTGCTAAAGAGCCCTTGGGATTTTCTTTAATAGAACCCGCAGTCCTTAGCGTCATTCAATAATTACGTTTCTTCGTTTTGAAAGCGTATTTCTTCTCGGTAAATCAAAAATACATTTTCTGATATTTACAGTTTTGCCACTAAACTTGTTTTGGTCATAAAATCTTCGTTTTAACTCCGATTTGACCCGTTCAAGTTGCGTTAGGTTCGTATTTGCGAGCTCTACATGTTAGTATAGTTGTACAGTAGGTTTGGAAAATTTAATTTTCGAGTTTATATTAAAGTAATTATTTATCTATAGGAAATCTTAGAAAATCCATAACTTTCACGTTTTAAATCCGAATTTCATGATCTTTACGTCTGTGTGATCGTAGGAACGGGTAGAAGAGTTTTAAAAACTTTTATTACTGTTTTGTTACTGTTGGTGTACTATTCTAATTATATCTATTTATTTTCTTCATGTATGTTTGCTCGAATGCATGTATGTTGTTGATTGGTGATCGAGTTTAGACGATGAGCAGTTTCTGGACAATCAGGAGTATTACTTTGAGCCAGACTAGCAGTATCATCCGGAAAGCTTTGATCAAGGCAAGTATAACATGGGACCATCCTTGTTGTCCTTTTCATTGAAATTATCATACATATGCATGTGTCCTCCTTGACAACCTTAGAGATTATAACTTAGTGATTGTTACCTTGATTCCTTGTCAACCTTGGGGATGCATTTGGGTAGCTATTGCTAGTGCTTAATTATGAACAATGATCTTGTAATTTGATTAATGAATTAAGCAATCAACCTTTAATGATGATTTTATTACTGTTGAAAAGGGGGCTAGAGCAAGGGGTTCTATTGTTGCTCTGGTTTCTCTCCATAAGGACTTATCTGTACGTGATCATCCGGGACATACAGTACAGCTATGAGGGCTATATGACTCTGGCTTTAGTTGTTTAAAGGACCTTTTCTAGCTTGTTAGTGGTTACCTTAAATGGTGTAAGAATGGCTTGTCACGTTGGGTGTAGGACAACCTCTAGTCTATGAGTATAGCCGAGAAGGAATTATGCCATTTGAAAAGGGGGGTTCCTACATCTGCCTGCCGAGTGAATCTAATGGCCCTAACTTGTTAGATGAACCTTTAAGTGGCTTTATATGATTTCTAGTGTTTCGGGGGGTCGCGAACCCATGCATTTGGAAGTTATGACTCACAGTGAAAGTGTACACCTCTGCACAGAGTTAAAAACTGGTATACTAGCCGTGCTCACGGATACGAGCGGCCTTAGAACATTTACAGATAGATGATCACCATGGTTATATCATGCTTAATTATTGTTGATTATTATTATGCTCATGTTAATGCTATTCATTATCTTTATTACAATTGATCATTGGTTCTTTAATGGGAAGTGGATTATCTTGATGCTACTCAATTGCTAAATATATGATGATAAAAAGCTACACGCAGTAAAACAGTGTCTAGCCTTTTGTGCCTCATGAACCCTGTGTTATACTTGTTGAGTTCGACATGGACTCACCCTTGCTATTTCCACCATAAGAGATGAAGATTATGAGAAAGATTATCGTAATGAATACTAGTCTTGGTGTCAATCAGTCAACCGTGTCCCTGTGTTTAGAGTTTCCGCTAGAGATCTACTATTGGTTACTATTATTTATTGTTCAAGACTACATGTTAAATATTTATTCGCTATGTAATAAGCATTGTGATGATACTATATAATTTATCTACTTGTTTGTGCGATCATGTCCTAGGGCGCACATGAGTCTTTTATGCATCCTATTTTTGTCCTTAAAAATGGGTGTGACACCAACCATAAAATGAACAACACACATCAATCTCATCATGTTTAATGTGCCTAAGGTTAAAGAAGAATAAATAGGGTATGGTTCTATTGGTGTTTTTCAACCAACAGAACCTATACACTTGATCTCTACCTTGTCTTTGCAAGCAGGACACACTTCAAGAAAAATAAAGGGGAATTTGTTGATTTCCCAAACCCTACAAAGGTGCAGTTATCAAGGTCTCTACCTTTGGGATCAGATGGTGTACCTAAGGAGTGAACATGCTGAGAAGTCCTATTTAGAGGACCTAAGTCACCGAACCCTCGCCAGGGAGGTAAACTTGGTAGTTATCCATATTTCCCTTTTTGGCATTACATTCTCATTAAGCATATCTACTTTCCCACATTATCATAATTAATTTAGGTTGCATATTCACTTTGCTAGATCTGCATTAGAAAAGAAAATAAATATGTCTTGCATTGCATCTTAAACTACTAAGCCCCATGTGAATAAATCTGTGGCATAAAACCCATAAGTCTATTTGCTGAGGTGGCATAAAAAATAAATTTACATTCATCATTCTTTATAATTTCTTGCATAGTGTAAAAGTATAAAAATATTGCTAAAGAGATCTTGCTAGAAAGATACATATTTTAAGACGTTCTAGATGTTCAAGGCTTAGAGGTTTCTCACTAACACTTAATCAAGTTCCACAAGCTTTGTTGTCTATTTGAGCTTCACAGAATTTGAAGGATCAAGGAAAGCAAATAGACAGAAGGACAATCTGTCCCCTGTTAGAGTAATGTCTCAATAATCATCATCATGAGCACTCTGATGAGGGAAGTACAACTTCACTGTCTACCAGCTTCATCAAGCAAGACTATGTCAACATCTAGCTTTGGGGAGAGCATCCCCCATGTATCCAGCTAAGTGTTTTCTTACCTACCTATTTACTTATTTTTGCTTTGATATATGAAATAAAAAGATGCATAACCCTATAGAAACCCAAATAAATGTTTTCTTATACATATATATGTTTTCTGTATAATCTTTAAGTTTGATAAATAAATATAGGAGAGTGTGCTAAGCTTCATCTTGCTAAGTGAACCCCTAGAATAATCTTTTGCATGGAAATGATGAATAGTTGCTCTGCCATAATTCCTTTCAAGTACCTAGTTTTCAACCTCGAACTCTTCTAAGTTTTTGAACACAATTATTTTAATCTAAGATTTGCTTTGAACCTAGAACTTGTGGGTAGCAAATGCTTGATCCAAGTCTAGGTAGTTGGCAGATATGATATGGGAAGGTCTGAGCTGCTGTTTATCTTATTCCTAGAGATACTAGAGTTCTAGAGATTTTATCTTTTGAAAAACATAAAAAAATGTTGCATGATGAGTTCCTGTATGACGAGAGCTTGAATTCCTACCACAGCTATATGTACATGCTTGTAGACTAGGAAAACTTCCACTTATATTTACTGCTTGTGAGCATTGAGTATGGTCAAGCTGTGTCGACCCTTAGGGATTGGTCATGCAGTTAAAATCAAGATCATGTACACTCCACCCATATATGTTGCTTCTACCCTAGAAGTATGCATCCACATACTTTCCATTTAGACACATCCCAAAATTGTTCTACTCCTACACTGGGAGTGAGCATAAAATAAAATTTCCTTCATCCATTGCTAGCCCCTTTTGTTATGCAATAAAGCTCCAAGTATCCCTTTTGCTAATACCTCTATCCATATATCCAAAAAAGAGGTTTGGGTGTTCTAAAAAAAAGAGAGAGAAAAGAGAAGAAGAAGAAAAAAGAGAGAGGGAATAAAGGAAAGAGGACAAATGTCCCAACATAGATAGGTTTTTAAGTAGCCCAAGTTCTCCCCAAGTTTTTCAAAGTTTAAGAGAGGTATAAATCTCTTCAAGGAGCAAAAGTAGAATTAGATGTTCACCATTATTCTTCTACCCCCTTATTTCCACTTACATCGTACATCCTCCATATATCATTTCCACCATATATTGTCACACCCAGTTTTAAGGACAAAACCAGATAGTCACACCCAGTTTTAAGGACAAAACCAGATATGTACTATATGTGAAATAAAGAAGTCAAATCTCACATATAGTCGCAGATAAGTGTAATATCAAGAGACAAATGCTTAATAAACATAATGCAATAGTATAAGATATAACCTTAGAGAGCAACATAGCGGAAAGATAACTCTGAACACTGAGTGTAGACTTCACTCTAGGAACAAACTAACTGGTTGATCACAAGCCTAATAATTCCAGAATCTAACAGTCTGGTACCCTTCCTGAGATGTGGGAAATAGCAAGAGTGAGTCCATGTCGAACTCAGCAAATATATCATGGGGTTCATGAAGCTCAAAAGGTTTGACACGGGTTTACTGCAATAGCTTTTAGTGAGTCATCTTTTTAGCATTTGAGTAGCAACAAGTTTACCATAAGCCCAAATAACCTCATGATCATGTAAACGAGAATAATGTATAGCAAGAAACAATAATCATTAGTTAGCATCAACATCATTAGTATTATCATTATCATCAGTGTTCATCATTTATTCTGTAAGGGTCCAAGGCCACTCGTGACCGTGAGCACGGCTGTTATAACAGTTTTACACTCTGCAGAGGTTGTACACTTTCACTGTGAGTCATGATTGCCCATATGCCCGGGGCGGCCAATCCCCAAAACACTCCCAAGGTGAGCAGGCAGGGTTCACTATGAAGCATTTCAAAGGTTCGTCTAACAAGTTAGGGCCGCTAGGTTTCAGAAGTCAGTCCGTGTGATACACCACGCAGGGATCCACAGTCTGCTTTACCCCATTTGCGCCACAAGGGTAACCTCTAACAAGCTAGAAAATATCCTCATACTGAGCTAAAGCCAGAGCCATATAGCCCTCACAGTTGTACTGTAAGTCCCGGATGTTCGCTTACAGATAAGTCCTTATGGAGAGCAATTAGAGCATCAAAAGTAACCCCCATACTCTAATCCCCTTTAAACATTAATCAAAATCATCTTTTAATGTTTGTTGCATATACCATTAGTCAAGTTATAGATCATGGTTATTTATCTTGAGCACTAGCATAATACTACCCAATGCAATGTCCCATGGGTGTCAAGGTATAAGATACAAAAACTAGGATATCCTTAGTGGTAACAAGGTAGACACATGCACATGAATTAAGTGTATTAAAAGTGAATAGGAAACAAGGATGATCTCATGCTATACTTGCCTTAACTTAGATCCTTCTTCAAGTCCAAACCTCAATGAACTGCTTCTTAATCACCACGTATAGCTCACCGACTAGACAAGATCATAAAAGCACCACACAAGCATCCATTCAATCATACACGAAGCAAATAATAGAAATAAATTAGAACAGTACACCAAACATATGAAACAACATGTGAAAAGGTTTTAAAGATGTTCTACGCATTGCTATGAACACACAGACGCGAAAAGTACGCTAATCGAAACTATGGTTGAAAAGATACATCTACCGAAAGATTTTGTTGTATAAAACGGAAAATTATAGGTCTCATTTGTTTTAACTATATAAAATTATATATATAAGATAAAATACTTTTTATAGATATTCAAAAGTGACTTAGGCTAAATTACATTTAAATTTAGAAAACTACAGGAGAAATCAATAATATTTTATTTATAAATCTAGTTGCACAGTTATTAATCAAGTTAGATCTAAACTATGAAATTTCAGAGATTTTGATAAAGAAAACATTAATACTAATATGTAGTTCATGTTGTTATAAATCCATTGCAATTTGAACGGACTAATTCGGAATTAAAACAAATAAGTTATGAATTAAACGAGATTTTCTTTAGTAAAATAATAGATTAAATCTAACATCAAATCTTAAAGGTAGAAAACCTAACCAACAGTAGCACTAACAGTATAAAAAGTTTTTAAAACTCTTCTACACGTTACTACGATCACACAGACGTAAAGATCACGAAATTCGGATTTAAAACATGAAAGTTATGAATTTTCTAAGATTTCCTATAGATAAATAATTACTTTAATATAAACTCGAAAATTAAATTTTCCAAACCTACTATACAGTACTACCAACATGTAGAGCTTGCAAATACGAACCTAACGCAATTTGAACGGGTCAAATCGGAGTTAAAACGTAGAAGATATGGCCTAAACAAGATAGTGGCAGTTTTGTAAATACCTAGTTTCGAAAATAAATCAAAATCTGGTTTTTAATGTGATCTAGACGGTGGAATTCAAGTAAATACCTCTTCTTCTTCTTGGAGTAGAACGTATGCTCACGAGCAAGTAGCCTGGTGGCTTCGTCAGACGGCGGCAAGAGAAGGAGGAGAAAATATAATTTACTACATGAGAGATTTCCCAAACTAGGGGCTCCTCTACGGTAGTTTTTGGTGTGCTTTGCCCATGGGGTAGGTACGTATATATAGGGAGGAAAACTCTCCACCTCCATATCAACTAGCGATATGGTGTTAATTGACGTTGCACCACCCACCTCCGCTAATAGGCCTAAGTAATCATTTAAGCCCATTAGTAAATAAATGTATGGGCCTTTGAGATTTATTAGGATTATTGCACATGGGCTTTGAGAGTTGTAAAACAAATGAGAGATTTATTATTTTCAGAATTAATTATTTTCATGGATAAAATAATTCTAGAAAAGTCCACAATTATTATTTAAGCCGCGAAAAATACTCCGAAAGCTCCGAAAATTCGGGAAAATTTTCCAGAGACATTATGGAACATGAGGAACCCAAATAAAGTATTTGGAGCTCATGATAAAATATTTTAGAGCATCTAAAAATTAGATTATGCTCACAGATAAGTGGAAACAAGCTACATAAAAAGCCAGAAAAATTCCTGAGAAGTTAGTAGAGGTTGATTGACAGATGAGAAACAAGGAATTTGATTGTAGAAAAATAATATATGTATATTGGGAAAGGAAAATCGACCTAAACGCATTTTGAAAGAACAACTTAAATTCATCTTGATCTTTGGTCAAAACCAAACAATATAAAAACACAAATGCATCAGCATGAATGCATCAACAAGTTGCTAAACCTTATGATAAATTTTAATTTAGTGAAAAATATTATTTTCCTATGTTTTCATGAGCACTAGAATACAAAATTAAATTACTTTGCATTTATTTTGAAAAGAGCAAATTTTAGGGTGTTACAATTCTACCCCCCTTAAGATGAATCTCGTCCTCGAGATTCGGAAGATGGTGATCAAAGAGCAATGGATATTTTTCTTTTAGATCTTCTCTTGCTTGAGTAGCTCCTATTTCATACCTTCATAACTTTACTCCGGGTATCTACTTCAAACACTTCCATGGGAACTTTATATAGGTAGGATTCTTCTTTACCTTTGAATTGTCCAAAGATGTCTGCTCCTTAAGTAAACACAATCGCTACTCCAACTATAGCATTTGGAACACATTAGGTATGCCAACAAATTCTAAGGTAACACCAACCGTTAAGCCACTTATCTTTCCAAACCATAATGTTCCTTGTTTGTCCATTTAAAAACCTGGTACCTTTCCATCCATGATAGTCATAACTATCTCCTTTTTATTCTTGTCTTCCAAAGACCTTTGTGAATCTCTTATTCCAATGTAGGCATTACCACTAACTTCATAACATTAATAACTATATGCTTAGGTTGGGTTGCTCAACTCCTAAACATAATTCTTAGTCCATGGCGTCATTTGAATCTTCTTAGCATAACTCTCCTTTGCTAAAGACATTGGTAATGACTTTTGCTCCTCCCAGTGATAGCACTTTTCGAAGTCATATATAATCAATTTTGTTCCATTGACAATGTCACTAGCTCAACCTCAACCTAGTAATGATGTCCTTTATATTCTTACAATCCATGTAGGTGTCACTCTTATAAACCGTGTAAATACCTCACTTGTGTCCAATAGGATAATATCTCCAAAACCTTCAGAGCATAAACTGATATCTCCACTTCCTTGTGTCAAGTAGTTCAACTCATGTTTCCCATGCATCCCTAATGCTCAAGCCATCACATTTTCCTTCTTGCATAAGGACACATCCCTCACCTTGACATGGTGCATCACGATAGATGGGACACTCTTGTCTTGATCTGGCAGATCTAACTCATAAGTTTTACTTCTTCAATGCCTTTATAATTTTCTGAGGTTCACGAGTCCAAAGATACTTAATATCTTCTCTAGTAGCAATATCTTGAGAGTCTTGGATAAACCTTCCTTCAACTTCTAACTAAATGTCATCATTTTTAAAAGAAACTCTGAGTCACTCTTACATCCCTAGGTGAATTCCCCATCACCAACTTTCTTGAGCTCTTCTTCACCACTAGAGATAACTATCCAAATAGAGGACTTTCTTCCCTCACAGCTCACTTGCTAAACTAGTCATAATGTCGACATCCTCTGAACCTTCGTGGAATCAATTGTAGATGTCCAATATCGATGCCAACTTATCTTAAGTAAGATTGGACTCCCAATTGATGATAGATCAGAGTGAAGACCAAGACCCATCTTGACGATTACCCGAGCTCCATGTAAACGATCCAACCAGTCATCAACCCTGAGAAAAGATGTCCATACTTGATAGTGACTTCTCCATCGTGAGCATAACCGATTAAGTGAAGCACTGGAATGTTGGAATCATTCAACTTGCAACTTCTTTAACTCGGCTACCCCCCTTAAGAAAAGATACAGTAGGGAGAACCAAAAGTAGCTTGCCTTTTTCTTTTGAGTGAGTTTGTACTATCATAAAGACATCCTGATATCCCAAGGATTCTCATGTATATAAGCAGGAACAAGTGATCTGAAATTCCTCGCGAGTAGATAAACAGCAGTGCATAAAAACTGTCATAACTCATGTTATTTTAATCCAATTAAATTGTATCTTATACCGTTGGAGATCTTATCAAATCCTCTACAACTTCGTTATTGATCACCTCCCCAGATTCCGATTTTAAAACATGGTTTCAGAGTGAGACATGAAATCTGTCCAGAAAGTCTGGCAGCACAGATGCGGCATCTTGCAACAGTTATATCTCGAGTTCCAAAATTCATATGATGACACGCCTTACATGGTTGAAAAGCTTATGAAATCCTCTGCAACTTTTGTATAAAACACTTTCCCATATTCTGTAGTTAAGGTAGTCGAACACAGTGCCCAACAGAAACTGTTCCAGGGTTCAGGCAGCGCAGTTGTATTGCCTTGTGATTTTTGTATCTCCAAAACCAAAATAGATTTGAAGGTGGTTCTTGTGTTCAGAGAAAGATCTAGAAGTCTACTTTTGTCCAGAATTTTCCCATAATTTTTTATAGTCCGACAATAGAGGTATAAGCTAAAGAAGACAGATTGCTCCGAAAAGACAGAATAGGGAGAAAACAGAAGATAACCAAAACCCAACTATATCTATCCACTAATCCTTATGCCTTAATCCTATATCTAAATGAAATTGTAGGAATACTCCACAAGATCATTGCAATCATTACAAAGCTCCAAATCAAGGAAAAGCAAAATAATAATTCAACAAGCAATAAAGATGCACAACACAATCATTGACTCAACTTATGATGCTATCGTTCTCTTCATACCAAGGGTAAAGATCCTAAAGCTCCTCTTTCAATTTCGCAAGAAGGGGGTGAGAAATGGTTCTAAAAAGCATATCAAATCAAGGAGTGTAGATGAGATCAAAGGCTTAAAACAAGCATCATGGAGAAGATGAATATCAAGGGTGGGGATATAGTGGAGAAGAAATATTAAGGTTTATAGACCAAGGAAGTTATAGCAATTTTAAAACCTTAAGACGACCAATTTCTAATTAGGCTTGCGTCCTACAGTCAGCATTGCTCTGATACCACTCTGTCACACCCAGTTTTAAGGACAAAACCAGATATGTACTATATGTGAAATAAAGAAGTCAAATCTCACATATAGTCGCAGATAAGTGTAATATCAAGAGACAAATGCTTAATAAACATAAAGCAATAGTATAAGATATAACCTTAGAGAGCAACATAGCGGAAAGACAACTCTGAACACCGAGTGTAGACTTCACTCTAGGAACAAACTAACTGGTTGATCACAAGCCTAACAATTCCAGAATCTAACAGTCTGGTACCCTTCCTGAGATGTGGGAAATAGCAAGAGTGAGTCCATGTCGAACTCAGCAAATATATCATGGGGTTCATGAAGCTCAAAAGGTTTGACACGGGTTTACTGCAATAGCTTTTAGTGAGTCATCTTTTTAGCATTTGAGTAGCAACAAGTTTACCATAAGCCCAAATAACCTCATGATCATGTAAACGAGAATAATGTATAGCAAGAAACAATAATCATTAGTTAGCATCAACATCATTACTATTATCATTATCATCAGTGTTCATCATTTATTCTGTAAGGGTCCAAGGCCACTCGTGACCGTGAGCACGGCTGTTATAACAGTTTTACACTCTGCAGAGGTTGTACACTTTCACTGTGAGTCGTGATTGCCCATATGCCCGGGGCGGCCAATCCCCAAAACACTCCCAAGGTGAGCAGGCAGGGTTCACTATGAAGCATTTCAAAGGTTCGTCTAACAAGTTAGGGCCGCTAGGTTTCAGAAGTCAGTCCGTGTGATACACCACGCAGGGATCCACAGTCTGCTTTACCCCATTTGCGCCACAAGGGTAACCTCTAACAAGCTAGAAAATATCCTCATACTGAGCTAAAGCCAGAGCCATATAGCCCTCACAGTTGTACTGTAAGTCCCGGATGTTCGCTTACAGATAAGTCCTTATGGAGAGCAATTAGAGCATCAAAAGTAACCCCCATACTCTAATCCCCTTTAAACATTAATCAAAATCATCTTTTAATATTTGTTGCATATACCATTAGTCAAGTTATAGATCATGGTTATTTATCTTGAGCACTAGCATAATACTACCCAATGCAATGTCCCATGGGTGTCAAGGTATAAGATACAAAAACTAGGATATCCTTAGTGGTAACAAGGTAGACACATGCACATGAATTAAGTGTATTAAAAGTGAATAGGAAACAAGGATGATCTCATGCTATACTTGCCTTAACTTAGATCCTTCTTCAAGTCCAAACCTCAATGAACTGCTTCTTAATCACCACGTATAGCTCACCGACTAGACAAGATCATAAAAGCACCACACAAGCATCCATTCAATCATACACAAAGAAAATAATAGAAATAAATTAGAACAGTACACCAAACATATGAAACAACGTGTGAAAAGGTTTTAAAGATGTTCTACGCATTGCTACGAACACACAGACGCGAAAAGTACGCTAATCGAAACTATGGTTGAAAAGATACATCTACCGAAAGATTTTGTTGTATAAAACGGAAAATTATAGGTCTCATTTGTTTTAACTATATAAAATTATATATATAAGATAAAATACTTTTTATAGATATTCAAAAGTGACTTAGGCTAAATTACATTTAAATTTAGAAAACTAAAGGAGAAATCAATAATATTTTATTTATAAATCTAGTTGCACAGTTATTAATCAAGTTAGATCTAAACTATGAAATTTCAGAGATTTTGATAAAGAAAACATTAATACTAATATGTAGTTCATGTTGTTATAAATCCATTGCAATTTGAACGGACTAATTCGGAATTAAAACAAATAAGTTATAAATTAAACGAGATTTTCTTTAGTAAAATAATAGATTAAATCTAACATCAAATCTTAAAGGTAGAAAACCTAACCAACAGTATCACTAACAGTATAAAAAGTTTGTAAAACTCTTCTACACGTTACTACGATCACACAGACGTAAAGATCACGAAATTCGGATTTAAAACATGAAAGTTATGAATTTTCTAAGATTTCCTATAGATAAATAATTACTTTAATATAAACTCGAAAATTAAATTTTCCAAACCTACTATACAGTACTACCAACATGTAGAGCTTGCAAATACGAACCTAACGCAATTTGAACGGGTCAAATCGGAGTTAAAACGTAGAAGATATGGCCTAAACAAGATAGTGGCAGTTTTGTAAATACCTAGTTTTGAAAATAAATCAAAATCTGGTTTTTAATGTGATCTAGACGGTGGAATTCAAGTAAATACCTCTTCTTCTTCTTGGAGTAGAACGTATGCTCACGAGCAAGTAGCCTGGTGGCTTCGTCAGACGGCGGCAAGAGAAGGAGGAGAAAATATAATTTACTACACGAGAGATTTCCCAAACTAGGGGCTCCTCTACGGTAGTTTTTGGTGTGCTTTGCCCATGGGGTAGGTACGTATATATAGGGAGGAAAACTCTCCACCTCCATATCAACTAGCGATATGGTGTTAATTGACGTTGCACCACCCACCTCCGCTAATAGGCCTAAGTAATCATTTAAGCCCATTAGTAAATAAATGTATGGGCCTTTGAGATTTATTAGGATTATTGCACATGGGCTTTGAGAGTTGTAAAACAAATGAGAGATTTATTATTTTCGGAATTAATTATTTTCATGGATAAAATAATTCTAGAAAAGTCCACAATTATTATTTAAGCCGCGAAAAATACTCCGAAAGCTCCGAAAATTCGGGAAAATTTTCCAGAGACATTATGGAACATGAGGAACCCAAATAAAGTATTTGGAGCTCATGATAAAATATTTTAGAGCATCTAAAAATTAGATTATGCTCACAGATAAGTGGAAACAAGCTACATAAAAAGCCAGAAAAATTCCTGAGAAGTTAGTAGAGGTTGATTGACAGATGAGAAACAAGGAATTTGATTGTAGAAAAATAATATATGTATATTAGGAAAGGAAAATCGACCTAAACGCATTTTGAAAGAACAACTTAAATTCATCTTGATCTTTGGTCAAAACCAAACAATATAAAAACACAAATGCATCAGCATGAATGCATCAACAAGTTGCTAAACCTTATGATAAATTTTAATTTAGTGAAAAATATTATTTTCCTATGTTTTCATGAGCACTAGAATACAAAATTAAATTACTTTGCATTTATTTTGAAAAGAGCAAATTTTAGGGTGTTACATATATCCACTCAAACCATATACTTAGGACCACACACATGCACATCTTGATTTGACTATATGGCTAGACTCATTCCTCTAAATCCATGGTTTGACTGTGCAATAAATGTTTGCAAGTATGTATTAGCTGTCTGTTGATATTTGGTAACGCAATTAGGAAATAGGATCCGCAAGCGCACGGATATCGGTGAGCACTTCACCCGAGATGTTATCCTGGGTATCGTATTTATATTTTTACCTTTAGGAGAAAGAGTGCATCTGACTAACCAAATCTATTACTACTAACCTTTAGGCTACAACCACTATGATTCGATGTGAGTGATGTATAGAGAAGACTACAACCGCACTCTTCTTCTAACCTTGGTAAGGATGATCTATTGTTCTATTGGGGAGGTTTACGGAATCTAGACACCACAAAGGATGTTCAACCCGCACCTATAAACCCTATCGATCCTGCTAACGGGATATGGAATACAAAGGTAACTCGGAATTGTCACGTTCCTCGCTACTACCACGGTCCGGCTAGACGAGGGGATATCTACGAGTATCCTAGCTTAAACACCACGTTTACGCTAGAGATGATTACTCTAAACTCTACGCGAAGAGATCAAAGTAAACTCATAAACCAAAGAACAATAAAACAAAGAACTTACTAGAATTTAGAAGTCGAAATACTGAAGAATCCTGAGAACAAGCCTCGGGTTAGAAGAACTTGCTCCTGCAGGTACAACCTCGGAGTAGACACCGACAGGCCGGCTTCCTCCGATCTACATCTCCACTCTATCTCTCTCAATCTAGTAGAACTAATTCTACTTTCACATTGGATGCTAAGCCCTAAGAGGTGGGAACCCTAGAGGGAACCTCTCTCTCTAAACCCTAACTAGAGATATGCAACTGAATAATGAATTGGGGTCTCCTCCACCAGGGGTCAGGGGCCTTGCTTATATAGCCCTTTTGGATGAATCTGGACCGTCGGATCAAACCGACCTTCATGCTACGGTTTTCCTTGATCCTCAAAGGCGGTGGAGCATAATCCGCGAGACTCGACCTGATTGGACCCGGGGGCAGGGCGGGCGCCCTAGGGCACAGGGCGGGCGCCCTGTGTCCTGGCCCGTTACGGCTCCCGTTCGTTCCCGTGGCTTCTGGAATCTTCTAGATGTAAGATAATTACGTGTTCGGTTAATATCCCATCATTAATCCGACATGTGGGCCTTTCTTCCGTATTTCCTGATAACCCCCTGCAGAAATAGATAAACAGCAAAACTCGTTGAATTCTGTTAGATCAAACCCTAATTCTAGGTGTTGCTTGCATATAGGTCCTTTTCTTTATTTATTTGATGGTTATAATTGATACTTAAGAACCGTCAACAAACACCCCCATACTTAGGCTTTTACTCGTCCTCGAGAAAAGGTTGGTTAATAAAACATCTGGGGTTGAAACATTCTTTCATACCTGCAGGGTGTTGTAAAAATCCACTGTGCACTTATAGTTAGGGAAATATATGGTCAGAGTAAAGAGCCTTTCTTCTTCTTAATCCCTATCACTTGGAGTTTTTACATATTTTTGAAAAGAAAAACTTAGCATACCTTTATCCTCATAGGTGCTCTCAGAGTCACTCATTATCTTTTATATTTCTCTCTGAGGCTGTTTTGATTTTGCAAAAATAATTCTTTAAGCATACATACCTTGCATTTATTGTATGGTCAAAACCGGATCCGAGGAGAAGAATGCCATACTCTTAGATCAAAGATTTTGAAAATTAAAAACTTGTCACTCTTACTGGCATATTGCTTATTAGAGGGACCATGGGCTATCATTTTCTTTCCATCATATTTTTATCATATCTCATGTTTTTTTCATTTTGGGTGGATACCGAGGTACCCCTAATTCTACTGCCAGACACTTGTCCATTTTTTCCACGAGGTTATCGAGCACTTGCTCCTTTTTATTTCCTCGATATATTCATAATTTTGCATAGCCCATGCCTCTAACGCAATAATACTTCGGAAGAGTGAATCTTTCTGAATAAAAATGTCTTGATCTTAGGAGTATGATAAATCTCTCAACAAGGGTCTAACTTGTTTTGAACAAACTCAATACAAAGCAGATAGCTTTAATTAATATTTTCATGTTTAGCAGGCATATAAAACTTGAGGATGGTAGCTATAATTTTGAGATTTTTAAAACAAATTCTCCAAGCAATAAAGATACTAAGAATAAGGTACTCATACCCTTACCATCTCTTATTCCACAATGACTTTTAGCAACACAGGGTTTTGAAATAATTTTAATAATTGCAGGTTTCCAGGAAATATCACAGAGTGAGATTGATCATGATTATAAGCATTTTTATCCTTTTAATTTATCATGTTTAGAGAGATAAAATTCTGCACAAACTAAGGTGAGTGTGTAAGTGTGTAATAAAAGTGTGCAGAGTGTGTACCTGGTTCATGGAGTGGTGCGATCGAAGTGTGTGTGACATGTCAGGGAATCTCCCCCATACTTGTTTTCTGCTTTCTTGCACAAAAGTAAAGTAGAGACACACAAGACATACTAATAATAATCTTTATTAATCTTGAGGCATTTATTACAACCGAATAATAATAATAACCGAATATAATAGATCTAAACTGATTATAAGCGAACCTAATCGAATCTAATAATAACTAAGACATATATAGCCCCAAGATCTAATCTAGATAGCTCAGCGACGCTCACGCCTCCTAAGACTATGCTCTAACTCATCGATCCTCTTGTTGGCGTCGGGCTTTAATTTTTAATTGGAAAGTAAAAATTGATCACGTCTATTTCTTCTAATTCTTTATTGGGCTCTAAAAATAATTTAAGACGTTGACCATTTACCTTGAATAACGTACCTTCGTCATTTTGAAGTGTGATAGCTCCGTGGGATGATGAATGAATTACCTTGAATGGTCCTTCCCATTTGCTCCGGAGCTTTCCATGCCCGAAAAGCTTCACCCTGGAATTAAAAAGTAATACCTTATCTCCGGGTGAGAACTCCTTCTTCTTGATCCTCTTGTCATGCCATCTCTTGACTCTTTCTTTGTAGATCTTTGAATTGTGATATGCTTTCTCCCGCCATTCTTCTAACTCCGATAATTGCATTCTTCTATGTTTTCCGGCGATATCTAGGTCCATATTCCATCTTTTTATAGCCCAGTGTGCCTTGAACTCAAATTCAACAGGTAGGTGACAGGTCTTTCCGTATACCAATTGGTATGGAGACATTCCAATTGGGGTTTTGTATGCTGTCCGGTAAGCCCAGAGTGCATCGGGTAACTTGTCCTTCCATGCCGTTCCCATCTCGTTCACCGTCTTCTGAAGAATGTTCTTGATTTGCTTGTTGGAAGTCTCTGCTTG
The DNA here is from genome assembly GCA_022457205.1 of Saccharum spontaneum. Lineage (NCBI taxonomy): Eukaryota > Viridiplantae > Streptophyta > Magnoliopsida > Poales > Poaceae > Saccharum > Saccharum spontaneum. Next base: position 30,052,471 of record CM039585.1, on the reverse strand, counting down.
GTCACTTGTCTGAGGATGATAGGGAGTAGCGACATTGTGACGGATTCCATGTCTTGATAGATAGTGCTCGAAGCGCTTGTCAATGAAGTGTGATCCTCCATCACTTATCACTATCCTGGGGACTCCAAATCTTGGAAATATGATTTCCTCAAACATCCTCTTCGAACTGATATTGTTGGCATGTTTGCAAGGTAGTGCCTCTACCCACTTGGAGACGTAATCAACCGCCACCAAGATGAACTCACACTTCTTAGATGGGGGAAATGGACCCATGTAGTCTATTCCCCAGACATCAAAGAGTTCAATCTGAAGGTTGTTGGTGAGTGGCATGGCATCCCTTGTATTTATGTTTCCGTGCCTTTGACATGGCCCACATCTTCTGATATATTGCTTCGTGTCATCGTACATTGTAGGCCAGTAGAATCCACATTGCCAGATCTTTGAATGTGTACGGAATGCTCCATAGTGACCTTCGTATGGTGATGAGTGACATCTGTCGATGATCTTCAATCCTTCCTCAGTGGTCACACATCTTCTAAGTAGGCCATCAGCGCATACTCGGAAGAGATATGGCTCATCCCATATATGTGAACGACTTTCCTGAATAAGCTTCTTCTTGTTTGCTCCGGGTGGTACATAACCTGAAACCATAAAATTAACAATATCTGCATACCAGGGGTCAGATCTGTTAATCCCGTAAAGCATGTCGTCCCGGAGTGAGTCATTAATGGGGGGTTCCTGTGAATTCTTAAAGTACATTCTAGACAAGTGATCAGCAACAGAATTTTCTACTCCCTTTTTATCTTTTATTTCTAAGTCAAATTCTTGGAGTAATAAAATCCATCTGATTAAGCGAGATTTAGCATCTTTCTTAATGAGCAAATATTTTAGTGCAGCATGATCAGTGTAAACAATTATCTTAGCTCCAACTAAATAAGATCTAAATTTATCAATGGCAAAAACAACAGCCAGAAGCTCTTTTTCAGTGGTTGCATAATTAAGTTGAGCTCCTGTCAAAGTTTTACTTGCATAAGCAATTGCATGATGCTTTTTATCTTTAGTTTGTCCCAAAACTGCCCCCACAGCATAATCACTAGCATCACACATAATTTCAAAAGGCAACGACCAATCAGGGGGTTGAATGATTGGTGCAGAGATGAGTGCTTGCTTTAATAAATTGAAAGAATTTAGACATGCATCATCAAATTCGAAAGGAGCATCCTTGGCTAGCAAAAGAGTAAGTGGTCTCGCAATAAATGAAAAGTCTTTTATAAATCTGCGATAAAAACCAGCATGGCCAAGAAAACTTCGAATTCCTTTTATATTCACAGGTGGAGGTAGTTGTTCAATTACTTCAATTTTAGCTCTATCTACCTCAATACCTCTTTCAGACACTAGGTGTCCTAGCACTATTCCTTCTCTAACCATAAAATGACATTTTTCCCAATTAAGGATTAAGTGCTTTTCTTCACATCTTTGCAAAACCTTATCTAAGTTCTCAAGACAACTATCAAAAGTTTTTCCATAAACTGAGAAATCATCCATGAAAACTTCCATAATCTCTTCAATCATATTAGAAAATATAGACATCATACATCTTTGAAAAGAAGCTGGTGCATTACATAACCCAAAAGACATTCTACGATAAGCATACGTTCCATATGGGCATGTAAAAGTGGATTTGCTTTGATCATCAGGATGGATAGGGATCTGGTGATACCCTGAATATCCATCTAGAAAACAGAAAAACGAGTGTTTTGCTAACCGCTCAAGCATCTCATCTATAAAAGGCAAAGGAAAATGATCCTTTTTCGTGGCTTTATTAAGTTTTCTATAGTCTATGCACATCCGCCACCCAGTGATGGTGCGTTGCGGAATTAGCTCATTCTTATCATTAGTAACAAGTCATGCCTCCCTTTTTAGGCACAACTTGAACAGGGCTTACCCACTCACTATGCGGCACAGGATATATAATCCCTGCATGCAGCAACTTTATAACTTCTTTTTTAACTACCTCTCGCATCGCGTTGTTAAGTCTACGTTGAGGCTCTCGAGAGGGTGTAACAGAAGGATCTGTCGGAATACGATGGGTACAAATCATAGGACTGATTCCTGTGAGATCTTGAAGTGAGTAGCCGAAAACAGAGTGGTGATTTTCAAGAATGGTCATTAATCGCAGAGTTTGCTCCTGAGTGAGTTTATTACTAACGATCACAGGAAACTCTGGATTATTGTTTAGGAAAGCATAGGTAAGACCGGGTGGTAAAGTTTTGAGTTCTATGGGGGGTCTAGGTGTTTCTGCAAACTCATCTAAGGGTTCAGGTTCAGAAGGTTCGGCCTCTTCTTCAGTGAAGAAGGGGGCTTCCTCTTCTAAGTCTGGATCATCTAAAAGTTCTAGAGATGCAGCCCTTACCTCCTCCATAGGATCAGGCAAAAGATATGGCTCGGTCTTATTATTCAAGGAGTGAGTTATTGTAATTGGAAGTTTAAAATCCTTTCCCAAGGAAATGTGTAGCTTTCCAGTTTGACCTTCATAAAGGAGTCTTCTAAATGGTTGTCCTATCAACAGGTCGAAGCCCCATATATCAAAGATATAAAAGTTCAAATGAACCATGGAGCCTTCTACCATAAAGGGTAGGACATTAATAATTCCAAGACTGGGGACTAATCGTCCCGAAGATTCCTTCATGAACTTTGTTGTGGGGGTTAAAACAAGTTTCCCAAATAAATTAAGTGCAAAAGCTTCGGACATAATATTGATCCCCACAACAGGATTATAGAGAGCGTTAAATTGATCAGAATTATAAGCATAGCGTATAGTTATAGAGGGTGTGTCCACTCAGATTACTTCAGAGGAAAGCTCTGACTCCTCTAACCATTCGCTACTCATAACCGAGATAAGCTCTCTCAATTGACGTTCACTTGGTAAACAAATGCTAAATTGGCCGTTTTGGGGTCGGTCTATAGAATGGTAGTTTGAAATGTTTCCAAAATCGGCAAAGAGATCGGATTCTATGTCTAGCATGAAATCAGATGGTAGAATTTCTTCCTTTTGTGGCTCAAAACCTGGGATAGCTAAAGTAGATGAAAAATTTGGCAGAGTGTCTACTTCGGCTTTGTAGGTTTTATCATGGAGGGCATTATCCATCTCAGCTTCTAGGATTCTATTCAAGATCCCCTTAGCTTCATCAGTAGGGATACGAAAGAAAGAACCTCTAGCCATAGTATGCAGCATTTGTTTATTATCTTTCTGAAGACCTCAAAAAAAATGAAATAAAAGAACAGTGTCTTCAAGCAAAAGTTTTGGACCAGATTCTAAAAGATCAGAAAAACGTTTCCAGGATTTCCCCAAAGTTTCATTATCTTTTTGTTTAAAAGATAGGACTTCGAGTCTAAGGTCACCATACGGTCAAGGGAATAAAAATCTAGACAAAAGTTGGCTCTTAAAACTCCCCATTCACCTTGCTGTTGACTTAGCTTCTGACTATACCATCGTCTAGCTTCTCCTCTTAAAGAAAAAGGAAAAAGCTTCCAACGTAAAGTCTTATCAGAGATGCCATCAATGCGAAGACAATCGCATGTCTGCTCAAAATCTCTAATATGAAGGTAAGGGTTTTCGTCTTCCTTTCCCGAAAAAGATAAATTTTGAATCATCGCAATCAACCTTGAACTTAACTTATACTGGGATGTTTGGATAGGCTGTGATGACTCCCATGGTAAAAGGTTAGTTGCTGAAGGTGTTGCAGCATCAAAGATAGATATAGAACCTTGGTTTTCCATTTTTGGTAAAAAGAAAAAGAAAGAATGAAAAAGATAAGAAAATAAAAAGTATGAATACAAGCTAGTAGTAAGACTCAAGGTTATCTCAGCAAACCGTCTTTCTCCCCGGCAACGGCGCCAGAAATGCTTGTTGATATTTGGTAACGCAATTAGGAAATAGGATCCGCAAGCGCACGGATATCGGTGAGCACTTCACCCGAGATGTTATCCTGGGTATCGTATTTATATTTTTACCTTTAGGAGAAAGAGTGCATCTGACTAACCAAATCTATTACTACTAACCTTTAGGCTACAACCACTATAATTCGATGTGAGTGATGTATAGAGAAGACTACAACCGCACTCTTCTTCTAACCTTGGTAAGGATGATCTACTGTTCTATTGGGGAGGTTTACGGAATCTAGACACCACAAAGGATGTTCAACCCGCACCTATAAACCCTATCGATCCTGCTAACGGGATATGGAATACAAAGGTAACTCGGAATTGTCACGTTCCTCGCTACTACCACGATCCGGCTAGACGAGGGGATATCTATGAGTATCCTAGCTTAAACACCACGTTTACGCTAGAGATGATTACTCTAAACTCTACGCGAAGAGATCAAAGTAAACTCATAAACCAAAGAACAATAAAACAAAGAACTTACTAGAATTTAGAAGTCGAAATACTGAAGAATCCTGAGAACAAGCCTCGGGTTAGAAGAACTTGCTCCTGCAGGTACAACCTCGGAGTAGACACCGACAGGCCGGCTTCCTCCGATCTACATCTCCACTCTATCTCTCTCAATCTAGTAGAACTAATTCTACTTTCACATTGGATGCTAAGCCCTAAGAGGTGGGAACCCTAGAGGGAACCTCTCTCTCTAAACCCTAACTAGAGATATGCAACTGAATAATGAATTGGGGTCTCCTCCACCAGGGGTCAGGGGCCTTGCTTATATAGCCCTTTTGGATGAATCTGGACCGTCGGATCAAACCGACCTTCATGCTACGGTTTTCCTTGATCCTCAAAGGCGGTGGAGCATAATCCGCGAGACTCGACCTGATTGGACCCGGGGGCAGGGCGGGCGCCCTAGGGCACAGGGCGGGCGCCCTGTGTCCTGGCCCGTTACGGCTCCCGTTCGTTCCCGTGGCTTCTGGAATCTTCTAGATGTAAGATAATTACGTGTTCGGTTAATATCCCATCATTAATCCGACATGTGGGCCTTTCTTCCGTATTTCCTGATAACCCCCTGCAGAAATAGATAAACAGCAAAACTCGTGGAATTCTGTTAGATCAAACCCTAATTCTAGGTGTTGCTTGCATATAGGTCCTTTTCTTTATTTATTTGATGGTTATAATTGATACTTAAGAACCGTCAACAAACAAATGCTTGTTGATATTTGGTAACGCAATTAGGAAATAGGATCCGCAAGCGCACGGATATCGGTGAGCACTTCACCCGAGATGTTATCCTGGGTATCGTATTTATATTTTTACCTTTAGGAGAAAGAGTGCATCTGACTAACCAAATCTATTACTACTAACCTTTAGGCTACAACCACTATGATTCGATGTGAGTGATGTATAGAGAAGACTACAACCGCACTCTTCTTCTAACCTTGGTAAGGATGATCTACTGTTCTATTGGGGAGGTTTACGGAATCTAGACACCACAAAGGATGTTCAACCCGCACCTATAAACCCTATCGATCCTGCTAACGGGATATGGAATACAAAGGTAACTCGGAATTGTCACGTTCCTCGCTACTACCACGGTCCGGCTAGACGAGGGGATATCTATGAGTATCCTAGCTTAAACACCACGTTTACGCTAGAGATGATTACTCTAAACTCTACGCGAAGAGATCAAAGTAAACTCATAAACCAAAGAACAATAAAACAAAGAACTTACTAGAATTTAGAAGTCGAAATACTGAAGAATTCCGAGAACAAGCCTCGGGTTAGAAGAACTTGTTCCCGCAGGTACAACCTCGGAGTAGACATCGACAGGCCGGCTTCCTCTGATCTACACCTCCACTCTATCTCTCTCAATCTAGTAGAACTAATTCTACTTTCACATTGGATGCTAAGCCCTAAGAGGTGGGAACCCTAGAGGGAACCTCTCTCTCTATACCCTAACTAGAGATATGCAACTGAATAATGAATTGGGGTCTTCTCCACCAGGGGTCAGGGGCCTTGCTTATATAGCCCTTTTGGATGAATCTGGACCGTCAGATCAAACCGACCTTCATCCTACGGTTTTCCTTGATCCTCAAAGGCGGTGGAGCATAATCCGCGAGACTCGACCTGATTGGTCCCGGGGGCAGGGCGGGCGCCCTAGGGCACAGGGCGGGCGCACTGTGTCCTGGCCCGTTACGGCTCCCGTTCGTTCCCATGGCTTCTGGAATCTTCTAGATGTAAGATAATTACGTGTTCGGTTAATATCCCATCATTAATCCGACATGTGGGCCTTTCTTCCGTATTTCCTGATAACCCCCTGCAGAAATAGATAAACAGCAAAACTCGTGGAATTCTGTTAGATCAAACCCTAATTCTAGGTGTTGCTTGCATATAGGTCCTTTTCTTTATTTATTTGATGGTTATAATTGATACTTAAGAACCGTCAACAAACACCCCCATACTTAGGCTTTTACTCGTCCTCGAGAAAAGGTTGGTTAATAAAACATCTGGGGTTGAAACATTCTTTCATACCTGCAGGGTGTTGTAAAAATCCACTGTGCACTTATAGTTAGGGAAATATATGGTCAGAGTAAAGAGCCTTTCTTCTTCTTAATCCCTATCACTTGGAGTTTTTACATATTTTTGAAAAGAAAAACTTAGCATACCTTTATCCTCATAGGTGCTCTCAGAGTCACTCATTATCTTTTATATTTCTCTCTGAGGCTGTTTTGATTTTGCAAAAATAATTCTTTAAGCATACATACCTTGCATTTATTGTATGGTCAAAACCGGATCCGAGGAGAAGAATGCCATACTCTTAGATCAAAGATTTTGAAAATTAAAAACTTGTCACTCTTACTGGCATATTGCTTATTAGAGGGACCATGGGCTATCATTTTCTTTCCATCATATTTTTATCATATCTCATGTTTTTTTCATTTTGGGTGGATACCGAGGTACCCCTAATTCTACTGCCGGACACTTGTCCATTTTTTTTCCACGAGGTTATCGAGCACTTGCTCCTTTTTATTTCCTCGATATATTCATAATTTTGCATAGCCCATGCCTCTAACGCAATAATACTTCGGAAGAGTGAATCTTTCTGAATAAAAATGTCTTGATCTTAGGAGTATGATAAATCTCTCAACAAGGGTCTAACTTGTTTTGAACAAACTCAATACAAAGCAGATAGCTTTAATTAATATTTTCATGTTTAGCAGGCATATAAAACTTGAGGATGGTAGCTATAATTTTGAGATTTTTAAAACAAATTCTCCAAGCAATAAAGATACTAAGAATAAGGTACTCATACCCTTACCATCTCTTATTCCACAATGACTTTTAGCAACACAGGGTTTTGAAATAATTTTAATAATTGCAGGTTTCCAGAAAATATCACAGAGTGAGATTGATCATGATTATAAGCATTTTTATCCTTTTAATTTATCATGTTTAGAGAGATAAAATTCTGCACAAACTAAGGTGAGTGTGTAAGTGTGTAATAAAAGTGTGCAGAGTGTGTACCTGGTTCATGGAGTGGTGCGATCGAAGTGTGTGTGACATGTCAGGGAATCTCCCCCATACTTGTTTTCTGCTTTCTTGCACAAAAGTAAAGTAGAGACACACAAAACATACTAATAATAATCTTTATTAATCTTGAGGCATTTATTACAACCGAATAATAATAATAACCGAATATAATAGATCTAAACTGATTATAAGCGAACCTAATCGAATCTAATAATAACTAAGACATATATAGCCCCAAGATCTAATCTAGATAGCTCAGCGACGCTCACGCCTCCTAAGATTATAAGCGTCGGGCTTTAATTTTTAATTGGAAGGTAAAAATTGATCACGTCTATTTCTTCTAATTCTTTATTGGGCTCTAAAAATAATTTAAGACGTTGACCATTTACCTTGAATAACGTACCTTCGTTATTTTGAAGTGTGATAGCTCCGTGGATTGATGAATGAATTACCTTGAATGGTCCTTCCCATTTGCTCCGGAGCTTTCCATGCCCGAAAAGCTTCACCCTGGAATTAAAAAGTAATACCTTATCTCCGGGTGAGAACTCCTTCTTCTTGTTTGCTCCGGGTGGTACATAACCTGAAACCATAAAATTAACAATATCTGCATACCAGGGGTCAGATCTGTTAATCCCGTAAAGCATGTCGTCCCGGAGTGAGTCATTAATGGGGGGTTCCTGTGAATTCTTAAAGTACATTCTAGACAAGTGATCAGCAACAGAATTTTCTACTCCCTTTTTATCTTTTATTTCTAAGTCAAATTCTTGGAGTAATAAAATCCATCTGATTAAGCGAGGTTTAGCATCTTTCTTAGTGAGCAAATATTTTAGTGCAGCATGATCAGTGTAAACAATTATCTTAGCTCCAACTAAATAAGATCTAAATTTATCAATGGCAAAAACAACAGCCAGAAGCTCTTTTTCAGTGGTTGCATAATTAAGTTGAGCTCCTGTCAAAGTTTTACTTGCATAAGCAATTGCATGATGCTTTTTATCTTTAGTTTGTCCCAAAACTGCCCCCACAGCATAATCACTAGCATCACACATAATTTCAAAAGGCAACGACCAATCAGGGGGTTGAATGATTGGTGCAGAGATGAGTGCATTCTTTAATAATTCAAAAGCTTTTAAACATGCATCATCAAATTCGAAAGGAGCATCCTTGGCTAGCAAAAGAGTAAGTGGTCTCGCAATAAATGAAAAGTCTTTTATAAATCTGCGATAAAAACCAGCATGGCCAAGAAAACTTCGAATTCCTTTTATATTCACAGGTGGAGGTAGTTGTGCAATTACTTCAATTTTAGCTCTATCTACCTCAATACCTCTTTCAGACACTAGGTGTCCTAGCACTATTCTTTCTCTAACAATAAAATGACATTTTTCCCAATTAAGGATTAAGTGCTTTTCTTCACATCTTTGCAAAACCTTATCTAAGTTCTCAAGACAACTATCAAAAGTTTTTCCATAAACTGAGAAATCATCCATGAAAACTTCCATAATCTCTTCAATCATATCAGAAAATATAGACATCATACATCTTTGAAAAGAAGCTGGTGCATTACATAACCCAAAAGACATTCTACGATAAGCATACGTTCCATATGGGCATGTAAAAGTGGTTTTGCTTTGATCATCAGGATGGATAGGGATCTGGTGATACCCTGAATATCCATCTAGAAAACAGAAAAACGAGTGTTTTGCTAACCGCTCAAGCATCTCATCTATAAAAGGCAAAGGAAAATGATCCTTTTTCGTGGCATTATTAAGTTTTCTATAGTCTATGCACATCCGCCACCCAGTGACGGTGTGTTGCAGAATTAGCTCATTCTTATCATTAGTAACAACAGTCATGCCTCTCTTTTTAGGCACAACTTGAACAGGGCTTACCCACTCACTATGCGGCACAGGATATATAATCCCTGCATGCAGCAACTTTATAACTTCTTTTTTAACTACCTCTCGCATCGCGTTGTTAAGTCTACGTTGAGGCTCTCGAGAGGGTGTAACAGAAGGATCTGTCGGAATACGATGGGTACAAATCATAGGACTGATTCCTGTAAGATCTTGAAGTGAGTAGCCGAGAACAGAGTGGTGTTTTTCAAGAATGGTCATTAATCGCAGAGTTTGCTCCTGAGTGAGTTTATTACTAATGATCACAGGAAACTCTGGATTATTGTTTAGGAAAGCATAGGTAAGACCGGGTGGTAAAGTTTTGAGTTCTATGGGGGGTCTAGGTGTTTCTGCAAACTCATCTAAGGGTTCAGGTTCAAAAGGTTCGGCCTCTTCTTCAGTGAAGAAGGGGGCTTCCTCTTCTAAGTCTGGATCATCTAAAAGTTCTAGAGATGCAGCCTTCACCTCCTCCATAGGATCAGGCAAAAGATATGGCTCGGTCTTATTATTCAAGGAGTGAGTTATTGTAATTGGAAGTTTAAAATCCTTTCCCAAGGAAATGTGGAGCTTTCCAGTTTGACCTTCATAAAGGAGTCTTCTAAAAGGTTGTCCAATCAGTAGGTCGAAACCCCATATATCAAAGATATAAAAGTTCAAATGAACCATGGAGCCTTCTACCATAAAGGGTAGGACATTAATAATTCCAAGACTGGGGACTAATCGTCCCGAAGATTCCTTTATGACCTTTGTTGTGGGGGTTAAAACAAGTTTCCCAAATAAATTAAGTGCAAAAGCTTCGGACATAATATTGATCCCCACAACAGGATTATAGAGAGCATTAAATTGATCAGAATTATAAGCACAGCATATAGTTATAGAGGGTGTGTCTACTCGGATTACTTCAGAGGAAAGCTCTGACTCCTCTAACCATTCGCTACTCATAACCGAGATAAGCTCTCTCAATTGACGTTCACTTGGTAAACAAATGCTAAATTGGCCGTTTTGGGGTCGGTCTATAGAATGGTAGTTTGAAATGTTTCCAAAATCAGCAAAGAGATCGGATTCTATGTCTAGCATGAAATCAGATGGTAGAATTTCTTCCTTTTCTGGCTCAGAACCTGGGATAGCTAAAGTAAATGAAAAATTTGGCAGAATGTCTACTTCGGCTTCGTAGGTTTTATCATGGAGGGCATTATCCATCTCAGCTTCTAGGATTCTATTCAAGATCCCCTTAGCTTCATCAGTAGGGATACGAAAGAAAGAACCTCTAGCCATAGTATGCAGCATTTGTTTATTATCTTTCTGAAGACCTCGAAAAAAGTGAAATAAAAGAACAGTGTCTTCAAGCAAAAGTTTTGGACCAGATTCTAAAAGATCAGAAAAACGTTTCCAGGATTTCCCCAAAGTTTCATTATCTTTTTGTTTAAAAGATAGGACTTCGAGTCTAAGGTCACCAGTACGGTCAAGGGAATAAAAATCTAGACAAAAGTTGGCTCTTAAAACTCCCCATTCACCTTGCTGTTGACTTAGCTTCTGACTATACCATCGTCTAGCTTCTCCTCTTAAAGAAAAAGGAAAAAGCTTCCAACGTAAAGTCTTATCAGAGATGCCATCAATGCGAAGACAATCGCATGTCTGCTCAAAATCTCTAATATGAAGGTAAGGGTTTTCGTCTTCCTTTCCCGAAAAAGATAAATTTTGAATCATCGCAATCAACCTTGAACTTAACTTATACTGGGATGTTTGGATAGGCTGTGATGACTCCCATGGTAAAAGGTCAGTTGCTGAAGGTGTTGCGGCATCAAAGATAGATATAGAACCTTGGTTTTCCATAAGGTAAGAATAAAGAAAAGATAAGGAATAAAAAGATAAAGAAAGATAAAAGTATAGGTACAAGCTAGTAGTAAGACTCAAGGTTATCTCAGCAAACCGTCTTTCTCCCCGGCAACGGCGCCAGAAATGCTTGTTGATATTTGGTAACGCAATTAGGAAATAGGATCCGCAAGCGCACGGATATCGGTGAGCACTTCACCCGAGATGTTATCCTGGGTATCGTATTTATATTTTTACCTTTAGGAGAAAGAGTGCATCTGACTAACCAAATCTATTACTACTAACCTTTAGGCTACAACCACTATGATTTGATGTGAGTGATGTATAGAGAAGACTACAACCGCACTCTTCTTCTAACCTTGGTAAGGATGATCTACTGTTCTATTGGGGAGGTTTACGGAATCTAGACACCACAAAGGATGTTCAACCCGCACCTATAAACCCTATCGATCCTGCTAACGGGATATGGAATACAAAGGTAACTCGGAATTGTCACGTTCCTCGCTACTACCACGGTCCGGCTAGACGAGGGGATATCTATGAGTATCCTAGCTTAAACACCACGTTTATGCTAGAGATGATTACTCTAAACTCTACGCGAAGAGATCAAAGTAAACTCATAAACCAAAGAACAATAAAACAAAGAACTTACTAGAATTTAGAAGTCGAAATACTAAAGAATCCTGAGAACAAGCCTCGGGTTAGAAGAACTTGCTCCCGCAGGTACAACCTCGGAGTAGACACCGACAGGCCGGCTTCCTCCGATCTACACCTCCACTCTATCTCTCTCAATCTAGTAGAACTAATTCTACTTTCACATTGGATGCTAAGCCCTAAGAGGTGGGAACCCTAGAGGGAACCTCTCTCTCTAAACCCTAACTAGAGATATGCAACTGAATAATGAATTGGGGTCTTCTCCACCAGGGGTCAGGGGCCTTGCTTATATAGCCCTTTTGGATGAATCTGGACCGTCGGATCAAACCGACCTTCATCCTACGGTTTTCCTTGATCCTCAAAGGCGGTGGAGCATAATCCGCGAGACTCGACCTGATTGGTCCCGGGGGCAGGGCGGGCGCCCTAGGGCACAGGGCGGGCGCCCTGTGTCCTGGCCCATTACGGCTCCCGTTCGTTCCCGTGGCTTCTGGAATCTTCTAGATGTAAGATAATTACGTGTTCGGTTAATATCCCATCATTAATCCGACATGTGGGTCTTTCTTCCGTATTTCCTGATAACCCCCTGTAGAAATAGATAAACAGCAAAACTCGTGGAATTCTGTTAGATCAAACCCTAATTCTAGGTGTTGCTTGCATATAGGTCCTTTTCTTTATTTATTTGATGGTTATAATTGATACTTAAGAACCGTCTGTCTCCCCACCTATGAGCTCCACATAAGCCTATTAGTTGTTGGGTGAGAGAGAGAAGGCACAATGTTACTCTGCCTTCTGACAAAAATACCACATATCTTGAGAGAGGAGAGAAGGCATACACCATAAATGCCTTGGTGAGGATCCACAAATACCACAAATGAGAGACTTGAGAGGGTCATACAAAGAAAACTCTGAGTTTTATTTGAAAATCTGCAAAACTCCAAAATAATAGTTGATCAAAGAACTCAGGACATAGTTCTTGACTTGACTGTTCTGTCTTTCAACTGCTCAAGACCCAAGTGATGGCTACAAGCCCCATGGTAAAAGGTAATATGGCTAAGTTTGAAAGTCAGAATAGTTCACTCTAAATCAGAGAAGAGTTCTTGTTTGAACGCATGTGTACTTTTGAGGTGTGAAAGCATTGAAGCAACTCCTGGTCTATCACTGAGTTTATCTTTCCTCAGGGACAAGCAAAGGGTAAGCTTGGGGGAGTTTGTTGACGGTAGATAAGTATCATTTTTTAACCATCAACATAGCATGAAAAAGGACTAAACAATAATTACCACTTAGATATAGGGGGTTTACTGACATAATTCTATGAGTTTTGGTGAATATCTGTTTCTGCAGGGTGTCAGCTGAAAAGAACCAAGGAAGGCCCACATGTCAGGTTTACATAGAGACAACAGGGCCACGCATAACTTTTCTGTAATCTAGAAGGTACGAGAAGACTCTGGAAACAAACGGGAGGCAAAACGGGCCCGGAAGTGGGGCGCCCGCCCCCCTCCTTGGGCGCCCGCCCCACCTGTAGAGCCAATCAAGCTCCGTCTCGCGCATCATGCCTCCACTGCCTTTGAGGATCAATAAAAAGTCATTGATGAAGGTCAGTTTGATCCAAGGGCTGTGGTGCTTCCTAGAGGGCTATATAAGCAAGGCCCCTGGCCCCTGGAGGAGACATCCCATAAACCCTAATTTCATTATCTCTCAGCTAGGATCAGAGGCAGAGGTGTCCCATGAAAGGATGACCTCTCCTCCTTAGAGAATTAGGGCTAGACATTCCAATGTAGTAGATTAGATCTAGATGAGAGTTAGGGAGAGCAGAGCTGCGCTCCGGTTCTAGAGAAGTCTTCAGAGATTTGGTATGTCTTTGTATCTATTCTTTACAAGACTTATGCTTTATATATTTTCATCTTCTCTATTTACTTTATGCCTTTATTATGTATGGTTAGTATAGTTGTTATACCTTGGCATGGGATCTTAGCTCGTATTGAGTGCTTTAGTTATTGCGCATAGCTAGAGTAGTAATCGATAGTTTAGGCATGGTGTCTAGGATATAGGTTACCTAAGGTTGCGCTCAACGCCACGTATAGTTGTGGTAGCCCCAGAGGTGATAGCTCTATAAGGCCTTCGTAATCCACCACGTTTGGGTTGATGTTCGTAGAGCTTTTGGCAGCCTTCTCCCGACTACTTTCTTCCCAGTCTCTTTCGAGAGTCAGAAAGGTACTGTTGCTCCAAAGTGTCATGTGTATTATCGCTATATCTATTCATGCTTTAGTTATTAAAGAACCAAAGTAGTAGAGAAGTACATAGGAACCTTGATCTCTCCCGTTGTCCTCTCACTTTAGCTAGCTACTCATTTATCCTAGAATTCTCCTATGTGTGCTTTTATTCATATACCTATCATATATCATTTACCCCCTACTTTAGTCTAGTTGGTTTACTAAGTTAGTAGATACATGATGGTTAATTATCAGATTCTTTAACCCTTGCTTCCCTGTGGTAAAATATAAATAATGATACCTGGTTTACTCCCGGTAAAATGCTACAATGGTATATTCTGTGCGCTTGCAGAATCCTTCATATTTTAGTTGCACTTAATTTATACCAACAACAAGCAACATGGATTTAAATAAATTTTAATTCATATCTTTGTGAAAGGGTTGTCGTCAATTACAAAAAGGGGGAGACTGAAGGCTCTAGTTTGGTTTTGGTGAATTGATGAAACCCTATGTGCTAACCTAGTTTATCAAAGTGATTATGAGATAGGCAGCACATTCCAAGTGGTGAAGCAATGATGAAGATCATGATGATGGTGTGACCATGGTGATGATCAAATGCTTGGACTTGGAAAAGAAGAAAGAGAAAAATAGAAAGCTCAAGGCAAAGGTGAAACTTGATAGGAGCCTTTTGGTTTAGTGATAGAGACACTTAGCAAGTGTGATCACATTTAGGATCAATAGCCGTACTATTAAGAGGGGTCAAACTCGTATCGAAATATGGTTATCAAAGTGCCACTAGATGCTCTAACTCATTGCATATGCATTTAGATCTAATGGAGTGCTAACACTCTTGAAAATATTTGTGAAAATATGCTAACACACGTGCACAAGGTGATACACTTGGTGGTTAGCACATTTGAGTAAGGTGGAGAAGTTGGTGAAGTGAAGGAGTTGTTTTTCACTGAAAACATTGATCAGACTCTGCTCTCGAGATGACCGGTCTCAGAGTACGTGCATCCGGTCAATTGTAAAAGAAGGTGGCGCGCTCGAGCATGACTGGACAGCGATCGAAGCTTCATAGTAATTGTGACCGGACGCGTAGGGCCGACGTCCGATCACAAGTCACATACGCTAATGTGGGCTGTTTTGTGAGCGCAGTGAAGATCTGACACAGCGGCACATCCGATCAGGGCGGACCTAATGCGTTCGGTCATGGTTGGATGCCTCTAGATCATCTCTGGAAGTGACCTAACGCTCGGGTGTTGGCGTTGATCGGTGCGTCCAGTCATAGTGTGGAGGCGCGTGAGTTTGTGTTGATCTAACGTGGGGTTGGAGCGTCATTCTCTGGATCAGCGCGTCCAGTCCTTCAATAAACTCGAGCGTAGGAGCAAACCAGCCATTGGTGATCGACAGCCGAAGCTTAAAGCAGGGAAACGTGGCGCCTCTGATCGGCCCTTCTGGTCGTCCCGAAGGCAGTGAGGTGAAGAGCCCGACGGCTCTATTTCGTGGGGGCTCCTATTTAAGCCCCATGGCCATTTGCATTGACATAGAAACCTTGTGAGCTTAGCCAAAGCCCTCCCACTCATCTCTATCATTGATTCATCATCTTAGTGAGATTGGGAGAGAATCCAAGTGCATTGCTTGAGTAATTGCATTCTAGAGGCACTTGGTATTCGTGTTTCCTTGCAGAATTTGCTTGTTACTCTTGGTGGTTGCCACCACCTAGATGACTTAGAGCAGCGAGGATCATCAAGCGGAGGTTGGTGTTTGTCTCCAGCTCCGATCATGGTGATTGTGAGGGGTTCTTGACCTTTCCACGGTAGAGAGCCAAAAGGTACTCTAGTGGATTGCTCGTGGCTTGTGTGATCCTCATCTTCTGTTGGTTGTGCGGCACCCTATTGTGGGTTTGGCGTGTGATGCCAATTAGCGCATGAACCTTCAAGTGAGTGAATCACCACAACGAGGACTAGCTTGCCGGCAAGCAAGTGAACCTCTGTAAAAAATCTTATGTCATCATTGTCTGAGGATTTCTTGATTGATTGTGATTGATTGGCTCCATCATATTGTGATTGGCTCAATTCCTCGATACGGCGGTATAATCATCACATCCCCTCTCTTGCACTTACATTTCTAGTGTTGCTTTGCTCTTTAGTGTAATTAGTTTTGAGAACAAGCTTGTGTTGGGTCTAGTGGTTAGTGTGGCTCTTTAGTTAGTCTTTGAGAGCACACTTAGTGTAGAGACATAGCCATTGTGTGGATAGAGACTATAGCAACTAGAATTGTGGTAGGTGGATTGCATTTTTAGTAGGCTAGCGTAACACTCGCTTCACCGTTTATTTGACTAACCACATTGCTTAAGTATTGTTGTAGAAATTTTTATAGGCTATTAACCCCCCTCTAGCCATTAGGACATTTTAGGAGCGACCTCTACGGTGCAAAGTGCCTGAACTTGATAAAGACCTGGGTGCTCCAAAAAGTCACACATCCGACCGTAACCAAACCTACACAATGCCTCAGTGATACTCTATCAGTCAGTGGTTTTTCATCAGTCAGTGCCTTCATTAGTTATTGGCCTTCGACAGTCAGTGACCTTCGTCACTTATTGGCCTTCAACAGTCAGCGACCTTTGTCAGTTATTGGCCTTCGTTAGTCAGCGAACTTCATCAGTTATTAGCCTTCTTTAGTCAGAGGCCTTCATGAGTCATTGGCCTGCATCAGTTAGTGACCTTCATCAATCAATGGCCTTCATCCATCATTAGTTATCACCAGTCAGCAGCCTTCATCATTCATTGGCCCTCGTCAAATCATTGGCCTTCATTAGTAAACAGCCTTCGTCAGTGAACAGTCTTCATTAGTCATTGGCCTTCGTCAATCAACAACACTCAACATTAGTCAGTGGCTTTCATCTATCATTGGTTCTCAGCAGCTTTAGTTAGTTATTGGCCTTCGTTAGTCAATAGCTTTTATCAGTCAATGACCTTCATCTATATTTGGTCATCATCAGACAACAGCCTTTATCAGTTATTGGCTTTCATCATCTCTCAGTGCACTTCATCTATCATTAGTTCTCAGCAGCCTTCATCACTTATTGGCCTTCGTCAGTCGGTAGCCTTCATCATTCAGCACCATTTGTTAGTTGGTAGCTTTGGTCATTCAGCAGCCTTCGTCTATCAGTAGTCTTCGTTATTAAGCAGCCTTCATCAGTTGGCAGCCTTCGTCATTCAGTAGCCTACGTCTGTCAGTAGCCTTCGTCAGTTGGCAACCTTCGTCATTCAGCATCTTTCGTCTGTCAGCGGCCTTTTAGTCAGCGGCCTCCATCAGAAATTGACTTTCAACCACCACTCAACCATCGAACCCACAAACACTAACATGTTTTTCTTTTTTTGCAGGTTGTATTATCTTTTAGGTTTTTATAATATGCATCAACCAAATTTTATTTGAGCTAACCTTCACAGGAAACTGATCCTTTTTATGTTCAATGTTACAAGTCACATCTATACCCATGCAGGTTCTTGAATGGCAGCCTTTCGCTAACCATCCAAAACTACAACCCTCTCATTCGAGCGCGTTATTTCTTATTTGCAGAGCTTACCTTTTGTTCAAGCATAACCATTTTTGTAGGGTGCATGATATGTTTACCCCTTTAATATTTTCATATAAATGCATTCACTTGCATCATCACATTCAAACATGCATTACATAAATGCATTGCACTGCAGTAACCCTACAAAGACCTGTCCGTAATCAGGCATCGGGGCCGTCACTCTCAAAAGCTTCAAAAAGCTTGAGAGACTCTCAAAAGCTTCTCCTGAAAAAGTCATGTCCATAATTAGGCATCAGGACCTTCGCTCTTTCAAAAACATCAAAAAAAACCCATCACCCCTTGCATATTATATGAAATGACTAACCATATTTTGCAGCAAGTAGAAGCGTCGAAAAACTTGCCAAGCAAGTTGATATTCGACGAAGTTACAACGCTTAAACCTAAGTCCTTGAAAAATGCACCCTATCAACTCAGGCGCATTCTCATGCAACTTCGACGGCCTTCAACACGTGGTGTTGGCGTCTACATTGGGGCTTCACCTTCGCCTTTGCCAAGCTCTTCGGCATGAGGGGCTTCACCACCATCTTAGGTGATTTCACCAACATCGCCTTCGCCGAAACACTTTTTTCAAGAGGGCCTTCACCACCATCTTAGGAGGGCCTTCGACAAAACCGTGCTGACTCGCCTCCACCAACACGTCAGCATGAGGGGCCTTCGTCGACACCTTTGGCCTCTACACCAACATCGCCTCCGCCAAATACCTTTTGTTGGAGGGCCTTCGCAAGCATCGTCAATGAACCTCTACAACTTGCTTCCACCAACACTTTGGCAAGAGGGCTTTGCCATCATTTTCACCCACTACAACGACTCAAGAGCCAAGATCGACACCTCCGACATCAACACCTATGATGACTTGCCTCTGTCACCAAACTCAAGGGGCTACGTCAACTCCTTCGGCACCAAGGTCTACTACACCTTCATCAACCGCTTTGGCTCAAGGGGCCCACCGACAGCTTTGGTCTAGACATCTGCTTCCACTACTATGACTACATCGACTACACCAAGCGTGGCTAAGGATTCGGTCATGAGCGCCAGCCAAGAGGGCTAGGAGAGTGCACCAGAGGACCAGCCACTTCAGAGCGTGAAGTCTTGCTCGACGCTTATGAGCAAAGATATGAAGGCCTCAGAGGCGAAGACCTTCGCTCCAAGAAGACCCAGAGATAGACTGACAAGCCAAGAAGACCCAAAGACGAAGACCTCCGAGCCAAGAAGACCCAAAGATGAAGACCTCCATGCCTAGAAGACCTAAAGACAAAGGCTCACGCATCAAGAAGGCCTTGGAGACATACCTGCACACTGAGAAGATACTGGAGGTAAAGGCCTCAGGGATGAAGACCTGCACATCAAGAAGGTCCTAGAGATGAAGACCTAAGCATTGAGCAAAGCCGATAAACCATGTTACAGAAGCAGCAGAAAGGGCCAAAGGCCAAAGATGAAGAAATCCGGAAGACAAGGCACTGGGAGCTAAAAGCCTCGGGAATTAGAGCATATATAGGATAGAGTCGTGCGCATGCTCTTTTCTCCATGCCCTTTTTTCACATAGGGTTTTTGGGATGGAGTTTTTAGCGAGGCGCGCACGTACAGGTTGTGAAGGGCAAGCCTTGCAACCGTGAGTTGTATTGCGCTTCTTCTTATATGAACATCTACTAGGTCATGTAGTACTGGCCATAACCTAGTAGCCAAGGGGCTACTGTTGGGGGAGCCATAGGCCAACTCTCCCTTGAAGAGGCACTGTGAAGATCAGTCGAAGGCCGTGATGAAAAAGCCGGAGGTCAGAGCGCTTTGAAGAAAAGTCAGAGGTCGCGATGAAAAAGTTGAAAGTCGAAGCGCTTTGAAGAAAAGTCAAAGGCCGCGATGAAAAAGTCAGAGGTCAGAGCGCTTTGAAGAAAAGCCAGAGGCCGAACCACTATGAAGAAAGTCGAAGGCCGCGATGAGAAGTTGGAGGCCGAGATGCCACGAAGATCAGTTAGAGGTTATGAAGGAAAGTCGGAGGTCGAGGCACTATGAAGATCAGTCAGAGGCTGTGATGAAAAGTCAGAGGTCCAGGCACTACGAAGATGAGTTAGTGGTTGCGGTGCGAAGAATAATGGGCTGAAGGCCCAGGCTCGGCAACGACCCATGAACAAAGGCGGTAGCAAAAGAAAAGGACTCTAATGCCCTGGAGGCGTGAGCATAGTATACTAGAATATGCCTTGGTTGCCCTAGGGTATTTCTGTACTCGACAAATATTGTAACCATACCCTATAAAAGGGGGAAATCAGCAACCCCACGTGGAGGATGGCGGGTAATTCGAAACCCTAACTATTGCCTCGGTAATTGCGTGAACTTTATTTTTGTATCAGTGCCTTCACTAGTCGAAGGGCTCCGCCCTAGAGCGGAGCCTTCGACCCCTTGGTGTCGAGCTGCTGCAAGCTCGCCCCTCTCTCACTTTCACTCTCTCTGTTGCCCCTAAGGACTCTTTAGCTTGCTTTGTAGTTTAACTTAGGGTAAACAAGCTTTGGGGGTTTAGTTGTTCATAGGTTAAGGCTTATTGCTTAATTTTTTAGAGCTAAATTGGGTCCCTTGAGCCACTAAAAATATATTTCTAGGGCGGTTTTTCTTATCGTGACCTCATATGGATATGCACTTCTAGAAGCTATCTATTTTGTTAAATCGAATGGTCTCTAAAAATATATTTTATTTTTTAATTTTCTTACCATATTTAATTTTATATTTATGCCAATTTTAACGTATGCGTACCACCAAATTTTACATATTTCACTATTTTAAGTCATTATACGCAATGTTTATTAACTACTATGTTTAAATGATATTTTATGCGTTGTTTACACAAATTATAGTTTTTTAAATATTTTATACATTGTTTATTTACACTATATTTACAATGATTAGACAAGCATATATATAGCACCATATATGGGTTGACTGATCTAGGAAAACACCTCGATCACAGATCGTATATCTAATACAGATGTGACCTTATAGTCTCTGAATCCAGCTTCCTTGAATAATTCACTCCACTCTTTCTCATCATGTTCCCATCCTGGTGTGAGCGTCGAAATAAACAGATCAAATAACATCTGTGTTTCATGGCAGGTTGCTCGCGAAGAGGAACTAACCGCCACATCGATGATGATCAACTTTCCTTTCTGTTCTCTGGAACAAATCGCCTCTTTGCATCGTTTTTGGATGTTTACATCCTCATTGTTCCAATCATGCAGTACTGATTGATAACAACAGATAACTATTTCAATCTCAAATATTTGTATAGTTTTTCAAGAATTTTTATTGTTTGACGAGTAAATACTAGTATAGAAATAACTATAATTCGTTGATTTCATGCATTCTCAAATAATAATATTGGTGTATTTTGTAGTAATTGCCCACTCTGATGTTGCTGTGGGAAAGCTAGGTTGAAGACCATCCGTATCCAGCTTGGCTGCCCGGCCGGTGAGAGACAAAAAAAACATCATGTACTAAACAAAACAGCCCTAGCTAAGAAACAAACACGTTCGGTTCAAGGCCACTTTTCCAAAAAAAAAAATAAACTTTACACCCCGTCCTATGGAATGTTTGGAGACATGCATGAAGCATTAAATATAGATAAAAAATAACTAATTGCACATTTTGTATGTATTTTGCGAGACGAATCTTTTAAGCCTAATTAGTTCATGATTGGACACTAATTGCTATAGTTACACATGTGCTACAGTACCCCCGAAAACTTTACATCCCCTGAACTAAACATGCCCTGCATTGGCAGGGACTAGCTAGATAGGTCCATTTCCTTTTAGCGATCACAATTTTTGGCCTCGTTCGGCTGGCTGGTGGGTGGTGGCTGGTGCTGATTTGTTGTGAGAGAAAAATACTGCTAGCTGACTGGTGGTTGGTGGCTGGTGCTGAAATGATGTGAGAGAAAAGCACTGCTGGCTGGCTGGCAGCCAGCCAGCCGAACGAGGCCTTTATGTGGTGCTCGACTTTTCAAAATGATTCGCATCTAGCTATGTGGTGATTATAATTGCTTGTTCTATGTTAGCCACTACAAGAAATTGCTAGAACAAGGATATAAAAGACACATTTCCCGTATTCTTGTATGACCGTTGTTACGGTACATCATATAGCTAGAAGGAACACACCAATAGACAGACCATTTTTGTGCCATGCATGGACGATATGGATCATATCATGCAGTCCATTGTGCCAAGGTTCTATACAGGACACATGCTCATACTTGTGCTATACTTGCACGGTCTAAATTTCATCATGTTATGTTTTAGGCCATGCTAAAAGGTCACACGATTCACAAATAGACAGTGGCGGAGCCAGCCGGAAAAATGAGGTAGGGTGGACCCATCGCCAGCTCCGGGCCGGCCGGCGGCCGCTTGGCGGCACGGGCGCAGGCGGGCAGTGGCTGGGCCACCACCTCCGGTCGATTCCCGGCGTGGGTGCACGACAGGGTGGTCGGCGGAGCCGCGGAGGTTCATGACGCAGTGGCGCGGAGGCGTGGAGCATGGAGGACTAGAGCAGACGTGCGGCGCGGAGGCAGAGGTGCTGTCAAGCCGAGCGAGAGCGATGGGAGCGTGGCGCCAGTGTTGGTCATGGTCTGCTACTTGCCCTAAGGCCTCTGGACTGTGCGATGGGATGGGCCATTGGGCCTTGTTTGCCTTGGCTAGACGGCCTAGCAGCATGTAGGTGCCCCCATCTATCTTCAACCTTTGGCCGTCCCCCATCCTTTGCTTTGCTTGGACCTTCGCCGCTACGCTGCGTGGATGTCGTCGATGGCAAGACCGCCGGAGGTTAGGGTCCTAGGTGTGGTGCTTGCCGGAGGGGAGGTAGGGCGGCCTCCCTAACTCGCCATATAGGTGGCTTCGCCTATGCGAACAGAGATGGCAAAGAGGAGTGTTCTCCACCCCCATACCTGCTAAAGCTATTAGGGAAGCTTTTTCCTTTGGTCCCCATACTTAAACTGTTCTCTGTGAGAGTCCCCGTCCCGCATTAGTACATCACAATTACAAATAAGTGACTAGCAAGTAAGACGACACAAAATGCTTAACAAAAAAATGCTAATTCAATAAATGATAGTGTATACTCACTCTGTCCCATAAATATGGTCGTTTGGAAGCAAGGTGCTTGTACCCTACATACCCCTACTATCCATGATTACAATTGGTAAAAAAAAGTAGTAGTACAAGCAGCAGCAGCAGGATTTTCCACTGGATGGGAGGAACAAAGGGAGGCTGGGCGCTGGCCGCTGGGTCAATGGACACAAATAGCCCCTCGTATGTCACCTATGCCTAGGACTGGTAACATAGCCGAGTGATGTTTTTTCTGAGTGTTGATGCAAAAGTGGATCTGCAAACACAAAGGGCTAATACACGATCTAATACCTAAAGCGTGCCAGTCGATTTGACCTGTTAATCGACAAGGATGAAAATTCGAGTACTTTGGTCCTGACAACAGCGATACGCCCGGAAGCCACGGCCAAGAGGTACTCACACGAAACTCGAGGATCGTCGAAGGTCGCACTGAAGCGATGCAGCTCATCGAATCGATGAGAACTCATAAAAAGAAAATATGTAAACTGACGAAGTCACCGAAAAGTAAGTAGATGCAAATAGGAGTAAAATTGGTTTGATATTGATTGATTGATTTTACATTGTCCCTTAGTCTATATTTGTACCCTGATCTGAAGAAACATAACCAGACACGACTAGGACACCGAATCCATATCTAAGGAAAGACGTGACTCTTACATGAATCATACTCTAACAAATACAGAAAAGGAAATCAACACCTATCTACTTCCTTGTCCGCCTTGATTACGATGAAATTTTCATCGACCTCCTCTCCATCGGCATGCTTTCCGTCATCACAAGCTTCATCGGCAGTAGTCTTCAAATCTTCCTTCATCGGCATCGGCAATAACATCTCTGATCTTGCCAACAACGCCTCTGAGTCTAAGTCAAACGACAACCTTTCCATCGGTCACCACCATTAATCGGCAACAATCCTCACAAGCTGATCTTCATCGGCACCCTTCTACCAGCGTAATACAATAACTTTCCTTCTGCTGATTATCCCACTCTGATCATTTTGACACGTGCCAAAAACGGTGTCAACACATGCCCCCCAATTTTGGAGTATAAAATCATTGATGTTCCGAAATTTACTCCAGACAACGATTGCCTTCACCCAATTATCTTAACTCATCCTCCAAGCATGACATAATCTGTTACCAAATCCAATCAAACCCAGCCCTGATTCATGCGTCTTAGTAAATATCGCACAATCTTCAACCACTCTCGTTCCGATTATGGTTAAGATACAAAAACAATAGTCCATCGGCAAGAACCTAACAAAGTGACGTTGCCGATCTCGGAATTAGAATATCATGTACCGAGATTTCTTTCGAGTCATGATTGCTTGCCATCAAACCACCTGCACAATCCCTTGATTATCATGCGAACAGTTACCATATCCATCTGAACCACCTCGACCTACACGCGCGCGGCAGAGAGTTAAGTCCAGAATGCCCCTATTCCATTCGGCCTATAAATAAGTCTCTCCCAAATGCTCGTCTTCTACCCTTAGACTCTAACCTTCAACATTCTCTCTCCAGCGGCGACCCCGACGAACAACCGTGCGACCCCAACCAGCAAGAACCTTCCCCAGTGGCAACCTCGAGTCTTCAGCCGCGCCTCCATCCTTCTCAAGATAATGGCAATCAACATCGACGTCCCTGCGGTTTGTTTCACCTTCCCCTTTTACTGTAATTCCTTTTGCCCTTGCAAGTTCATATAGTTAGTGATTTTTTTTCTCTTTTCCTCTGTTCTTTTGATCCTCCAAACTTAGGAACTATGCAACAAGTTAGTCATCCCAACCAATCAGCCGCACATCCAATGTTTAGGCCCAATGGGCAACCCAGATCCAACTAATTTTATCAATGCAGAGACTAATAGAATTCCCTTCAGAGCCCATAATTTCTCTTTAAATTTATGGAAGGATACCTTCCGATCTTGGCCTAAAACCACCAAGGGGTGGAAAGATTGGTATCTGAGGGTAATCGGGTCGATGCAAGTGTACTGGGCAGAGCGAAAACTAGACCAATGCATCAAGTTGTCCATTGCCGATATGCAAAACAATGAGTCGATGATGATTGCTGCCGCTTATTTCTGGTCAGACACAACAAATACCTTCATGTTTGGACACGACCCAGCTACTCCCACTCTTGCCGATGTATACATGCTCACCGGCTTAGATATTTCAATTGCCGATGATGCCTCCATTTACGGCAGAAAATCTGAGTACAGGGTGAATACCCATAACATCGGTGGTTGGACAGGATATATCCAAGAATACAGGAAGACCGAGACAGTTGGTCAGAGGGAACACGCCACATTCCTAAACATGTGGTTAGAAAAATTCATTTTCTGTGGTCGATCGGTAGGGCCAACCAATGCTTACCTCCCTGCAGCTGAACTACTGGCCAACGATGTAAGGTTCCCTCTTGGCCGATATCTCTTGAGCTCCACTTATCACCTGTTATATCAAGTGTCTCAGAAGCTTTTGCTTGGTGAACCCATCGGCAACTTAGGAGGCCTGTGGTGGTTTATTAACATGTGGCTGAATGCCCACATGCACAAATGCTTGCAATGGGATTTCTTTGCTCAGCAATTCCCACGAGATATCGCCGAAGACTATGAACTTGGAGATGAAGAATCGGCAACACGCCCACTCCTCAATTTTGGTGAAGCCATAATAGTTCTTCCTGGAACAGAGGCCAACGAAGATCAGATCGGCCGATTTTTCCAAAGCTTTTACAACGGTCTCTCCCGTGATCATCGGGCCTGGATGCCCTACATCGACCAAGAAGCTAGATTCCCCCTTCTCTTCAATCTCGCCGATGATGCCTTGAACAAGGATGATGAACTTATGATGACCATCATTACTCCCCGGGCAATCCTAGTGAATACATTCGGTAGTGGAAAAAACACCAGCATCAACTATGAATTCTACAATCCATCGGTAGTATCACGTCAATTAGCCTTTGGACAGCTGCCAATTAAACTTTGCTTTGCCGATGTAATTAAGCCAAGAGAAACAATCACCAGCGGATCGGACTAGAACAAGGTAGTGCGACTCTCCCCTGATGTCGATACTACAGATGTTGATCTATCCACCTGGGTGCCAGCCTCTTTCATCACTGAATCATATAAGTTATGGTGGCAAGAGTGGAAGGGACAATTATTTGCAGCATCTGTTCATACATATCGGCATCTGATCGACCCTGAGCATGTCATACCTGATGACGCAGTAAGTTTCTTTTAACACTAGTTTTTTACCTTTAATTTCATCGGCAACTAATTTTCTTGTGACAGGTCGATGACCCAGCACCATCCATGAGCAGGAGTGGGAGACCCTTTGACCTTCGACCTGTATCCCCAATATCACCGATCGGCTACAACGTCCCTACCCTGGCTGTTCTGACTCATCAAAGAACCCGTACCAAGAAAATCACTACCAAGCCAAAACTAGCTAAGGCTAAGGCCACTCCATCGGCTGCCGCTGCGACTCTGATAGAAGCGTTCAAGGTAACAACCATGTTTATTCCAACCCATGCCGATCTCAGACTATACTGACACTAATTTTCAGGATGTAAGAATTACAACTGGATCATCATCGGCAACTCCTCTGGCATCAAACACTACTGTTGATGCAAAAATGGATCTGCAAACACAAAGGACTAATACCCGAAGTCGATATCCAAAGCGTGCCAGTCGATTTGACCTGTTAATCGACAAGGATGAAGATACGAGCACTTTGGTCCTGACAACAGCGATACGCCCGGAAGTCACGGCCAAGAGGTACTCACACGGAACTCGAGGATCGTCGAAGGTCGCACTGAAGCGATGCAGCTCGCCGAATCGATGAGAACTCATGAAAAAGGAAAAATATACGAATTGACGAAGTCGCCGAAAAGTAAATAGATGCAAATAAGAGTAAAAGTTGGTTTTTGATATTGATTGATTGATTCTCATTACATTGCACTTTAATCTATATTTATACCCTGATCTACTGAAACATAACCAAATACGACTAGGACACTAAGTCCAAATCTAAGGAAACACATGACTCTTATACAAATCAGACTCTAATAAACATAGAAAAGGAAACCAACTCCTATCTGTTTCCTTGTCCGCCTTAATTACGATGGAATTCCCATCGACCTCCTTTCCATCGGCACACTTCCTGTTTCATCGGCAGTGGTCTTCAAGCCTCCCTTCATCGGCATCGGCAATAACATCCTTAACCTTATCGGCAACACCTCAATCTAAATCAACTTCTCCATATATCGCCACCATTCATCGGCAGCCTTCTTTACAAGCTGATTTTCATCGGCTATCAGCGTACATAGTAACTTTTCTCCTGCTGATTAGCCCACTCTGACCATCTTGACACGTGCCAAAAAACGGTGTCAACAACTACCATCTCTAACAAACCTTCAGAGGTATTCCTTCAACTCTACATTTAACTTGTTAAATATCATATCTTACACCTGTTTTGTAGCAACAAACGGGTACATCGGCAAGTGTCCCAGATGTCCAATCTTCACAACCAACAAGTGCCGATGCCCCCCAGCCAACCGTTGCTGAGGCCCAAACAAAGCGCAAAGCTTCAACAGACATCGAGGCACAGCCAAAACGCAGAAGTCCGTACTGATCCCAACACCTGATCTAGCACCTCCGAGCCAACCAGAATCGGCCGATGCAACTGAGCAAGCAATCGACCCTTCTGCACAAGGCACGTCATTGGCCGTTGTATCCCAAGGACCAATTACTGATGAAACCACAGAGGAATTGCCATCAATCTTAGCATCAATTAATCCTGTAGCTGAAGATATCCCATCGGCAAGCTGAGCCGATCCTTCACATGGCACACTACAGATTGCTTCCTCTAGTCAAAGACAAGAAATTACCTTGAAGCAAGTAAGCCGACTGATCTAGCCGATTTATAATATTTGTTGACGGTCCTTAAGTACCAAATATAGTTATCAAATAAATAAAGAAAAGGATCCAAATGCAACCAACACCTAGACTTAGGGTTTTATCTGACAGAATTCCACGAGTTTTGGTGTTTGTCTGTTTCTGCAGGGGGTTATCAGAAAATACGGAGGAAAGGCCCACACGTCGGGTTTACATAGAGATAATAACGTGTTCACCGATTTTCTATCATCTAGAAGACTCCAGAAGCCACGAGAACGAACGGGAGGCCGAACGGGCCCGGAGGCAGGGCGCCCGCCCTGCTCCCTAGGGCGCCCGCCCTGGCCTGAGAGCCAATCAGGCTCCGTCTCACGGATTATGCTCCACCGACCTAAGGGATCAAGGAAAACAGTGTGATTAATGTCGGTTTGATCCGACGGCCCACGTTCACTTGAGGGGGCTATATAAGCAGGACCCCTGGCCCCTGGAGGAGGCACTCCCTCATTCTCAATTCCTCAAACCCTAATCTCAGGAGGAGAGTCTCTGATCAAGCCCTAGAGCCACCACATCAACTAGATCTCTAGTATAGCATAGCTACATAGGATTAGAACTAGAAGGAGTCAATCTTCGATTGGTTTCCGGATCTGTCAAGAGGATTCTTAGTAATTCCTTTACTGTTCTTCATTGTTCATCATTGTTCTTCAATATTATGAATACAACTTTGTTCTATTTCAATATATTGATTATGACTATGCTCTACTTGTTTATGTTTGCGATTATATTGTTCTTAGTTTATCGTAGTTATACGCTTGGCTTAGTTAGATTGGAATTATATACATGTTTAGGATCGTATAGCATTTATCCATCGGATTCATGGGTAAATGATAAATATTGTGTAGGCGTGGTGCTTAGACCATATTTATCTGCGATTGCACCTTATATGCCGGATCGTGAGGTGGTCCGCGATGGTGACAGCTTCGTTGGTTCTTATATAGTCCCCCTCCCGTGTGTAAGGCAGGCAGAGCAACATTATTACGGGGGAGTGATTGCTATGTTTCTCATCTTCCTTGATAATATCACTATGCATGGGCGTAGTCCTTTCTCGCAATGATTGCCAAGTGTACTTGCACTAACTATGATATGCTAGACTTTATAGTTAAGAATAACTTAGGAAATATCCTTGTAGTTCGTCCTAATACCATGCTAATGACTTGCTAGAATATCTGTTGAGGTGCTTATCATTATTATATGTGGCTAGCTGATCAGATTAATTATCTTTGTCACCATTTATACTTTATCTATATTTTATGTGACACTTACCCCTGTATGCACGAGATAGATGAATGCTCTCACTTATACATGCAATGATTGATACTCATTCCTATATTCCATTCCATAATCAACATTGATGTTAGTAATCCCTTCCCAGTGGTAAAAATATAAATAACGATACCTAGAATACTTCCCGGTTAAAATGCTACATCGGTATTAATCTGTGCGCTTGCAGATCTTATTTATTATTTATTTAGAAGAGCAGTTGCATATTTCAATACCGCGTCTCTCATGTCATGCTGGGGATGACAACTTGGCTTAAGTGGCATGAGGGATAGGTTCGGCATTTTTGGCGCCGTTATCAGAATTAGAAAACTAAGTCTACTTTTGGTAATGACGTTAAGAATGCCCAACAAGCATTTTTGGCGCCGTTGCCGGGGAAGGTTGATTTACTAACAAGGAATGAATACGGAATTTGAGTCATCATTCGCATCATTAAGTGATTGAGATCATCAATTCTCCCATACAGATTTACCCCTGTATTTTTCCATTCTTATTGTTTTGCAGGGGGATGTATGAATAGAGGACATCTTCCAGAAAATTTTGTTGACAACCCCGAAGCATTAATCAGAGGGGCAAGAGCCAAGCTCAAGAAGTCAACACTTTGACGCAACACTTCATCCAATTCAGAAGACCGCCGAAGTTTCATCCGGAATTTGTCAACAGAGTTCGTAGCCATGGCGAACAAGACGATCCGTGAGTTCTCAGCTCCCACTACGGACAACATCCGCACTGGACCTGCCGCGACCATCGACAAGAACTTTGAGCTCAAGCCAGGGCTCATCAACATGGTACAAGCCAACCAGTTTTGTGGGAAGCCGCACGAAGATGCAAGTGCTCATCTCCAACACTTCCTAGAGATTTGCAGCACATTCACTATATTAGATGTTCCCAGAGACGCCATACTACTTCGCCTTTTCCTATTCTCACTATTGGGGAGAGCGAAGCAGTGGTTCTACGCGACGAAGGATAAGAACACTACGTGGGCACTCTGCTCTACGAACTTTCTGGCTAAGTTCTTTCCCATGGGCAAGACCAATGCTCTCCGTGGGAAGATTACAAGTTTTCAGCAACAACATGATGAATCCGTTCCAGAAGCATGGGAGCGCTTTCAAGATTACATCCTAGAATGTCCCCATCATGGAATGGAAAGCTGGCTACTTATGTAGACTTTCTATCATGGGCTCATCACTAGTGCTCGTGAGACCATGGATGCTGCAGCTGGAGGCGCATTTCTATCACTCACCATACCACAAGCTACAGCCCTTGTGGAGAAGATGGCATCCAACCAAGGTTGGAACGAAGAGAGGACTCAAACACGCAAGAAGGGTGGAGGTATGCACCAGCTCAAGGAGGTAGACATGCTATCTGCAAAGTTAGACCTACTCATGAAAAAGCTCGATGACAAAGCTGGAGACAAAAGAGAAGTCATGAACGTCTATGACTCTCACATGACTTGTGAGGAATGTGGAGACACTGGACACTCAGGCAATCACTGCCCTGAGATGCTTGAGGATGCAAGGTACATCAACAACAACAACAACTACAACCGTCCTCAACAAAATCAAGGTTGGAATCAATAGAGGCCTAACTACTCAGGTAACTACTCAGGTAATTGTCAAGGTAATAACTCTTACAACAACAATAATAATTTTCCACCCCTGAGAGAGTTAGTGTCTAATCAAGGAAAGCTAATGGATAACTTGTCTAAGAAATTGGCATCCAATGATAAAATACTAGAAAACATAAATAATAGAATGGATAATTTCTCTACTGCCATCAAAAACCAAATTAGCTTTAATAAAATGATTGAATCTCAGTTAAATCAAATAGCTGCTGCTGTTCCTGCTACTAACCCCAGTATACCATCACAACCGGAAGGATTAGAATCTACAAATCTTGTAGACATGTTTGATGCAGGTAACTATTGGAGTAATCTCGCAGTCGGAGTACATAATGACCTTCTGCCAGTCAAGAGAGGCGATCCAGGACGCCCCGTCATCCCGATCTCCATCGGCATGGTGGACTTCCCAGAAGCACTCTGCGACTTTGGCTCCAGCGTCAACATTATGCCCAGGGTACTCTATGAAAAATTCTTTACATATCCTTTATCAGAAACAACTATGTGTTTGCAGCTTGCAGATCGGACACTAAGCTTTCCTAAAGGAATATTAAAGAACATGTGTGTCCGAGTTCGTACCTCGTATGCTCCAGCTGATTTCGTGGTGATAGAGACCGGGTCCGATGAGAGGTCACCAGTTATTCTGGGAAGGCCATTCCTGAACACCTCGGGAGCTGTCATCTACGCCAGCGCTGCGAAGATCAACTTCAACATCAAGGGGAGGAAGGAGACGTTTTCCTTCAAGAACAAGATTACACAAATCCCAGAGCAACCCCAACATGAACCAAGGAAGAGGACCAACAGGAGGAACAAGCAGAACAAGAACAACCAAGGATGGACCGAATCAGCTAAGATGGTCACTGCAGTTCAAGGAGGTCAAGATGGTCGACCCAAGTCGCCGTTCCTAATCAAGAAGGACGACCCAGGCATGCCAAGCATTGAGTGCTCAATCAATGGATACTCCTTTCAGAAGGCGCTCTGCGACACTGGATCAGACGTCAACATAATGGCCACAGTCACCTATCAGCTCTTGTACGGGACCATGCCCTTAAAACCAACATACACTCAGCTCCAGATGGCAGATCAGACATCCCGAAAGGTCGAAGGTATAGTAACCGATGTCCCTGTTAAAATTAACGATCATTTTGTCCATACAGACTTTCAGGTCATTGACGTGGGAGACGACGAGTACGATCCACCCATCATCCTAGGAAGACCGTTCCTAGGCACCGTCAAAGCAATCATCTACATTGGAACCGGAGAAGTTCATATGCATTTCCCCTCTGAGAAGGTACGGCGCTACTTTAATGACCCTAACTATATAGTTGAAGATTCTAAGCAGGTCAGGACAAAAGGCGACGTAACCGTAACCAAAGGAGGCAAACCATCAAGGACGTATGGGCAGACTATGAAGGAGAGGTCATAAGGCCCGAGGATACACAACAGGAGACCGAAGCACCAAGTCGGGTATGGAAAGTGAAGACAGTTACACAAGAAGAGGAGGCGCTGCCGGAACCACCGTCTACGCCACCCAAATCCCAGAACAACTAAGAAGAAAAGAAGTCCTGTTCAGAGGACTTAAAAACACCGAACGCCGTGCCAAGAGGTAAACTTGGTAGTTATCATTTTCCCTTTAATTATTGCTCAGTTAATCATGTTCATTCTGTCTAAAAAAATGTTGAAAACAGTAAGCCCCATGTGAGTATGCGAGTGGCATAAAACCCATAAGTACATTCACTGTGGTGGCATAAAAAAAATAATAATATATTTTTTCTGTTCTATAAAAATGAAAATAAAAATAGAGAGTGACATTTATCAAGGAAGCTCAAACATGATAAAGGCTAGATATTTATGCTAACGCTTAATCAAGTTCCACGAAGCTTTGTTGTCTATTTGAGCTCCACAGAATTCAGAAAGACTAGCAGATGGAGGACATCCTAATCGTTGTCAGGGTGCTGCCGACATTCCAATACACCTCTGCACCTGCTAGCTACATCAGAAGAAATTACGTCAAGATCCAGCTTGGGGGAGAGCACCCCCATTTATCCCGATAAGTATTTTTATCTACATTTATACCTATGCTTTATTAAAATAAAAAGATGCATAATCATGAAAACCCAAATAAATATTTTGTGTTTATATATATTTGCTTAGTTTAATAAATAAATAAAGTAGCTATGCTAAACTGAATCTTAAAAATAAAACTCTAGCATGGATATGATGAATAGTTGCTCTGCCTAATTTTCAAATTTGTTCTCTCTCTAGTTTAGACATAACTGTTATAATTTAAAACTGGCTCTAAACCTGAACTAGTAGGAAGAGAACTTGATCTGAAGTCTAAGTTGTTAGCGGATATGATATGGGAAGGTTGAGCTGCTGTTTATCTGTTCCTAGAGATGCTAGAATTCTAGAGAATTTTATCTTTGAAAATCTTTAAAATGTTGCATGATGAGTTCCTGTATGATGAGAGTTTAAATTCCTACCACAGCCATATATACATGCTTGTTAGATTAAGAGCCGCACTTTTACTACTTACTGCTTATGGGCATTGAGTGTGGTCAAGCTGTGTAGACCCTTAGGAACTTGTCAGGTGGTTAAAATCAAGATTCACTTGCACGTTCACTCATACATGCTGTTTCTACTCCGGAAGTACGCATCCACATATATCCACTCATTTCCATCTCCAGATTCACCCAAAATTATTCTACTCCTGACCCGGGAGAGAATAGCCAAAAACATTATCCCATTCCTGTTATTCCCTGTGAAGTTAATGCTCGAGTCATTTCTACTACCACTCGCTATATTTTCAAAAGAGGGAGATTGCTCTAAAAAACGAGGAAATAAAAAGGAGCAAGTGCTCGGAACCTCGAAGAAAGAAAAAGTGAGACGAGAGGTAAAAATGGACAAGTGTCCGACAGTAGAATTAGGGGTACAAGATACCCACCTGAGAGAAAAAAAAGAAAAAAAATAGAGCATCTCATTCCCCTCAAAAGTTTTAAAAAGCAAGAAAGGTATGTATTCCCTCAAAAAGAGCATTAGACTTTTGTTATCACCATACACCACTCATTCACCACACATGCACATCTTGATTTGACTTATTGACTTGTTTCTCTGGATCCATGGTTTGACTATGCAATAAATGTTCTATGAGTATGTATACTGTATCTCCCACCTATGAGCTCCAGATATCAAAGCCTTATTAGAGTAGGGTGAGAGAGAAGGCAATGTCACTACGCCTTATACCATAAATACCACATACTTTGAGAGAGAAGGCATATACCATTACTGCCTTGGTAAGGATCCAGAAATACCACAAAAGAGAGACCCGAGAAAGTCATACAAGGAATCTCTGAGTTTTATTTGAAAAATTTGCAAAAAAAACTCCAGAGCTATAGCTGATCAAGAATAAGAGACATGGCGTTTGACTAGACCGTTCTATCTTTTAACCACTCAAGATGCAGGTGACGGTTGCAAGCCCCATGGTGAAAGGTAAAATGAGTAAGTTTTAAGTCTTGACAGTTTACTCTAACTCAGGGATGAGAAATTATTTGAAAGCATATGTACCGTCAACGTTCAAAGGCGTTGCAGCAACTTCTGATCCATAATGAGTCTATCCTTGCTCAGGGACGAGCAAGAGGTAAGCTTGGGGGAGTTTGTTGACGGTCCTTAAGTACCAAATATAGTTATCAAATAAATAAAGAAAAGGATCCAAATGCAACCAACACCTAGACTTAGGGTTTTATCTGACAGAATTCCATGAGTTTTGGTGTTTGTCTGTTTCTGCAGTGGGTTATCAGAAAATATGGAGGAAAGGCCCACACGTCGGGTTTACATAGAGATAATAACGTGTTCACCGATTTTCTATCATCTAGAAGACTCCAGAAGCCACGAGAACGAACGGGAGGCCGAACGGGCCCGGAGGCAGGGCGCCCGCCCTGCTCCCTAGGGCGCCCGCCCTGGCCTGAGAGCCAATCAGGCTCCGTCTCGCGGATTATGCTCCACCGACCTAAGGGATCAAGGAAAACAGTGTGATTAATGTCGGTTTGATCCGACGGCCCACGTTCACTTGAGGGGGCTATATAAGCAGGACCCCTGGCCCCTGGAGGAGGCACTCCCTCATTCTCAATTCCTCAAACCCTAATCTCAGGAGGAGAGTCTCTGATCAAGCCCTAGAGCCACCACATCAACTAGATCTCTAGTATAGCATAGCTACATAGGATTAGAACTAGAAGGAGTCAATCTTCGATTGGTTTCCGGATCTGTCAAGAGGATTCTTGGTAATTCCTTTACTGTTCTTCATTGTTCATCATTGTTCTTCAATATTATGAATACAACTTTGTTCTATTTCAATATATTGATTATGACTATGCTCTACTTGTTTATGTTTGCGATTATATTGTTCTTAGTTTATCGTAGTTATACGCTTGGCTTAGTTAGATTGGAATTATATACATGTTTAGGATCGTATAGCGTTTATCCATCGGATCCATGGGTAAATGATAAATATTGTGTAGGCGTGGTGCTTAGACCATATTTATCTGCGATTGCACCTTATATGCCGGATCGTGGGGTGGTCCGCGATGGTGACAGCTTCGTTGGTTCTTATATAGTCCCCCTCCCGTGTGTAAGGCAGGCAGAGCAACGTTATTACGGGGGAGTGATTGCTATGTTTCTCATCTTCCTTGATAATATCACTATGCATGGGCGTAGTCCTTTCTCGCAATGATTGCCAAGTGTACTTGCACTAACTATGATATGCTAGACTTTATAGTTAAGAATAACTTAGGAAATATCCTTGTAGTTCGTCCTAATACCATGCTAATGACTTGCTAGAATATCTGTTGAGGTGCTTATCATTATTATATGTGGCTAGCTGATCAGATTAATTATCTTTGTCACCATTTATACTTTATCTATATTTTATGTGACACTTACCCCTGTATGCACGAGATAGATGAATGCTCTCACTTATACGTGCAATGATTGATACTCATTCCTATATTCCATTCCATAATCAACATTGATGTTAGTAATCCCTTCCCAATGGTAAAAATATAAATAACGATACCTGGAATACTTCCCGGTTAAAATGCTACATCGGTATTAATCTGTGCGCTTGCAGATCTTATTTATTATTTATTTAGAAGAGCAGTTGCATATTTCAATACCGCGTCTCTCATGTCATGCTGGGGATGACAACTTGGCTTAAGTGGCATGAGGGATAGGTTCGGCATTTTTTGCGCCGTTATCAGAATTAGAAAACTAAGTCTACTTTTGGTAATGACGTTAAGAATGCCCAACAATATTCATACTTGTCCTCGACTGACCCCTTTTCTTCTTTCAGGAACAAGACTCTCCAAACAGTTTATTCTCCTTTGCCATCGACATTTCTGACGATGAGGGAGAGGAGGCAAGCTCTTCACTCACACTGGGGACAATATCGGCAGAGGTCAAGTCCAAGCTGGAGGCTCTACTGAACTTGCTGCAGCAAGACACCGCCCAGTTGGTAGATGATTCGGACCCTGCAAAAGCAATTTTCAAAACAATCCGTGGCCAGGTCCCTGCCGACATCGAAGAGGCACTCTTCCCAGCAGCCCACTTAGAAAGCCGACAACTCCAATATCAGAGGGTTGCTCAACGCATTTCCGATAGAGCCGCTCAGGCTCAGCTTAAAGAAGAGATGCTACAATTGAAGCAGACCGCCGATGAGAAGCACAAGAACATCGGCAGTTTGAAGACCTCGGGTGCCGAACTTAAGCAGAAAATCTCGGACTTATCGGCAAAGAGAATGGCTCTACTGGCTGAACTGAAAGAAGTCGAGACAGCTCTAACTCGTGCCAAGCAGGAAGAAAGCCAGTTACCCGATGCTATCAAGTCTCTCTAGCAAGAAAGAGATATCCAAGCTCGCAAAGCCCTGGCAGTGAAGAAAAAACTTAGGCCAGTGGAGGGTGCCGCCGATGAAGATATCAAAGAGATAGAGGAAGCCGATCAGATTCGCCTGCATGCGATATCGGCCATCCAATCTTTACTAAATTTGTAAATCCTGTTTATTGCATCGGTGCTTTAGGAAACACTGATACCCATGTCTGATTTTGGCCGATAGGACTGTTATCGACACTTATACTTTTATGCATCCATCCAGATACTAGGGTAATATTTCTTCAAATATTTTCCGTTTAATGCTCTGGGAAACACAATCCCTTCGAGGGTTTCTAGAATATATGCGTTGCCAGGAACAGATTGATTTATCCGATAAGGACCCTCCCAATTAGGAGACCACTTGCCAAACTTTGAACTTTTAGTCCCAATCGGTAAAATCAATTTCCAAACCAGATCTCCATCGGCAAACTCCTTTACCTTCACCTTCTTGTCATACCATCTGGCTACCATTTTCTTATTTTCTTCGATGCTAACTAAAGCCCTCAACCGATGACATGTCATGTCTTCTAACTCGTCTTTCATAAGAGTACCATAGTCATCGGCTGTCAGTTGATCTTGAGAAAATATCTGCCTAGAGCCAGTTTTAGTTTCCTAAGGCAATACTGCATCGTGTCCGTATACTAACTGATAAGGCATTACTTTGATTGCACCATGACATGCCATCCGATATGACCACAGGGCCTCATTCAATACTGTATGCCACCGCTTAGGATTTTCTTTAATTTTGCGCTTAATGTGTTTGATAATTCCTTTGTTAGAAGCCTCAGCCTGACCATTAGCTTGAGCATAATAGGGAGAAGAATTCAAAACTTTAATCCCCATACCAATAGCAAACTCATCAAATTCTCCCGATGTAAACATAGTACCCTGATCGGTAGTGATAGTTTGAGGAATACCAAATCGGTAAACAATATGTTCTTTCACAAAATCGATCATACTAGCCAATGTTACCTTTTTCAAAGGAATTGCTTCAACCCATTTTGTGAAATAATCGGTAGCAACAAGTATAAATTTATGTCCTTTACTCGATGGTGGATAAATCTGACCGATGAGATTGATAGCCCATCCCCGGAACAGCCAAGGTTTAATTATAGGATTCATGGCTGATGCAGGTGCTCTTTGAATATAACCAAACTTCTGACACCCCTCACATCCTTTAAAATATTTAAAGCAATCTTCAAGAATAGTCGGCCAATAGTATCCATTCCTTCTGATCATCCATTTCATCTTGAAAGCCGATTGATGTGCCCCACACACTCCTTCATGAATTTCACCCATCAAGATTTTTGATTCATCACCGCTAATACATCTGAGTAAAACTCCATCTACAGTCTGATAATATAATTCATCATCGAGGAGCACATACTTAGTGGCCTGAAATCTTATACGTCTTTCAACCTTCTTAGATGGATCCCTTAAGTAATCGACAATCTCCGTTCTCCAGTCATTGGTATCAATTGCCGATGTTAGCACCTCCTGGATAGGCTGATACCCTGAAGCATGCTGAGCCAGCCAATTAGCTTCTTCATTATGCAACCGAGGAATATGTTCAAGACAAAAATCTTTAAACTCTTTCAATAATTGCAAACATCTCTCATGATATGAGATTAAAACTTCACTTCGGCATTCATAAATCCTAGCTAATTGATTTATAACCAGCATAGAATCACTGAAAATCTCGACAGCATCGGCACGTATCTCCCTAAGTAATTCCAACCCTTTTATCAAAGCTTGATACTCAGCCTGAATGTTTGTCGATGTAGCAACAATCGGCAATGAAAACTCATACTTCCTTCCTTGAGGTGAAATCAACACAATGCCGATACCTGCTCCTTCACCCATGTAGACCCATCGAAGAAAAGTGTCCAAGGAGCAACTTCCAGAGAGTCCACTATACTGCAATGCTTAGTGACAAAATCGGTCATAACATGCCCTTTAACAGCCTTAGCCGATTCGTAACGTAGGTCAAATTCTGATAATGCTAAAATCCACTTGTTGATTCTACCACTTAATATTGGCATCGACAGCATGTATTTGACCACGTCATCCTTGCATATGACAGTGCATTCGGCCGATAGCAAATAATGCCTCAATTTAATACAAGAAAAGTATAGACACAGACATAGTTTTTCGATGGCTGAATACCTTGTCTCAGCATCCACCAATCTTCTGCTCAAATAACAAATAACATGTTCTTTCCCTTCAAATTCTTGAATAAGAGCTGAACCAATAACAGTATCATCAGTTGACAAATACAACCTGAAGGGTTTCCCGTGTTGGGGTGGAACTAGCACTGGAGGGTTTGTTAAGTACTTCTTAATTTCATCTAGGGTCAACTGCTGCTCAGCTCCCCATACAAATTCATGATCGGCCTTCAATTTAAGCAACAGACTGAAAGCCTTGATCTTGCCCGATAGATTAGATATGAACCTTCTAATGAAATTAATCTCGCCGATCAAAGATTGCAATTCAGTTTTATTGGCAGGAGCAACTACCTTGTTAATTGCATCAATAGACTTTCTACTAATTTCAATACCTCTCTGATGCACCATAAAACCCAAGAATTGACCTGCCGATACACCAAACGCACATCTATTAGGATTCATCTTCAATCCATGCTTCCTCGTGCACTCCAGTATCTTTCGTAGATCGGCTAGATGTTTTGTGATATCCCCAGACTTAACCACTACATCATCAACGTAGATTTCTACTAATGTGCCGATGTACTCATAAAAAATAAAATTCATAGCTCTCTGATAAGTAGCACCGACATTTTTCAAACCGAAGGTCATGACTATCCACTCAAACAACCCCACATGACCTGGACATCTGAAAGCAGTCTTGGGAATATCTTCTTTAGCCATAAATATTTGATTGTAACCTGCATTACCATCCATGAAGCTGATAATCTGATGTCCAGCTGCAGCATCAATCAACAAATCAGTAATAGGCATTGGATAGCCAACCATCGGTGTGGCTTTGTTGAGGTTCCTGAAATCAATACAAACACGAAGTTTCCCATTTTTCTTATAAATAGGAACCACATTAGAAATCCACTCCGCATATCGACACTACCGAATAAACTTTGCCTCAATTAATTTAGTTATTTTGGCCCTAATATTAGGAAGTATATTAGGGTTGCATCGACGCGCTGGTTGCTGATATGGCCGAAATCCAGATTTGATAGGTAACCGATGTTCAACTATCGATCGGTCTAATCCAGGCATTTCAGTATAATCCCAAGCAAAACAATCTTTATATTCCTTTAACAAATTGGTTATTTGTTGCTTACACTTGGAATCTAACTTAGCGCTAATAAAAGTAGGCCTTGGCCTATCACCATTACCAATATCTACCTCTACTAAATCATCAGCCGATGTGAACCCCTGACCTAACTTTCCATCATCGGCAAACCTATCCATTAAAACTCCTCTTCAGAACTGACTGCTTGAATTGGTGGAATTTCATAATCAGCAACTCTGAGGAACTCTTTCTCCCAAACTTCTCCTGATATGCATTTGGTTCGCTCATAAGTATCTAATTCTGCCGATGCGATGATAT
Organism: Saccharum spontaneum; assembly: GCA_022457205.1. NCBI lineage: Eukaryota > Viridiplantae > Streptophyta > Magnoliopsida > Poales > Poaceae > Saccharum > Saccharum spontaneum. Next base: position 30,012,371 of record CM039585.1, on the reverse strand, counting down.
AAGAAGAATCGCCAGGGACAACCTCAATCTTATCCCCAACCCACTGTGCAAGGCATTGATGCATTGTGGAAGGAACACAACAATTGGCATGAATCCAGTCCCTTCCTAGAAGCAGATTGTATGCACCTTTACCATTGATAACAAAGAACGTAGTCGGCAAGGTTTTGCTGCCGATGGTCAACTCAACGTATACTGCCCCTTTAGTTGGTGACATATTGTCTTCGAAATCTTTCAGCATCATATCGGTTTTGGTCAAGTCTTGATCTCCTTTGCCAAGTTTCTGATACATTACATAGGGCATAATATTAATCGCAGCTCCTCCATCGATAAGTATCTTAGATACAGGCTGCCCATCAACTCTGTCTTTCACAAACAAAGCTTTGAGATGCTATCTCTTGTCATCGGTAGGTTTCTCAAAAACAACCATCATTGGATCTAGTGCCAGCTGACCTACTTGATCGGAAAGAACAACTTCTTCCTCATCATCAGAGAGTGCCCGAAACTCCATCGACAACATAAATACCATATTAATATCTGCTGATGGGCCCTTACCTTTGTGTTTCACCTGCCACTGCCGATGTCCGAACCTCTCATTGGAAGAGCTTTCCTCTCGGTATAGGTCCTCCTGACGCTCACACTACATCCTCCTTTTTTGTGTCTTTGTCAGACCCTTAGGGCACCATCGAGGAAGCTTAGTTTTCGAAACCGACTGATAACAGGTCTCAGTTGATTCTACACGACGCATATTAGGGTCCTTGTAGAATATTTCTTCATCGGGAACTCTTGTGTTTGCCATCTCCTCAAGCTCTTCTTGATTCCTTGGAAAATATCCAGCGCGCTTACCAAGCATTTCATGTACACTGAGTCTGCCCCCAGCCGATCATGCATTGATGCTCTGCCTCTGATCGGCTCATTGATAGATAAGCCCTGATTACCAGGTTGAAACCTCCTTTCTGGCTGATTGGCCCCATAGTAACCATTGCACTCAGGGCAATTTTTAACAGTTGACAATTTAATGCCTTCTTCCCAGCAATGGATGAAAAACGGGCACCTCCAATGATCTTTATGTCGATGCCACTCTTCCTGACGTCTCTCTTCTTGCTGTTGTTGATATCGGTCCTTACGCCGACGCCAACCCTCCTGCTGCCTTCCTTCCTACTGCCGCCGATGGGAAATCACAATGCCAGGTCGAGGAGGTTTTTTTGGAACTACCACTTTCTCCCAGCAGACCCTTGCTTTTTGCATCCTCAGTAGTTATTTGATGTTGGGGATCCACTGATGCATTTTTCTCAGTAGCCTCTGATGTCAATACCTTGGTCTTACCCTTGGCATCCAACATATTTGCTGGAAAAGGATGCTTGTCGATTTGCATCGGCTTCTGGGTCTTGAAGTTGCCAAACTTAATTCTCCTAGATTCGATGGCTGATTGCAACTACTGCCTGAACACCTTGCACTCATTTGTACTGTGTGAAGTTGCATTGTGCCATTTGCAGTAATGGATCTTCTTCAACTCTTCTGCCAATGGAATCACATGATTGGGTGATAGCTTAATTTGACCTTCTTGAAGCAAAAGATCAAATATATTGTCGGCTTTGGTGATGTCAAAGGTAAACTTCTCTGGCTCTTTCTGACCAAAAGGATAAAATATCGGCCTTTTATTCTTAACCCATTCAGCTAAGCCGATAACTGGTTCTTCATCAGAATCAGAGTCTTCTACCTCATCAACAAATGATACTTTTTTGCTCCAATTCTTTTGCTCCAATTCTTTTTAGGCTCAAAAACCATTGTGTCTTGATCAGAGATCCTTTGTACAAGATGACCCAGGCTTTCAAACTCCTGAGAAGCATACCTGTCCTTGAGATGTGGTAATAACCCTTGAAAAGCCAGATCAGAAAGTTGCCGATCATCCAGCACCAGGCTGTAGCACTTATTCTTTACATCTCATAACTGTTGATATTTGGTAACGCAATTAGGAAATGGGATCCGCAAGCGCACGGATATCGGTGAGCACTTCACCCGAGATGTTATCCTGGGTATCGTATTTATATTTTTACCTTTAGGAGAAAGAGTGCATCTGACTAACCAAATCTATTACTACTAACCTTTAGGCTACAACCACTATGATTCGATGTGAGTGATGTATAGAGAAGACTACAACCGCACTCTTCTTCTAACCTTGGTAAGAATGATCTACTGTTCTATTGGGGAGGTTTACGGAATCTAGACACCACAAAGGATGTTCAACCCGCACCTATAAACCCTATCGATCCTGCTAACGGGATATGGAATACAAAGGTAACTCGGAATTGTCACGTTCCTCGCTACTACCACGGTCCGGCTAGACGAGGGGATTTCTATGAGTATCCTAGCTTAAACACCACGTTTACGCTAGAGATGATTACTCTAAACTCTATGCGAAGAGATCAAAGTAAACTCATAAACCAAAGAACAATAAAACAAAGAACTTACTAGAATTTAGAAGTCGAAATACTGAAGAATCCTGAGAACAAGCCTCGGGTTAGAAGAACTTGCTCCCGCAGGTACAACCTCGGAGTAGACACCGATAGGCCGGCTTCCTCCGATCTACACCTCCACTCTATCTCTCTCAATCTAGTAGAACTAATTCTACTTTCACATTGGATGCTAAGCCCTAAGAGGTGGGAACCCTAGAGGGAACCTCTCTCTCTAAACCCTAACTAGAGATATGCAACTGAATAATGAATTGGGGTCCTCTCCACCAGGGGTCAGGGGCCTTGCTTATATAGCCCTTTTGGATGAATCTGGACCGTCGGATCAAACCGACCTTCATCCTATGGTTTTCCTTGATCCTCAAAGGCGGTGGAGCATAATCCGCGAGACTCGACCTGATTGGTCCCGGGGGCAGGGCGGGCGCCCTAGGGCACAGGGCGGGCGCCCTGTGTCCGGCCCCGTTACGGCTCCCGTTCGTTCCCGTGGCTTCTGGAATCTTCTTGATGTAAGATAATTACGTGTTCGGTTAATATCCCGTCATTAATCCGACATGTGGGCCTTTCTTCCGTATTTCCTGATAACCCCCTGCAGAAATAGATAAACAGCAAAACTCGTGGAATTCTGTTAGATTAAACCCTAATTCTAGGTGTTGCTTGCATATAGGTCCTTTTCTTTATTTATTTGATGGTTATAATTGATACTTAAGAACCGTCAACAATAACCTCTGCACAAAGCTTTCTACCGATTCATCATTACGTTGCCTCAATTTTACTAAATCGGTAAGCTTCTTTTCATGGATTCCAGCAAAGAAATACTTATGAAATTGTTTTTCTAGATTAGCCCAAGTAATAATAGAATTTGGTGGCAATGATATGAACCACGTGAATGTCGATCCAGACAAAGATGATGAAAATAATCGAACTCTTAATTCATCTCTGCTAGTTGCCTCTCCACATTGAATAACGAAGCGATTGACGTGTTCCATCGTTGATGTATCATCTTATCCAGAAAATTTGGTGAAATCTGGTACCTTGTACCGATTTGGGAGAGGAATTAAATCATATGCTGGAGGGTATGGAGTCCGATAAGAATAAGAATTAACTTTGGGTTTTATCCCAAACTGATCTCTCATGATTTCTGCTATCTTATCGGCCCAAAAAGCATCAGCCTCCTGCTCACAAACTGGCTAAATTTCTACAGGAGGTACCTACTGAAATCCCTCCACGTGTCTTTGTGGCACATGGTCTCCAGCAATCGGCATATTCGCCGCTGCTTGTGGCCCACTAACCTGCTGGAAAGGATTCATTGGCTGAGCTGCCGATGCCTGATTCTGAAAACCAGCTTGCATATGACCTTGCTGAATTCCTGTAACTTAGTAGTTCTGCTGAACAGCATGCTGAACAGGTAACTATCCTGACCAACCATTATTAGAACTCATCGGTATAAAGCTTGCCGATGGCTGGTAACTTGCTGGCATTGTTGGATAACAATTAGCATAACCAGCTTGAGGCATGAACTGCACCCCAGGTTGACTCATAGCAGGGGCCTTCTGCTGCATCGGCAGTAGGCTTACCGATAGACTTGTATTGGGTGCTTAAAACGAAGGCACCTGGAAACCTCCTGAAGTTGGTTGCACAGTAGTTGATATGGTATATTGAGGTACCTAAGTCATCGGTGAAACGGGAGCAGCCGATGATACAGGAGCTTTTCCTGCTACGTCAAACACTTGAGGCAACCCATGGTTGATGGCAGACAACTCCGGAGGCATACCATATCCCCACCAATTAACAGGAATCTGGCTGTTCTAAGACACAGGCCCTTACATAGCTGATGCTGATAGATTTGTATTGAGCTGAACTTGTCCTCCTGAAAGTACTGGACCTAATCTTATCGGTATAGATTGAACATTAGGCAATCCTGCCGAAACTGGAGGAGAAGTAACTTCTGTACCTGCAACGGCTGAGGGAGCTGATGGAGCATTGACCGATGCCAGTTCTGGTTGGTGATAAGCTGGCCCAATGTAAAGTGGTGGCACTTGTCCCTCTTTAGAAGTTCGAACCACAACATTGTGAACAATATTGGACAGCACATTGGAGTGGATAATCAAAGCATGATTTACTGCAGAATTAACCATCTCTTGAAGTTTACCAAGATTGGAGTCAAAGGTAACCTACCGAGGCAACGACAGATCTTGCTTCTGGATGACTTCTCCGCTCCTGTTCAAGCTGAATGATTTCAGGCAGAGCTGCCTGTAATCCTCCATAGCCTTTTTCATAGCCTGCTTCTGATCTTTCTTAAGATCTTCTTCCGATATCGCGATGACGTTCCCCGTATCGATCTCAGGATTGAACATATTGATCGTGCTGATTAGTCCCACCAGGCGTGCCAAAAGATGTGTTGATGCAAAAGTGGATCTGCAAACACAAAGGGCTAATACACGATCCAATACCCAAAGCGTGCCAGTCGATTTGACCTATTAATCGACAAGGATAAAAATTCGAGTACTTTGGTCCTGACAACAGCGATACGCTCGGAAGCCACGGCCAAGAGGTACTCACACGAAACTCGAGGATCGTCGAAGGTCGTACTAAAGCGATGCAGCTCGTTGAATCGATGAGAACTCGTAAAAAGAAAAATATGTAAACTGACGAAGTCGCCGAAAAGTAAATAGATGCAAATAGGAGTAAAATTGGTTTAATATTGATTGATTGATTTTACATTGTCCCTCAATCTATATTTATACTATGATCTGAAGAAACATAACCAGACACGACTAGGACACCGAATCCATATCTAAGGAAAGACGTGAATCTTACATGAATCATACTCTAACAAATACAGAAAAGGAAATCAACACCTATCTACTTCCTTGTCCGCCTTGATTACGATGAAATTTTCATCGACCTCCGCTCCATCGGCATGCTTTCCGTCATCACAAGCTTCATCGGCAGTAGTCTTCAAATCTTCATTCATCAGCAACGGCAATAACATCTCCGATCTTGCCAACAACGTCTCTGAGTCTAAGTCAAACGACAACCTTTCCATCGGTCACCACCATTCATCGGCAACAATCCTCATAAGCTGATCTTCATCGGCACCCTTCTACCAGCGTAATACAATAACTTTCCTTTTGCCGATTAGCCCACTCTGATCATTTTGACACGTGCCAAAAATGGTGTCAACACTGAGACAACATTTGAATCCCTGAACGACTCTTTTAAAGGGACGGAGGGAGTACTTATTTAGTAGAGTGTAACACACAATATTTTCCTAAATTTAAAATAGCTTAAATGGAATTTTTTATGCATTTTTTTGTGAGCATGGAATATAGGGAATTAATAATTTTTACTAAATTAAAATCTCATATAAGGAGTAGAAACATGCCTTTGCACTCATGTTGTTGCATAATTCCTTTTGTTTTAATTGGAACATTTGTTGTTTTCAAAAGATATTCTAGACCATTTGAAAATTACTTTAGGAAATAGAAAAAAATGTAAACCGAATACCCCTCCTCGCTTTCGGCCGGCCCAGGCGCGCAGCGGCCGCAGCAGCCCAAGCCCACGCGGGCACTCTCCCTCTCTCTCTGTTCTCTCGCTGCCGGTGGACCCCGCCCGTCAGCTCGCTCTCCAACCTCTCGCCGTCTCTCCTCCGTCCGAGCCCGTCGCTCGCCTCCGCGCGAGGACCTAGCCCGCCGTGACCGAGCCGTTTTCTCCCCCCCCCCCCCCCGCTGCATCCGCCGCGTGCCACCCACCGCTCATCGCCCGCGCAACCCATTCCCGCGCGCCCCGGTCAAGTCGACGCCACCGCCATTAACGGCATGAGGCCGAGCCCGCCAACCGGCTTCTCCACTCACCCCTCCCTCTCCCCGGGCTATATGAGGAGCACCGGAGCTTCTTCGTTTTCCCCCGCACTCACCCTCCCGCACCCCAGCGCACGACCCACCGCCGCAGCGGCCGACCTTCCCCGCCGGCCGCCCCTCGCCATCACGCGCCGTCCACGGCTCACCCTAGCCTCTATCTACGCCCTAGGTGAACCTGCGACTCCTCCCTCTACCTCCCGGTCTAGTCCGCGTGGAGAATAGGTCGCCAGAGCCCCCGATTGGGTGGCGCCACCGCGGACAGGGCCGGTCCTATGGGAGGGGCACGGGGTGCGATGCCCGAGGGCCCAAGCCAAGGAGGGGCCCAAGCCCAGGTATGTGAACCCCCACCCCTATAGTCTATTAGGCTTAATGAGTCTATCAAAAAAATAGGGAATTAATAATTTTTACTAAATTAAAATCTCATATAAGGAGTAGAAACATGCCTTTGCGCTCATGCTGCTGCATAATTCCTTTTGTTTTAATTGGAACATTTGTTGTTTTCAAAAGATATTCTAGACCATTTGAAAATTGCTTTAGGAAATAGAAAAAATGTAAACCGAATACCCCTCCTCGCTTTGGGCTGGCCCAGGCGCGTAGCGGCCGCAGCAGCCCAAGCCCACGCGGGCACTCTCTCTCTCTCTATTCTCTCACTGCCGGTGGACCCCGCCCGTCAGCTCGCTCTCCAATCTCTCGCCGTCTCTCCTCTGTCTGAGCCCGTCGCTCACCTCCGCGCCCCGCATCCGCGCGAGGACCTGGCCCGCCGCGACTTAGCCATTTTCTCCCCCCTGCATCCGTCGTGTGCCACCCACCGCTCATCGCCTGCGCAACCCATTCCCGCACGCCCCGGTCAAGTCGACGCCACCGCCATTAACGGCATGAGGCCGAGCCCGCCAACCGGCTTCTCCACTCACCCCTCCCTCTCCCCGGGCTATATGAGGAGCACCGGAGCTTCTTCCGCTTTCCCCCGCACTCACCCTCCCGCACCCCAGCACACGACCCAATGCCGCAGCGGCCGACCTTCCCCACCGGCCGCACCTCGCCGTCGCGCGCCGTCCACGGCTCACCCCGGCCTCTATCTACGCCCTAGGTGAACCCGTGACTCCTCCCTCTACCTCCTGGTCTAGTCCGCGTGGAGAATAGGTCGCCAGAGCCCCCGATTGGGTGGCGCCACCGCGGAATCGCTCGCCGCCGGTGACCCACCGCCGCGGGGGCACTATAGCCGGCCGGTTTCTCTCTTCTCTCCCCCCTCTTCTAATCCCAGCCACCCATCGCAAGATCGACGGCTCAGGGGTAGCCATACCCTTCGCCTGCGCTTTTTGCTTAAGAGCCCCCCAGTTTTGTTAGAATTCGACCCGCAGTCCTCAGTTAAGTTTAAAACGGGATTTTTAGATTTAATTTAATAAAGTTTCACTTAATTACAAGTTTGCCACTGATTTCAAATGCTTATAGAATGCACATTTTAACTCCGATATGACCCGTTCAAAGTGCGTTAGGTTCGTCTTCTTGAGCTCTATGTAGTAGAATCATTGTTCAGTAGTTTTGGGAATATTTACTTTTGAGGTTATAATTAATTAATTATTTTTCTATAGAAAATATTTAGAAAATCATAACTTCCATGTTTTAATTCTGATTTCGGTGAACTTTACGTGTGTGTGATCGTAGCGACGTGTAGAATAGTTTTATTTACTTTTCACATCCTTTTTCTACTGATTGGTGTACTGTTCTAATTCTATCTCTTGTTTGCTTCGTGCATGATTGCTCGGGTATGCTTGTGTGGTGATGTATTCTCGAGTATAGACGGTGAGCAGTACCTTGGTGATCAAGGGCAGTGCTTTGAACAACAGCAGTGCCAGCAGGAATTCGATAATCACGGCAAGTATAGTTTGGGACTCTCCTTGATTACCTATTCACCAAATATAATATGATTCATATGCATGTGTCCTTTTGTTACCTATTAAGGATGACTTAGTGTTGATTATCAAACACCTTGATGATCTTGGGATATTTGCATTTGGGTAGTACTTGCTAGCGTCGATATTATGACCATGATCTTGGAACATGAATAAAGGAATATGCAACAACATTAAAATATGATTTTAATTCCTATTAAAAGGGGGCTATTGTATCTGGCTACTTTCCACATGCTCTAGTTTCTCTCCATAAGGACTTATTTGTAAGTGATCACCGGGATTTATAGTACAGCTGTGAAGGCTACATGGCTCTGGCTCTAGTTGCTTTAGGGACCTTTTCTAGCTTGTTAGAGGTTACCTTAATTGGCGTAAGAATGGCTCAACGAGCTGAGTATAGTGCGGCTTCTGTCCACATGTGTGCAGGCTGCGTGTCATGCGCCATCTAGAAGAGGGGCTCTATATTCCCTTGCCGAGTGAATCTAATGGCCCTAACTTGTTAGACGAACCCTAGAGTAGCTTTATATGAATTTACGATGTTTGGGCCTTGCAAACCTACTCATTAGTAAATCATGACTCACAGTGAACGTGTACACCTCTACGCAGAGTTTTAAAACTGGTATACTAGCCGTGCCCACGGTTATAGGTGGCCTTGGGGATTCTTATGGAACAGATGATCACTATTGGTTATTGGTTAATTATGTTGTCATGTATTATTCTTTATTCTTGTTTACAATTGATCATGTGGTTATGGGATTTATGCTACCTTGAAGCTAATAAATGCTAATCTTGTTTCACATTTAAAAGCTAAATGCAGTTTAACCAGTGTCAGCTTTTTGAGCCTCATGAACCCCTTACTATACTTGTTGAGTATGACATGTGCTCACCCTTGCTATTTCACAACACCACAGGTTGGGCACCAGATCAGGATTGGAATGACGATTATCGCTATGAGTATTAGGCTTGTTGTCTACCAGTCGACATGTCCCTGTTATGAAGCTTCCGCGATAGAGTCATCTTAGTTATTACATTTTTATGTAAGGCTATAAGATGTTTATGTTGCTTTATGTAATAAACTTGGTCATGATGCTATAATAATTTGTCAACTTATGTGTGCGACTGTTTCCTGGGGTGCACATAAGGTTTTTATACATCCTATTTGTTCCTTCAAAATATGGGTGTGACAAATTGGTATCAAAGCCATTGTTGACTCTAGGACGCAAGCCTAGTAGAAAAAATGGTCGATCTAAGGTTTAGAAGTTGCCACGAAAACCTTGCTCTAGAAAACCCTGATATTTTTCTTCTATATCTTGCCTTATCTATGCTTCTCATCTCCACCTTGTTTCTAGTTTTAAACTCTGATCTCATCTTGCCTTGCTATGCTCCTAGAAATCTTTTTTTATCTTTAGAAGATGAGTTTAGAATCTTTACCCCTAAAATAAGAAGAATAGTAGAGTCCGCAAGGTTGAGATATGATTGAAAGTGTGTCCTTGTTGTCTTGTTGATTTGTTATTATGAAAAATGCTTGATTTGGATCTTGAATGATTGCGATGACTTTGTAGACTTGTCTACAATTTCAGTTAGATACAGGATTAAGGCATAAGGACTAATGAATACATAGTTGGGTTGGCTTTCTTTCATCCCTGCACATGCTAATTTGGAAAGTAGCTAGTAATATCCTGATCATAACATTTTATCTGTCCAAGCAAATTTTCAGCTTTATCTTATAGATCATATAAGAGATTCTTGGATTGGGAAGATCTAAACCTTGAACATTGTTTTGGAAAGCAGATGGCAGCCAGAGGCAGAGGCCGCAGGGGTGGCAATCCACCACCTAACCCGCCAGTCACCCTAGAGTAGCTCATGCAGACCCAGAACAACCTGATGCAGATGATGGTGCAGCATATGCAGAATTCACTTGCAGGACCACTGCCACCTGTCCAAGTGAGGGACAAGCGTGGTGAATTCATGAAGGGACGACCCCCAGTTTTCTCTCATGCTGCTGATCCTTTGGAGGCCGATGATTGGCTACGTGCGGTGGAAAAGCAGTTGAACATAGCTCAGTGCACTAACTTGGAGAAGGTGCTCTATGCTTCTGGCCAGCTACAGGGTGCAGCACAGACCTGGTGGGAGTCTTACCAGGCTGCACGACCCAACAATGCTCCTGCCATCACTTGGAAGGAGTTTTCCAGAGATTTCAAGGCACGTCATATTCCAGATGGCTTAATTGAGCTAAAGCAAGAAGAATTCAGGTCTCTCAGAATGGGCTCTATGTCTGTCAGTGAATATCATGATAAGTTTTCTCAGCTGGCTCGTTATGCTCCTAGAGAGGTGCAAGAAGATGCTGACAAGCAGCGTCTGTTTATGAAGGGTCTTTACTATGATCTCAGATTGCAATTGGCTGGTAATACTTATGCTAATTTCCAAGCCTTGGTGAATCACGCTATTGTGCTTAACAATATGCGCAGGGAGCAGGATCGAAAGAGGAAAATGCAAGGGCAGGGTTCTGGGAGTAACACCCATCAGCGTTTCAGCTCACAACAAGGCTCTCAACAGAGATTTCAGGGCCCGGTTAGTCAATGGAACTAGGGTCAGAACCCTCATAACCAGCAACAGAATGGTAATCAGCGTCCACAGCAGCGCTATCAGCAGGGTGGTCAGCAGACACCCCGTGTTGGAAATCCCAATGCCACTCCCTTGAAGAATAGTGCTCCAAACACCCCCAACAAGTGCTATGTCTGTGGTGATGAGGGACATCTCTCCTACAACTGCCCAAAAAGGCAGAACCAGCAAACCCCTCAGAGCCAGAACGGTAATCAGAAGTAGAGGTACCAGACGCCCTCGAACACTGGGAGGGTGAACCATGTGTCCGCGGAGACGATTCAGGAGGAACCAGAGGTCATGCTCGGTACGTTCGATGTCTGTTCCATTCCTGCTACTGTTCTCTTTGATTCTGGAGCTTCGCATACTTTCGTTTCACAAGCATTTATTAAAAATCATAGCATACCTGTTGTGGCCATGAAAAATCCTATAATAGTAAATTCATCGGGAGGGACTATACCAGCTTCATATTGTTGTCTCCCAATTAGTCTATCTTTACGGGGGGTAGACTTTAAAGTGAGTCCCATAGTGTTGAGAACAGCTGGAATTGATCTCATCTTGGGTATGGACTGGATGATGCAACAAAAGGCAGTGATTCTGTGTAAGGAGAAGGCAGTAGAACTGGAATCACCAGCTGGAGGCCGATCAAGGTTGAGGTTGTAGTGCAGAAGCTTCAGACAGCCGCAGTGAACTAGCTGGAGGGCAATGCAAATCCTCAGGACCATGTTGTGGATGAATTCCCAGATGTTTTCCCAGATAAATTGCCAGGTATGCCACCTGACCGAGACATTGAGTTTATTATTGAATTACTACCTGGCACTGCACCCATAGCTAAGCGTCCATATAGAATGGGGGTTAATGAGTTAGAAGAACTTAAGAAATAGTTAAAAGAATTGCAAGAAAAGGGGTTTATTCGTCCTAGTTCTTCACCTTGGGGTGCACCTGTGATCTTCGTCGATAAGAAAGATGGTACTCAACGGATGTGCGTTGATTATCGTTCTCTTAATGAAGTCACTATCAAGAACAAGTATTCCTTGCCAAGGATTGATGACATGTTCGATCAATTGAAAGGTGCTTGTGTATTTTCTAAGATCGATCTTCGATCTGGTTATCATCAGTTAAAGATTCGAAATTCGGATATACCGAAGACTGCATTTACCACTAGGTATGGGTTGTATGAGTACATAGTTATGTCTTTTGGATTGACCAATGCACCAGCCTACTTCATGTACATGATGAATAAGGTGTTCATGGAATACCTTGATAAGTTTGTGGTGGTATTCATTGATGACATACTGGTATTCTCGAAGACCAATGAAGAGCATGCTGAGCATCTGAGATTGGTTTTGAGGAAACTTAGAGAGCATAAGTTGTATGCTAAGCGGAGTAAGTGTGAGTTTTGGTTAAAGGAAATCTCTTTTCTTGGACATGTTGTCTCTAACGGTGGTATAGTTGTGGATCCAAGCAAGGTGAAAGATGTGTTGGATTGGAAGCCACCTACTGATGTAAGTGAGATCCGTAGCTTTCTTGGGTTAGCTGGTTACTATCGTAGGTTCATTGAAGGATTCTCCAAACTTGCTAAACCCATGACAGCTCTATTAGAGAAGAATGCCAAGTTTGTGTGGTCTGATAAGTGCCAAGAAAGCTTTGAAGAGTTTAAGAGGAGATTGACTTCAGCCCCGGTGTTGATATTGCCGGATTTAAGCAAGAAGTTCTCCATCTATTGTGATGCATCTCGTCAGGGATTGGGCTGTGTCCTGATGCAAGAAGGTAGAGTTGTTGCTTATGCTTCTAGGCAGTTGAGGAAACATGAGTTGAATTATCCTACTCATGATCTGGAACTAGCAGCTGTGGTTCATGCTTTGAAGGTCTGGAGACACTACCTAATTGGGCATAAGAGTGACATCTATACTGATCATAAGAGTTTGAAGTATATCTTCACCCAGTCTGATCTCAATCCGAGACAACGTCGTTGGTTGGAACTAATTAAGGATTATGATTTGGATGTGCACTACCATCCTGGAAAAGCAAACGTTGTTGCTGATGCACTTAGCAGAAAGAGATATGTTAACAAGCTTCAGGCAACACCTGTGTCTGATGAGCTGTGTGCTGAGTTTGAGCATCTGAACTTAGGAGTTGTTACTAATGCTATGGAGATAGAAGTGACTCCTACCTTGGAGGAAGAGATACGAAAAGGTCATTTAGAGGATAAGAAGCTAAAAGAGATAGCACAGAATGTAAAACGTGGAAAGGCACCCGAATTTAACATGGATGAGAAGGGTGCTCTATGGTTTGGAAAAAGGATTTGTGTGCCTAAAATAAAAGCCATTCGTGATGCAATTCTACGGGAAGCACATGAATCGGCTTACTCTATTCATCCTGGTAGTACCAAGATGTATCTGGACCTGAAGGAAAAGTATTGGTGGTACGGAATGAAGAGAGATGTGGCAGAGTATGTGGCCATATGTGACACTTGCCAAAGAGTGAAAGCTGAACATCAGAGACCTGCCAGATTATTGCAACCCATGAAGATACCTGAATGGAAGTGGGATGAAGTGGGTATGGATGTTATAGTGGGTTTGCCTCGTACTCAGAGAGGTTATGATTCGATTTGGGTAATTGTGGATCGTTTAACTAAAGTTGCTCATTTTATACCGGTCAAGACTACCTATCATGGGCCAAGGTTGGCAGAACTGTACATGGAGAAGATTGTTTGTTTGCATGGAGTTCCTAAGAAGATTGTGTCTGACAGAGGTACACAATTTACATCTCATTTTTGGAGACAGATACATGATTGTTTGGGAACTAGGTTGAATTTTAGCACAGCCTATCATCCTCAGACAGACGGACAAACTGAGCGGATAAATCAGATATTAGAGGATATGTTGAGAGCTTATGCATTGCAATTCGGCACAAGTTGGGATAAGAGCTTGTCCTATGCAGAGTTTTCATACAACAATAGTTATCAGCAAAGTCTCAAGATGGCACTGTTCGAGGCTTTGTATGGGCGTAAGTGTAGAACACCTTTATTCTGGAACCAAGTAGGTGAATCTCAGGTGTTCGGGACAGATGTGCTTAGAAAGGCTGATGATCAAGTGAGAATAATATGAGAGAATTTGAGAATTGTACAGTCTCGTCAGAAGAGTTATGCAGATACTCGGAGAAGGGACTTGGTCTTCGAAGAAGGTGACTATGTATACTTGAAAGTATCACTAATGAAAAGTGTAAAAAGGTTTATTATGAAAGGTAAATTGGCTCCAAGGTATGTTGGTCCATTTAAAATCTTGAAGAGCTGTGGAGAAGTGGCCTATCAATTGGAATTACCTGAGAGCCTATTAGGTGTGCATGATGTGTTCCACGTATCCCAACTTAAGAAGTGTTTGCGAGTACCTGAGGAGCAAATACCTTTAGAGGAGCTTACTATCAAGGAGGACCTCACCTATGAAGAGTACCCGGTTAGGATTTTGGAGACAACAGAAAGAGTCACAAGAAGCTGGGTCATTAAAATGTGCAAAGTTCAGTGAAACCGGTATTCAAAAGAAGAGGCAACATGGGAAAGAGAGGATGATCTGAGGAAGTCATACCCGCAGTTGTTTGAGTAAGTACCCGTCCAATCTCGAGGACGAGATTTCATTTAAGGGGGGTAGAAATTGTAACACACAATATTTTCCTAAATTTAAAATAGCTTAAATGGAATTTTTTATGCATTTTTTTGTGAGCATGGAATATAGGGAATTAATAATTTTTACTAAATTAAAATCTCATATAAGGAGTAGAAACATGCCTTTGCACTCATGTTGTTGCATAATTCCTTTTGTTTTAATTGGAACATTTGTTGTTTTCAAAAGATATTCTAGACCATTTGAAAATTACTTTAGGAAATAGAAAAAAATGTAAACCGAATACCCCTCCTCGCTTTCGGCCGGCCCAGGCGCGCAGCGGCCGCAGCAGCCCAAGCCCACGCGGGCACTCTCCCTCTCTCTCTGTTCTCTCGCTGCCGGTGGACCCCGCCCGTCAGCTCGCTCTCCAACCTCTCGCCGTCTCTCCTCCGTCCGAGCCCGTCGCTCGCCTCCGCGCGAGGACCTAGCCCGCCGTGACCGAGCCGTTTTCTCCCCCCCCCCGCTGCATCCGCCGCGTGCCACCCACCGCTCATCGCCCGCGCAACCCATTCCCGCGCGCCCCGGTCAAGTCGACGCCACCGCCATTAACGGCATGAGGCCGAGCCCGCCAACCGGCTTCTCCACTCACCCCTCCCTCTCCCCGGGCTATATGAGGAGCACCGGAGCTTCTTCGCTTTCCCCCGCACTCACCCTCCCGCACCCCAGCGCACGACCCACCGCCGCAGCGGCCGACCTTCCCCGCCGGCCGCCCCTCGCCATCACGCGCCGTCCACGGCTCACCCTAGCCTCTATCTACGCCCTAGGTGAACCTGCGACTCCTCCCTCTACCTCCCGGTCTAGTCCACGTGGAGAATAGGTCGCCAGAGCCCCCGATTGGGTGGCGCCACCGCGGTCCGCGGAATCGCTCGCCGCCGGTGACCCACCGCCGCGGGGGCACTGTAGCCGGCCGGTTTCTCTCTTCTCTCCCCCCTCTTCTAATCCCAGCCACCCATCGCGAGATCGACGGCTCAGGGGTAGCCATACCCCTTCGCCTGCGCTTTTTGCTTAAGAGCCCCCAGTTTTGTTAGAATTTGACCTGCAGTCCTCAGTTAAGTTTAAAACGGGATTTTTAGATTTAATTTAATAAAGTTTCACTTAATTACAAGTTTGCCACTGATTTCAAATGCTTATAGAATGCAGATTTTAACTCCGATATGACCCGTTCAAAGTGCGTTAGGTTCGTCTTCTCGAGATCTATGTAGTAGAATCATTGTTCAGTAGTTTTGGGAATATTTACTTTTGAGGTTATAATTAATTAATTATTTTTCTATAGAAAATCTTTAGAAAATCACAACTTCCACGTTTTAATTCCGATTTCGGTGAACTTTACGTCTGTGTGATCGTAGCGACGTGTAGAATAGTTTTATTTACTTTTCACATCCTTTTTCTACTGATTGGTGTACTGTTCTAATTCTATCTCTTGTTTGCTTCGTGCATGATTGCTCGGGTATGCTTGTGTGGTGACGTATTCTCGAGTATAGACGGTGTGCAGTACCTTGGTGATCAAGGGCGGTGCTTTGAAGACCAGCAGTGCCAGTAGGAATTCGATAATCACGGCAAGTATAGTTTGGGACTCTCCTTGATTACCTATTCACCAAATATAATATGATTCATATGTATGTGTCCTTTTGTTACCTATTAAGGATGACTTAGTGTTGATTATCAAACACCTTGATGATCTTGGGATATGTGCATTTGGGTAGTACTTGCTAGCGCCGATATTATGACCATAATCTTGTAACATGAATAAAGGAATATGCAACAACATTAAAATATGATTTTAATTCCTGTTAAAAGGGGGCTATTGTATCTGGCTACTTTCCAGATGCTCTAGTTTCTCTCCATAAGGAGTTATCTGTAAGTGATCACCGGGATTTACAGTACAGCTGTGAGGGCTACATGGCTCTGGCTCTAGTTGCTTTAGGGACTTTTCTAGCTTGTTAGAGGTTACCTTAACTGGCGTAAGAATGGCTCGATGAGCTGAGTATAGTGCGGCTTCTGTCCACATGTGTGCAAGCTGCGTGTCATGCGCCATCTAGAAGAGGGGCTCTATATTCCCTTGCCGAGTGAATCTAATGGCCCTAACTTGTTAGACGAACCCTAGAGTAGCTTTATATGAATTTACGATGTTCGGGCCTTGCAAACCTACTCATTAGTAAATCATGACTCACAGTGAACGTGTACACCTTTGCGCAGAGTTTTAAAACTGATATACTAGCCGTGCCCACGGTTACGGGTGGCCTTAGGAATTCTTATGGAACAGATAATCACTATTGATTATTGGTTAATTATGTTGTCATGTATTATTCTTTATTCTTGTTTACAATTGATCATGTGGTTATGGGATTTATGCTACCTTGAAGCTAATAAATGCTAATCATGTTTCACACTTAAAAGCTAAATGCAGTTTAACCAGTGTCAGCTTTTTGAGCCTCATGAACCCCTTACTATACTTGTTGAGTACGACATGTGCTCACCCTTGCTATTTCACAACACCACAGGTTGGGCACCAGATCAGGATTGGAATGACGATTATCGCTATGAGTATTAGGCTTGTTGTCTGCCAGTCGACATGTCCCTGTTATGGAGCTTCCGCGATAGAGTCATCTTAGTTATTACATTTTTATGTAAGGTTATAAGATGTTTATGTTGCTTTATGTAATAAACTTGGTCATGATGCTATAATAATTTGTCAACTTATGTGTGCGACTGTTTCCTGGGGCGCACATAAAGTTTTTATACGTCCTATTTATTCCTTCAAAATATGGGTGTGACACAGAAGGTTTAATCTTGTGTATGCGGGGTGGGTATGCAAGGAATAGGACTGCGAGACTTGACATGATGATATATCTACCATTTAGATACCACTAGAGATAAAATAGCTTCATCCACGTTTTCAAATAGAGGAATTACCTACGAGGAATCACAATGGCGCCATATTTACATCTCTACACTCTAAAAAAACATAGTTAAGGGTTTCTTTGATACAAAGAGTTAATTGTTAGCCAACAAAAAAATTAGCCCAAATTATTCCTAGTTTACCCAGTCAAAACGATGGGGCTCACATGTGAGCTAATTTGTTAGCTAAGCCCACGACTAGTCGTTAGCTAAGCGGCTAGCTAACTCTAATATTTCACCCCAACTATTAAGACCCTGTTTGGATTAACAATTAGCTATCAACGACTAACAATTAGCTGAGGATCAAAAAGGACTAGGCTAAATTTTAGCTAGCTAATTACTAGTCCTAGCTAATGGCCCTGTTCGCTTGAGCTTATCAGCCAGAATCAGCCAACCATTCAACAATGTTTTTCTCTCACAATAAATCAGCATCAACATCAGCGACAGCCGCAGAAACCATCAGCCGAACAGACCTTGGCCTAATTACCTGATAAAAAGAACCGGTCCTGGTTCTTGCGAGAAGATATTGGAATAGAGCTAATTTGGGCTAATTTTATTATCTCATCCGGCCATTCTAAGGAAGGAGTAAGATCTTTCCGAATTGGCATGCCACCTATAGCTGTTGAGCTCTAGTACCACCTGATGTTCGTTGTTGGGGACCGGAGGATTTCAAACAAGAAAGCAACGAGAGCATGCGAAGCACGCAAGGTCCGTGGAGTTCTGCAACGGATAGCCCCTCTTCGGCTGCGCGTGCAACACAACTACCTGTTTCTTCGCCCCCTCTCCGCCTCCCATCTCCGCATCAGATATCCGGGCCATCGGCGCCATGGCGATCTCCACCTGGAGCGCGCGCCTTCTCCTCACCCCTGCTTCCTCCCGCGCAACCCTATGCCCCCCTCGCCCTCCTGCAACAAACCCCCTCTCGTCGTCCTTCCCTCGCAACCGTCTCCACTTCGCGCGCCCGCGCCCGCCACGCGCCTACATCTCCGCGCCGGCGCCGGGCCCCGAGGCCGCCTACGCGCCGCCCTCCCTCGACGCCGCGGCGGCGGCAGCCGATGTCGCCGCCGCGATCTCATCCTCCGACGCCGTCACCTGGGCCGGCGTCTGGACGCTGCTCTCGCGCCACAGGGCCCGCATCGCGGTCTGCCTCGCCGCGCTCGTCGCCTGCACCGCCTGCACCCTCTCCATGCCGCTCTTCTCAGGTGAGGTACTGGGGGGGCGTTGGTTGCGGCCTCTCTCGGGTGCGCCGCTGATGCTGCTTGTTTGGTTGTCTGAAATGTGCTGGCCGCGCCTTGTGTTTGTGTTGCACAGGGAGGTTCTTCGAGACCCTGATTGGGAGGGGGAGTGAGCCACTGTGGAGGCTCTTGTCCAAGATCGCGGTGCTGTACACGATGGAGCCCATCTTCACCATCATATTCGTGATCAATATGACCATCATCTGGGAGCAGGTTATGGCGAGGTTGCGGAGCCAGATATTTCGAAGGATTCTGATCCAAAAGGTACTTTCAGCCGACATCTCCGGTTTTACAAATGGATTTTTTTTATTATTCTGCATTCTGACAACATTGGATGTGCTTGTATGAATGATGAATTGACACTTGCTGATTACTTGCATGGCTTTGTTACCTTGACCGCAGAGCTGTTTTAGGTTCTCCAACAATTCTGCCAAGTGTAGCTCAAACAAAGTTATCATCAATTAACCTTCAGATATTGAATTAGTCTTCGTACCATGATGAAATGATTCACATTATTTTGTCTCCTAGGTTGCATAAGCACTTAATACAGTTCTATTAGGTAAATATACTACGTACCTGGATGGTACTAGCAGGAAGTTATGTAAATATTCATGTAGTTTCAACACTCCAGTGCAGTAGGCATTGTATGCATCGATGATGAAATCTTTAAAACAAGTTTTGCTTTAATGTTGCCTGTTTATGTACTAGTAATCCGTTAATGCATAGCCTGTTAAAGCTCAATGTACTATGGGTCTATGGCTATTGCTTTCATAGTCATAATGCACACGTTTCTTTATCTATAGAATTTATTAGAGGCTGCATTTTCTCATTACATTTTCAATTTGGCACTCAGCAAAAGAATGCATTTACTTCTTGTTGTTAATAGCTCCTTTCTTGGAACTCCCTCTAAACTTTCTTATTTTTGCCTTTTGCAGATGCTATTTTTCGATCGTCACAAGGTAATATATTTTCTAGCAATTACAGCACCATCTTCATACTTAATCATGATAGTTACCAAGAAGGAAGAAAACCTCATTAACAAAATACACATCCCCACTTGTGACTTAAAATGTATGTACTTTTTGAAATATCATCAATAGTACTGTAGATTGGAAATGAAGTATATGGCTCTTATTTCCATTGTTATGGTAACATGTGATACGTCTTCCATAATGGCATACATACCATTAACATTGGTCTGATCTGTATGATTATGAAGAATTTTACATGGTTTATTCAAGAGATTAGATGAAAAATCAGCTTTCGGTAAAACAAAATGGTAGATGGTTTTAATCATCGTTGCAGTTTATGAAATTGTCAACAAGCTATTTCAATTTGTGTGAAGTTATTATGACAAGAACAAAGCCATTTGGTTGCAAACAAGTTGGGCTAGGCTAGAGTTGCCCCAACATGAGCTACCAACAAAAAAGGAAAAGAAAGAGAAAAATAAAATAAATATATCTGAGGCATCAATAATAGTGATATTATTAGGGGATCTAAAGCCTGCTGATAGAGTTTGGGCACGTGAATAGCTGCTTTCTATGCACTCCTATCCAAGGGCAATTCTTTAAGTATGGTTTTGTTTTTGTCTGTCTGTCTCAAGCATGAATTTTTAGCTGTATGTATCATCCAAGAAAACATATGAAAATGGTGCCTTCTAGACTCGATAAATTGGGAAGAAATTGTCTTTTCATATCTTGAGATAAATATCTTACTGTTTGATGGCAGGTTGGTGAGTTGACTGGTTTGTTGACATCTGATTTGGGTTCCTTGAAGAGTATTGTAAGTGATAACATATCCAGAGATCGTGGACTGAGGGCACTCTCTGAGGCAAGAAACTTTACACTATGAGAATGTAAGGTTGATACTGCTAAATGCTAAAAGTTTGATTAGTACAATCACAACATTTCAGAGGTGTACTAGTATGATATTAAAATGTTAACTTCAACCATATTTGACCTTCTGTTCTCTTGATCATAATACTGAATTAACTTAGTCGTTCATTTACTTACACCTTATTTCAGGTGAGGGTCTGCTAAAACATTTTTTCTCCTACTTTTACTTTTCAGATCATTGGTACACTTTGTATACTTTTCACACTATCAACTGAGCTAGCTCCAGTTCTTGGGCTCCTTATGGTCTCCGTCTCCGTGCTAGTTGGTAATCTTCTGATAACTGACTGCCATCAACATGTCTCACTGTTGGGATATAATGATATATGTGATGAATGCAAAATACGTAGCTATTTTAGGATATAATGATAGAATTAGATATATAATGATGGAGTTAGATCTGATCCATCAAAACCTATACTTCTGTAGTTTCTTGTATATACTATGAACTTAAAATGCAATATTTTCTGTGCTGGATTTCTGATTTTGCTTGAGAATGTATTGGATATGTTGAGGAACACTAGTGGAAAGCCCGAATTGAGATAATACAGACAGTTGTGCTCTTTGAGTTGTCTAAACATATCTCCACAAATCATGTTCATTTGTGAGTTTTAATTGTGTAAATGTTCATAATGCAATCACTCTGTATAAAAACTAACTCCCTCTTTCTGCTGATGTTTTTTTTGTTTTGTTTTAGGTTATCAGTTTTTTTTGGTAAAAATTGATCTACTTGCTTCTTGTCTTGTGCATGCTAAATTTACAAATATTTAATATCATTTTCTAGGATAGCATAGGATTTGTTTTTCAAATTTAGCAATGCTATATCATTTTGTAGGATAGCATAGGACTTATTCTGAAGTTTCCCTGTCCAACCCACCCGAATATACCTTTTAAGTTATTGTGTATTTCATGAATGATTTTTCTTACATTTTGGTGACAGATTACTACATTCTTCTAAAGAAATATTTTGCTGAAGTGCTATTGATAGTTTTAGTTGCATATATCCTTTAACATGCCAGTTTTTGTTTTTTTAATCAGCTATTTTCAAGAGGTCAACTGTTCCCACTTTTAAATCTTATGGAATCTTGCAAGCACGCATATCAGACTGTGCATCAGAGACATTTTCAGCTATTCGTACTGTGAGTGCCATTGTTTCGTCTGAAACATGCACATTTAAACATTAATTCAATTTCAAGGTTCATTCTTTTGTGTTACTGATGAAATGGTTTATCTACTCTCATCCTATATTCCTGTTAAGTGTTAACTGCTGTGGTTTATGTTATCCTTGATTCAAAAATTTATTTGCAGGTTCGGTCGTTTGGTGGTGAAAAACGACAAATTTCTTTGTTTGACAATTTGGTAAGGCATGAGATGCTTAGTATTATTTTCTTATATTTGGCTTTCATTGTGGTTTTAAGAAAATTCTTGTGACTAAGGATGATGCAGGTTGAAACAGAGTTGGGCTTAGGTACTTCGCCGATGAGCAAGTTAAAACAGACCCAATTCCCTTGTGATTTCAATATTTTACATTTTCTGAAGTGTGCTTCCAATCCATGGACTTTTGGGCCTAGAAGGCTGCAGCACAGTAGCCCATGCCCTGTCTCTCCCACACACATATTAAAGTAGCGCAGTAGCCCATGTCCTTGTCTCTCCCACACACATATTAAAGTACATACTGCCTATCTATGTTCACAATAGAAACCCAAAACTTGAAGATTTTGCTTCTAAACTTTCAGGAAATTTCACATTCCCTGTACTATAGTTTCAGGTCATCTACCATTATACTTAAAGTACCTGTAATCTCTAGTTATTTCAGAAGAGGTTTCTCTACGTGGAGTCGTAGAATCAAGTACCAGACTGATCAGAGTTGTCTTAACTCCCAAACATTTCAGAGTCTCCATGCATAACTTAACATGTTTGGCCGTGTGGCACCTCTGTAAAGATGAAATCTTGACCATGCCATGCATGCCTTTGGAACTATCCCTAGGCAATTAAGTGCTCTAGTACATGAAGTTCAGGGAATTAGGTTGACCTTTTTGAAAGCATAGAGTCAAATGTACTTATTCCCTTAGAAACAGTATGTAGGTTTGAGCATGTTGTTTAATAAATTAGTTAAGAAAAGGAACCAAATGTTATCCCATATATTTGATGCACCCATTTGGTTTGTAAGAGGCAGTACACCGGTACTACAGTCATACTTCATCTACTCACCAGTTCATTTTTTTTGGTTTTACAGGCACGTGCTTACCAAATTAGTGGCACAAAACTTGGAGTGCTGAAATCTGCTAATGAATCATTAACTCGAGTAGTCGTCTATGTATCCCTAATGGCGCTTTACATTCTTGGTGGCAGAAAAGTCAATGCGGTAAGCCACAGAATCGCTTGCATATATGTATTACTCTTTTTTTACATTAATTTCTCTTTGGTAAAAGCGGTGCACTTGTTGCCTCTGTTAACATATAAGCTGGTGGTGCAAAACGTTAAAACAAGTTGACAAGCACAGAAACCCTTCAGAAAGAGGTTCAACTCCTTCGTCATTCTAGTTGCCTGGGAAATTTGGAAAAAACCTGCAACAATTGTCTTCAGTGGAGCCAACTCGAATGTGGCTTCAGTGAGTGTCAGTTCAAGGCTCTTTCTGCTGTGCTACTGGAGCTAGGGGCTGTCTTTGTGGTCGTGTTTTGTGTTAGTGTGGCGCGAATGACAGCGTTGCCAATGGAGGTAGAATGCACACACATAGTCACATACTCATCATCTAACAACTACTCCATTACTCCTTACTGCCTACTGTTGCTGACCGTTGCTTCTCAAACAAAAGAGCAAGGTCCTGTCCTTCCTATATGAGAGCAGCAATCACCACTAGTGCTAATGAAAATGATGAACACAGGGATTACTTGCCTATCAGAAAGAAGGTTTTCTTCAGGGGTGTTGTTTTGTATTTTATTAAACCTTCTTCTTTATTGAAAATGATACGCAGCTCTCCTGTGTGTTCAAGAAATAAAAACAAATAAGGAGTAAGCGATGCCAGAATGGCGTGTTTATCTTGATGCGCCTAGTTCCAGTCCCGAAAATCTCTGACTATGTAGTTAGGTTGCCATTTCACATTTTTCAAACCATCTCTGATTTCTCCCAATGCTCAATGCTATGTGTCTCGTGAACTCCAAAATGGAGCTCAGCTGTTTGGATGTTTGTGCTATGTGTCTAGTGAATTCCTAGTGTTTTAGATAACATCTGGCATATATGGTGATAAACATATTATCGTGCTAGACTCTGAAAATGCTTGAATCTTTGTTATAGATTACCATTAGTTTATATCTTTGTTTTCTATGAGAACATCAATTTGCAACAATTGCATCATCAAAATGCTGATCTGTTGGAACCATTACAAGCTGTTTGATTGTGTCTGTGCACTACAAGCTGCAACAATTACATTGGATTTATCTGTTGGAACCATTACAGACCATTACAAAATGCTGATCTTTTGGAACCATTTGATTTATCTGTTTTGGAATTTCATTTGATTCTTTCAAGCTTGGATTGACTGATCATGGAATAAAAAAGAATATGATGATTCACCATTTCAGGGCAAATTATCTGTTGGAACCATGGTATCTTTTATTGGTTACACCTTCACATTAACCTTTGCTGTAAGTAGCAATTTTTGAGAACCTTTTGTAGTTTCATGTTATTTTATTGCATATTTAATTATGCTGATCATACATTTTAGGTTCAAGGAGCTGTTAATACCCTTAGTGATCTGCGTGCCACATTGGCTTCCGTAGAGAGAATAAATTCTGTTCTTTCAGCGAAGGACATTGATGATTCCCTTGCGTATGGTTTAGCCAAAGAACTTGATGGCAAAGAGCTTGATGATTCCAATGGAGTGTATGAAAATGGCTCTGTTAACAAACATTTCATGTCAGAGCTGAAATCATCCAGTAGCTGTAGTAATCTAGCCTGGTCTGGTGACATTCATCTGAAAGGTCTATTTGTATTTATATCTAGGGCGCCCTTATATCTATGCTTATACTATATTTCACCTTTTGTCTGCCTTATATATTATTATTATATAGCATATTGTTCCTTAGCTTATGTGTCAAGATTGAATATCCTTGTAACTTAAAACTGTGTCATTAGCTCATTTTTTTAATTTCTTTTCACCTTTATTTTGTCTAAAAAACATACTTAAGATGAAATATGTTCACAGATCAAATTTGTGAATAGTCAGGGTAACTTAAAATTGTGAATAGTCAGGGTAACTTAAAATTTGTGAATAGTCCTGGTAACTTAACATTGTGTAATTAGCTCATCTTTATTAAATTTCATGAGAGCAATTCAATTTATTATTTTTTTATGATTGTTTCTGTAATGTCAATAGTACATGCAGCATGCAGCCTCTAATGCACTAACATAACATTCTTGGATGACTTCAGTTCTATTCGCTCATATAGTCATGTGTTTCTAGCAGAAGTCCATTTCTCTTATCCACTGAGATCGGATGTGGAGATTTTAAATGGCCTTGACCTTACAATTGAGTGTGGAAAAGTCACAGCACTTGTCGGGCCTAGTGGTGCTGGGAAAAGCACAGTGGTGCAACTTCTAGCACGGTATTATGAGGTACTGTATCCTATATATAGTGATACTAATATTTTTTTCATTGTAGCAATATTTTGAGTGTTCTCCATTTTTGCAGCCAACTCAAGGTTCCATCACTGTCGCAGGAGAAGACATCCGTGTATTTGACAAAAGAGAATGGTCTCGAGTAGTATCTCTAGTGAATCAGGTATATCATTGCCATTTCCACACCATGTATTTTGCTGCTATAACTATACATATTTCGAGGATATAAACTTCTTTGTCACTTGCTGTTATAAGATTGGCATAGGGTTGAACATGTTAGTCCATATCCGTACGTAAAAAAATCTGAGTAACTAAAGCAATCAGCCATTCAGCAGATTGACATAGGGCCTTCGAAGGTAGTTGCCACTTAAACTGGGTTGATTATGGTCTGCTGGGCCCTTTTCTAGCTGACCTGATTGCCACACATATATACAAGGCATTACGCCCCCTCCCCCGCTGGGTCCTAGAGCCCCTGTGAGTTCTTGCATTTTCTGTACACATTGCCACTGGCTTTTAGGTGGTTTCTGGGAAACAGATAGGTTCAGCTGCTCTTTGTTCAGTTTGAAGTTTCATAGTGTGAAGAGTCCCAATACTTCAACTGCAGTTCAGTCATGCTGGCGTTTAGGTTATTTCCAGAAAAAATTGCCAATAGAAGCCACTCTTTATTTTGTTCAAGGAGATTCTGGCATGGAGCATCCCACACCAGACAAAGGGGCCAGTTTCTTTTGTCCTGTTGATCCACTTGGTTTGGCTTTGGCTACTATGATTTGAGCAATTATTTTTTTGTCTGCAAGGATTCAAATATTGAGAATGAGAGCACAGAAAAAGTTTCAATGTACCATCAGTGTTTGCAAAGGATCGTTTGGAGTAGGCTATCAATGTTTTTTTTTACTAATGATAATGTGCAAATATATCCTGATTGACTATGAAACTGTTATGAGTTTGGGGTCAGTTCTTGACATTTCATGTCAACCTGGAACTGTGTGGACAGGAGGGAACTCAAGACAACATAATAAAATAACTGCAGTTAGGATTTAACTGTTCTTTTGCTAGCTACGCTGTGGCTCCATGTGGTTAATTGTTCATATCCACCCCTGACCCTACTGTTTTAGTGAGGACCCACCATAACAAAAAATAAAACCAATTGGTTTGTTATGAACTGCGCTCTCGTTGTATCATATTTTCACTGTTTCAACCTACATTTATCATAGAAATTAATAGGCTGGCCATGCCATGTTTGAAACATGTTTTAATATGTAGAAGTAGCTAGTGTTATGAGAAATTTATATTTTTCTTTCATGAAGGATCCGGTCCTATTCTCCATGTCTGTTGGAGAAAATATTGCTTATGGTCTCCCAGATGATGTTGTCTCTAAGGATGAGATAATAAAAGCTGCTAAAGCTGCCAATGCTCATGAATTCATCATCTCTCTTTCACAGGTACGGAAATCTTTATCATTGGCTTTAGCCCACCATTGATTGGCACTAGTTATCTTCAAGTCATATGCTAATACCCTTGTTTGGTATTTTAGGGGTATGACACTCTTGTTGGAGAGCGAGGTGGTCTCCTAAGTGGGGGACAAAGGCAGGTAATCTGCTACATTCACGTTTAAAGGAAGTTCATAATTATTCTGTAACAAGGTTCATAATTCTGTTGTGAATGTACACTCTTATTTGTTGTTTAAAGGTGTTGTGAAGTATTAGTGGATTGCCCACCTCTTCCCAATCGCTTAAGCTTTTGGGTTTACTTGGTTGGTGCATGAAACCTAACATGGTATCAAAGCCAGAGGTCTCGAGTTCGAGTACTGGTAGAGGCATCTTTTTAGGTCCTCCGCTCCCTTTTTTATTTCCACATTTGCGCCTTGTTCTGGCTGCACGTGAGTGGGAGTGTTGTGAAGTATTAGTGGATTGCCCACCTGTTAGAAGAGTCAAGGGCCTATTGGGCTTTAGTCCGTTAGGGTTAATTAGTCGCTTGCTTAGAGGTCAAGTAAGCCTTACTTGTAAGTCAAGAAATCCTCTCTATATAAGGAGAGGAGATGTATTAATCTAATCAAGCAAGAGATTAGAAGGAAAAACCTTCTCTCTTGCCGGCCGTGGGCGAAGCCCCGCGGCCGGCGTTCCCAGCGCATCTCACAGCCCTAGTCGCCTGCCCCTCTGCCTCTCTCTCGCACGTGAACAGTACTAGGGGTACTGTAGCGCTGCAGTCCCTCCCGTGCGTGAACAGTACCCGCGGGTACTGTAGCACACGGGTACTGTAGCTCCGCCGCCGCTCCCCTCTCTTCCTCCTCGATCCTCTCGATCACAACAGCGTCCATAACAATCTGGTATCAGCATTGCCAGGCACGATGACGTCTGCTCCACCGAGTTCCTCCATCCCGGCGTCCACTTCGCCGCTGCTCGCGGCGTCGTCCGATCTGTTCAAGACCTCCACCGCCTCTGCTCAGCCCCTGACGCTGGAATCCTTGGGGGCCAAGGTGGATATGATCGCCAACGCGTTGACCTCCATGCAGCAGGCGTGGGCCGGCCTGCTCCGGGTGCCCGCGCCACCGGCATTCTCTGCACCACCACCGCCGCCGGTGCCCACGGCATCGATTCCAACTGGCGCTGGAGTCCCGCTCCATCTCATGCAATGGCCGGCCTCGCCATCACCCTTGCCGGCTTGGTTGCAGCCGTCCGTGCCGACGTCGGCTCCGATCTACTCGATGGCCACGTCGCCCTCCCCGACAGCCTACACGACCGCGGCGGCGACAACGGTGTCATGGTTGGCCGCCATGGAGAGCCGTCAGGCGGCGTTTGCGCGCCAGGTGTCGGCGGCGGTGCGGCTACAGGCGGCGGCACGTGGCCTCCTGGCGCGCCGACGAGTGCGGCGGTTGTGCGATCTACAGCTAATTCAGCCCCGCACCCCGTCGCAGTTCCTCCAAGCGGTGCTTCGTCGCGCGAAGGCAGACACCGCACAGCAGATCAAGCAGCGAAAGGACATCGCAGCGCAGCCGATGCTTATTCACCAAGTGTCGGCTGTGGTGCGGTTGCAGGCTGCTGCGTGCGGTCTCCGAGCACGGCAGCGGCTGCAGGAGATGCGCCAGAAGATGCGGGTGGCGGTCCTGGCGGCGGTGCGGTTACAGGCTGCAGCACGCGGACTCCTGGCGCGACGGCAGGCGCGGGAGATGCGTGGGTTGCAGCTGGTGCCTGTGCCCCGTGCTTCTTTGTTTCACCACCAGGCTACGCTTCGCCACATGGAGGGCCCCGATCTCGTCCGCTGCGTCATGGAGATCGGGCGTGGCATCGCCACCTCGGGTGGCGAACTCGGTGTCTACAGCGCCGGCGTTTGGGGACGCGGGTGTGTGGCCACCCATAGGCGGGCCTTAATTAGCGTTGCCGTGCTCCGGCACCGGCCACCGCGAGGACGTCTCCGTTGGTCGCTATCGCTACTAGTTCCAGGTGGCTATACTCGTGCACCCCTCTCGTTCCGGTGGGCTCCATGGGATCCAGGTGGCTACACACGTGCAGGTCCATCACGCGGAGGGTGTCTGCCGTATCTCCAAAAAATCAAAAATAAAGAGTCACAGTCTATTTCAGGTCAATAAAATAAGCCGAGATGTAAAAGGCTTATTTTTAAGTGATAAGTTTGTGTCGAGTCGAGTTAGGTTGCAGCTCGAGGACGAGCTGCATGTCCCGGTGGGGTGTAGTGTTAGAAGAGTCAAGGGCCTATTGGGCTTTAGCCCGTTAGAGTTAATTAGTCGCTTGCTTAGAGGTCAAGTAAGCCTTACTTGTAAGTCAAGAAATCCTCTCTATATAAGGAGAGGAGATGTATCAATCTAATCAAGCAAGAGATTAGAAGGAAAAACCTTCTCTCTTGCCGGCCGTGGGCGAAGCCCCACGGCCGGCGTTCCCAGCGCATCTCACAGCCCTAGTCGCTTGCCCCTCTGCCTCTCTCTCGCACGTGAACAGTACTAGGGGTACTGTAGCGCTGCCGTCCCTCCCGTGCGTGAACAGTACCCGCGGGTACTGTAGCACGCGGGTACTGTAGCTCCACCGCCGCTCCCCTCTCTTCCTCCTCGATCACTTGGTTGGTGCATGAAACCTAACAAAAGGAAGTTCATAATTATTCTGTAGCAAGATCATAATTCTGTTGTGAATGTACACTCTTATTTGTTGCTTTGCAGAGGATTGCAATTGCACGAGCCCTCTTGAAAAATGCTCCTATTCTAATACTTGATGAGGTATGCCATTCTTACATTTCAACTAGCTTTGTTATTCTTTATATTTCTCCAAATATTGTATCAAGGATGCTAACTTAATTTCTTGTGGTGAAAAAAAGTAAACTTAGGAAGGGAATGTACGTGTGATTATGCACTTACTGTATTGTTCAGTTCATAAAATCGATCATTTAGTTCATAAAATAGATCCACTGATGTGGCATAGGAGATAATAAAGATAAATTATTATTATGACCTGCCATTACCCATGCTTGGGTGGAATGTAGTCATTCAATGGGTAGAGCTTTAACAAACTGATCTTGAGGGAGATCAGTGTCTGAGGTCAGTAGTGGTGGAGCTTCAGCACAAATAACACAAATAAAGGAGGGGCCAGTAATGTGTAATCACTAGGATTAATGGTAGAAATGTATAATTAGCTACCAATAATTGCCAGTTATCAAGTGTCAACTTGAGAGTTTCTTTGGACGAGCTAAAACCAAGTTATCAAAGTGTCGCCTTTTTAACCTTTTGCAGTACTATAGATGGATGTCTGCCAATACTCTATACTAAAGACATGATAGATAAGCTTTCAACATACAAATGTGGTGTAGATCAGCCTTGATCTTTTAAAAAGTTTCAAAATAATGAATCTATAATAAAATGGTAGTTCATGCTCCATTCCAAATTCTAAATGTTTTAGTTTTATCCTAAGCCAAACTTTTCTAACCTTAACCAATAAATTTATAGAAAAATATTTGACATAGCGGAGTAAATGCACTCTCAGGACATTTCATAGTGGATTTTTTTGAAGGCATTTCATAGTGGATTTAATGAAACTGATCTGTGTAATAGATGTTAATATATTTTTTATGAACCATTTTATAAACTTGGTTAAAGTTAGAAAAGATTAGCTTGTAACAAAACTAAAACGACATATGTTTCAGAATGTGGTATTTCTCCTTCACTGCGAATAAACCGAGCCCACCTACGAACTTATGTTATTTGCAGGCTACTAGTGCACTGGACGCGACAAGTGAGCGGCTCGTGCAGGAAGCTCTCAATCACTTGATGAAGGGAAGGACTTCTCTGGTCATTGCTCACAGGCTGAGCACCGTACAGAATGCACATCGAATTGCTGTTTGCTCCGAGGGCAGGATAACTGAACTGGGGACGCACGGAGAACTGGTTGCTAAGGGAGGCAGTTATGCATCACTTGTCGGGACACAAAGACTTGCTTTCGAGTAATAACACGTCAACAACCGAGGCACGGTTTGACTGCACTGTAGGGGATTCTGTATTACTCTATTTTCCTTCAGGGCCCTTTGGAACATAGGAATTCTCATGGAATTCATAATGAATTTTATTGGAATCAATTCATTTTCATAGGAACAATATAGAAAACAGGAAAAAATCCACATTCTGAATGTGACCTAGGTTATAGTTTTATATCTATAAAAAATGAGGTTATAGTTTGTTTTTTATCCACGGAAACAATACATGAATTGGAAAACACATGTATCGAAGTTGATAGTAATAACCTACTCCCTTCATTCCTTATTATCTGTCATCGTTGTTGTGTGCGTCACAAGTTTAATTCAATTTATAGAAAATACGTGCAATATTTGTATTTCTAAATAAATTTATTAAAAAACTAGATTCAAAGACTTTTTCAATGATATTAATTATGTACCATAAATATTAATATTTTTTAATATATATTCAGTCAAAGTTGTTTTTTGGAAGGGACAGATATTTAGAGACAAAGGAAGTAAATAAAGGACAACAAACTTCTTATCATCCCTTGCATTTCCTATTTATTAGTTTTCTATATCATGACATGCTATAACAATAATTTACAATAGCCCACGCAATGTTTGAAGTTAAGGAGATGGATGGTATTGTGAAAACATCGTGAGTGGTTGGAGCCTTTCCTTATCACATTCTTCACAAATCACAAGCATAAGAACATACTCTCTTTATTCTAAATTATAAGTCACTTTGACTTTTTGATATATCCATTTTACTATGCATCTAGATATAATATGTCTAAATACGTAGCAAAATGTATGAATAAAAAAAAGTCAAAGCGACTTATAGTCTGGAACGGAGATGACAAATTACCAAGTTTTCGATCTTGAAGCTGGCCTGGCTCGTCACCACAAGTCGTGAGCCGATGTCAAATCACCGAGTTCTCAATATTAGAGTTGGCCTGGCTCCCAGGTCCACCGGAGCTGACAACATAAAATAAAGTCATGGACCTAAGTCAACCCAAAAGATTAGCCTGATAGTTAATCTCCCGCCAGGTCTGAAACGTTGTTCCACAGCACGAACCATCCCTTTCCCTTCATTGCGCTGCAGTGCAGTGCCGACGGCCGGTACGCCTCGGTGAGCCGTGCCTCCAGGTTGCTGCAGCTCACCCCAGGTACCAGAAAGATCAGGTGGAAGTCGTTGACGCCGGCATGGTTGTTTCCGGAGAGGAGGGCAGCAGGAGTAGCAGCAGAGACAACAGCTGCTGAAGTGGAGCACTAGCCATTGATGATCTTTGGTATTGTTGGAGTGTGGATGTATTAGGCCCATGAGGCTAGGCTCATGTGGCCCTTGTATGGTACCTATATAGCTACCCTTCTAGGGTTAGCCCAAAATCAATAGAGAATCTCAATATTCTACATGGTATCGAGCCAGGGGCCTTCTCTGCCTTCCTGAGCCGCCGCCCAGCCGCCGGCGCTCCTTCTGGAGCAGCCGCCGCCAGCCATGGCTGGCCTTTCTCCCTCCCCTCCTCCTCCCTCCACTCCTTTCCCCCATCCTTCCTCCCCATGGTACAGCACCGCCCGGACGGCCGCTGTCCCCCACTCCGTTCCTTTTCTTCTGCCGCCAGCTGCAGCCACCGCTGCGTGTGCTCCCGCCGCTGGCTCCCCGCCGCTGGCCTCAGTAGTGGCGGATCTGAACTCGGGGGCGCCGTGGTGGCCGGTGGTGGCGGATCCGAACTCGGGGGCCGAGGAGGCGCTCCGCATGGCCACGTCCGCCACCCACGGTTCGCTTGCCGCCTCGGGCAGCACCTTCCTTCCCGCCCACGCCGCCGCCTGCACCCTCGGCGACCTGGTCTTCCGCGTCAGCGCCCCAGCGCCGCCCCTGCCCCTACCTTCCAGCAGTGCTGCCCCCACTGCACCCGCGGCTGGGCGGCCTCCTGCCCTGCGCGTGACACCAGCCTTCCCCCCTCCGCCTGGGCTACAAGCGCCACCTTTCCCCCTCCCTTCCCACGGCGTCAGCGCCCCTTCTTCTTCTGGACTGCAAGCGCCGCCCCTGCCCCTCCCTTCCAGTAGCGTCGCCCCCACTGCAACCGCTGCTGGGCGACCTCTTCCTGGCCTGCGCGCGCAACCTCGCGCGCCACCTGCCCTTCCCACCACCCCTGCTGCCGTCCTGACAGCAGTCGGTGCGGAGTCTGCCGCTGCCGCTGCTGCCTGGGGCGCGGGTGGGGCTCCTGCTAACGATGCGGGGGCTGCTGCCGCCGCTGCTGCTGCCGGGGGCGCGGGTGGGGCTCCTACTGACGACCTCCAGCCGGCACTGCCCCTGGGACGACATCCTGCTACCCTACTATGCCATGGGGCAGGGCAACGACACGGACGGCCGGGTGTGGACCGGGGACGCGGGCTCCAAGTACGCCCAGCTGGACAACCTCACCTCGGTGGCCTCCGCTTCCGGCCAGGATCCCTCGGTCCTGCAACTGCCCCTGCGGCCCTGGCATCTGTTGCCCCTGCTGCCTGGCACGCCGCCGCCCTTGCCGCTACCGAGCAGCCCGCCGACGCCATCCATCTTCCCGGCGCCGGTCTCCCACGGGCCGCCACCGTCACGGCCTACTCCTTCAGCAACACCGCCAGGCCCGCAGTTCCTCCTGCCGCAGGGCTACGATCAGCCAGTCCTGATTGGATCACCGACTCGGGCGCCACTTTCCACACCACGCCCGATGCGAGTCTTCTAACTTCTCTCCATCCTCCCCACCCTTCCTGTCCCTCTTCCATCATGGTCGCCAATGGCACCTGCATCCCTGTCTCCTCCGTGGGCACTGCCAGTTTCCACGGCTCCTTTCATATCCCTGATGTTCTTGTGGCTCCCGGTATGGTTCACAACCTTCTCTCTATTCGCCGTTTCACCACTCACAACTCTTGTTCGGTTGAGTTTGACCCATCTGGCCTCACCGTGCGGGATTTGGCCTCCCGGGTTCCTCTGCTCCGATGTAACAGCACTGGACCTCTCTACACCCTTCGGTTTCCGGCATCTGTTTCACCTTCTTCGCCTTCCTCGGCATCTGTTTCACCTTCTTCGCCTTCCTCAGCCACTTTCGCCGCCACTCCTTCCTCCACCACTTGGCACCGTCGCCTCGGCCATCCTGGCCGGGAGGCCCTGATGCAGCTCAATCGTAGTTCCGACATTAGGTGCTCTCGGGCTCACGATGATCCCTTGTGCCATGCGTGCCAACTAGGCCGTCACGTTCGCCTTCCCTTTCAGTCCTCTTCCTCACATGCCACTCGTGTATTTGATCTTATTCACTGCGACTTGTGGACTTCTCCTGTTCTCAGCATGTCTGGCTATAAGTACTACTTGGTGGTGGTCAATGATTTCTCCCATTACTCTTGGACTTTTTCCCTGCGTGCCAAGTCCGAGGCGTTCCCCACTCTCAGCCACTTCTTCGCTTGGGTATCCACTCAATTCGGCCTCACCATCAAGGCTGTCCAGTGTGACAATGGCCGTGAGTTCGATAACTCAACCTCCCGTGCCTTCTTCCTTTCTTCCGGTGTCCACCTACGCATGTCTTGTCTGTATACCTCCTCTCAAAACGGCAAGGTAGAGCGCATGATCCACACCACCAATGACATCATGCGCACTCTTCTGCTCCAGGCATCTCTACCCGCTCGCTTCTAGGCTGAGTGTCTGCACACCTCCACCTATCTCCTTAATTGCCTACCTTCTACTGCTTGCCCTGCTCCCACGCCTCACCACGCTCTTTTCGGTACGACCACCTTTGAGTCTTTGGGTGTGCGTGTTACCCTAACACCGCCGCCACCGCTCCCCATAAGCTGGCTC
Organism: Saccharum spontaneum; assembly: GCA_022457205.1. Lineage (NCBI taxonomy): Eukaryota > Viridiplantae > Streptophyta > Magnoliopsida > Poales > Poaceae > Saccharum > Saccharum spontaneum. Next base: position 29,977,960 of record CM039585.1, on the reverse strand, counting down.
CCCGGTCGACCCTCTGTGTCTTTCTCGGATACTCTCCGGATCACAAAGGTTACCGATGCTTTGACCTTACCTCTCGCCGTGTACTCATCTCTCGCCATGTCGTGTTTGATGAGTCGGCGTTCCCTTACTCCACCACCTCTCCACCCACACCTCCCGCTGACCATGCGGAGGCTTCCTTCTTTCCCACTGACCCGGCGATTCCGCCACCCTTCTCCCTCTACCCTATAGGTACTGCTCCGGCGCACTCTCCTAGTGGTCCCGCCTCGCCCCTGCCGGACTCGCACCAGGACCTTCCGGTGCCTGACATGGTCGAGGCAGCCCCGGAGCTTCCACCCTCGCTTCCTGTGGCTTCGCTGCCTCCCGTTGTGCCACACGCTGCCGTTCCAATCTCGGGACCGAGCACACCGACCCCACCTCCTCCCGGGCGCTTTGGACTCGTCTACCAGCGCCGGCGGGAGCCGCGTCCGCCCTCACCCCCTCCCGGACGCTTCGGCATCGTCTACGAGCGCCGACGTGAGCCAGCTCCGCCGCTCTCGTCACCAGCGCCGTCGTCGCCAGTGCATGCTCCGCCGGCATCGCCACGCTCTCGCGCCGACCCGCCGGTGTACCACCTGCCTCTTCTTCACCGGGACCCTCGTCACACTCACCCGATGGTGACGAGGCAGGCGTCTCGCCCGCAGGCCCTCACCGCCGCCGCCTGCGAGCCGGAGATCTCTCCGGTACCCTCTTCCATCCACGCGGCCTTGGCGGATCCTCACTGGCGTCGCGCGATGGACGAGGAGTACGCGGCCCTCCTCGCCAACCAGACGTGGGACCTTGTGCCTCGTCCGCTGGGCTCCAACATTTTCACCGGCAAGTGGATCTGGACGCACAAGAGGCGAGCTGATGGTTCCTTGGAGCGCTACAAGGCTCGCTGGGTCCTCCGCGGCTTCACTCAGCGGCCCGGCATTGACTATGCTGAGACCTTCAGTCCCGTGGTGAAGCCAGCTACAGTCCGCACCATCCTCTCCCTGGCTCTCGAGCGCTCCTAGCCTGTGCATCAGCTGGATGTCAAGAATGCCTTCCTCCATGGCACTCTGACTGAGACGGTCTACTGCAGTCAGCCGGCAGGTTTTGTGGATTCTTCTCGTCCTGACTTCGTCTGCCGGCTCAACAAATCTCTCTACGGGCTCAAGCAGGCACCCCGGGCTTTGTACTCTCGTTTCGCTACCTTCCTGCAGACTCTTGGGTTCACGGAGGCCAAGTCTGACACCTCCCTGTTCATATACCACTATGGGGGTGAGACTGCTTACCTGCTCCTCTATGTGGATGACATTGTTCTCACCGCCTCCAGCGAGTCTCTACTCCACCGCATCATTGCCTCACTCCAGAAGGAATTTGCTATGAAGGATCTTGGGGTACTCCACCACTTCCTCGGCGTCACTGTTGAGCCCCAACCTTCAGGCTTGTTCCTCCACCAGCGGCAGTTCACTTGTGACATTCTAGAGCGTGTAGGGATGACCGCTTGCCAGTCCTACTCTACACCGGTGGACACCCAGGGCAAGCTGTCAGAGGCTGGGGGTCCGATGCTTGGGCCAGCGGACTCCACCGCCTACCGGAGTCTTGCTGGCGCGCTTCAGTACCTCACTTTCACACGGCCGGACATCACTTATGCCGTCCAGCAGCTCTGCCTCTACATGCATGCTCCGCGGAAGCCTCACCTGGCTGCTATGAAGCGGCTTCTCCGGTACCTCCGTGGCACACTTGGCTACGGGCTGCTCCTCGGCCGGTCTTCCACTGCCGAGCTGGTTGTCTACACCGACGCTGACTGGGCGGGATGCCCGGACACCCGCAGGTCCACCTCTGGCTATGCGGTCTTCCTCGGCGGCAACCTGGTCTCTTGGTCGTCCAAGCGCCAGCCGGTGGTTTCCCGCTCCAGTGCCGAGGCGGAGTACTGTGCCGTGGCCAACGGCGTGGCCGAGGCTGCCTGGCTCCGCCAGCTCCTGGCTGAGCTTCACCGCCCACTCGCCAGGAGCACGCTCGTCTACTGCGACAACGTCAGCGCGGTCTACCTCTCCACCAACTCCGTGCAGCACCAGAGGACCAAGCATGGAGATCGATCTACACTTCGTCCGCGACCGGGTGGCCATCGGTGACGTCCGGGTTCTTCACGTCCCGACCACCTCCCAGTTTGCGGACATCTTCACCAAAGGCCTCCCTTCCTCGACCTTCTCCGAGTTTCGCTCCAGCCTCAACGTCTCCAGTGGCTAGTTGTGGCTGCGGGGGGTCCTGTGTGTTCTGCTCTTTCTTTCTTGTTCAGCCTTGAACTCCGCTGTGTCGGTAGTTCAGACTGCGGGGGGGTGTTGGAGTGTGGATGTATTAGGCCCATGAGGCTAGGCCCATGTGGCCCTTGTATAGTACCTATATAGCTACCCTTCTAGGGTTAGCCCAAAATCAATAGAGAATCTCAATATTCTACAGGTATGATGACTTCACGCGCGCGCAACTTCTCACTTGATCTTCTCTAGCCGACCCCAATCCAAATTTCAGCGATTGAAATAACTGAGTTTTAGAGCCGGGTCGTGATATATAGATGAAGACAGGAGACAGGGCCAAAGGGACACTATCGTTATTAGACAGGACAGGGATTTTGATAAATCTATACCTTATGAATACATATGGACGGACGGATTTGCTAGCGACCAGACGTCTGATCCAGGGCGCTAGCTTTAGACAGTGCTCCAGCGCCCACGTCTGGCACCTAGCTTTCTTGTGCCGTGACTCATGGCGGCACAGTATGGTGACCCACAGCGGCACACTAGCAGTAGAAGGATGTGCTTTCTCAAGATCTACTTTTGAAATATTTAAATAAAATACTTGCGTATGAAACAGTTGAAACACTAAACATGTGCTTGAAACATGCGTGTATAGCCATAGCAACATGTGCAACACCAGATGTACTTTTCAAACATCCAAATAAAACGTTTGCAACATACGTCTGAAATAAATAAAACACTTGAAACATGCGCTTGAAACATGCATGTATAGCCATTGCAACATATGCAACACCAAGATCTATATTCGAAATATCCAGATAAAACATTCGCAACAACGTGAAACATTTGAAATATACGCTTGCAACATGCATATTAGCTATTGCAACATAGGCAACATCCAGATGAAATACTTGAAAATGTACGTCTAAAATGCCTGAAACACTTGAAACACGACATCGCCGGTGACCCCGGCCTACCCAGTGGGGAACTGTGGTAGCCCCCTCGTCGACGGATTGCCGAGGACTTGGCGGTGATGGACTTGGAGGCTGCGGCGAAGGCCTCGACGGCCGCGGTGGTGCACTTGGCATCGGGCTTCGAGATGGCGCCGTAGCACTAGGAGAGGACGCTGGGCGCTGCGAGCGTTTGCACAAGGCGGCACACCATGGCGCAGCGCATGTGCTGCGATGGCGCCAAATACTGAGCGACGGGAGCAGCACCTCCACGCCCTTGGCGGTCACGGCAGTTGCTGGGGCGGCGTCGGCGGATCCCTCGGGGCTTGTGGGCTGGCTGCCCTCGACGGCAACGTTAGGGGCATCCTCCGCCATGGCTGGGACCTACGGGGGAGAGTTCGGAGTGGATCACGCCGGAATCCGCGGCGGCATGGGCTCGACGGCGAGTGGAGGTCAGGCTCCAAACGTTCTAGAGTAGTTTTTTTACAAACTTATGGAGTGGAATGTGGGTTAGACGTAGTTGGCCATTCTGGCTATCACGGCCCATGACAACGGGAGCGTCTGGATGTCTGGACACCCTAAGCAAAGCATCTCTGATGGATTATTGGTGGTGAAAATAAACGATTGGCCCCTTCAACCTCACTAAATCCACTCCACTTCACATGGGAAACAAGAAACAAGCTTTTAATTACCACAGCGTACCACCATCAGATATAATTGTTGTATGTTTTTTTCTAGACTTCATAGTACTACTACAAACATGTTTTTCAGAGGTGGATAAAATATAGCTTTCTAGAGGCGAGGGTGTTCACCCGCCTTTATGAAAAGGTCTTTGTTAATGAGGAATAAGGTTATAAATGTTCTATAGAGGAAATAAGCGATTAATCGAGGCGGATGCTCAAGCGCCCTTAGAAATGAGATTTGTACAAACAGATTGTTTTTCAGAATTATCGAAAAATCATAAACCAGACCAAAAGGATTGCAAAAAAACTCTGGCGGAAAACCCACCAAGCAATCACAAGTCACACAATTCTTCACGTGAAATATAAATGCTGATGGACTCACATCACTCCGCCTCAAAGATATATAGTTGTGTCTATAAGGTATATTCATTCTCTGAAATGAGTGTTTGAACCCTAAATGAATTTAAATGAAAAAGTTTTCAGTTGCAAAGTTGTAGATATCATTTAGTACTACAATTTTGGTTTTGGTTGTATTCATTCCCCAACTGCGGCTTCTAGAGACGACTGGATACCTGCCTCTAGAAATCACTGATCTCTAGAAACAGGGGTAAATCCAGGGTAAATTATCGCCAGGGTCAGCCTTTACTCATGACACTAATAATCCAGCACTATACATAACATAAATATAAAATTAATATCATATGAAAAATCAAGCATACATAAAAGAGGGATGAAATTGTCAATAACATAATGTGCATATAAACTCTTCACGATAGTGGTTATCTCTTATAGTTGTGCTCTACGAGTAGGCAATGTATCAGGTGGAAACCACACAATTCTTGAAAATCCGTGCAAACTACGGCAAAAAATCGTCTAAACTCACCAAAAAAATCACATACGTAGATGATACGATGATACACAACCTTGTAAAATATCTTGTCCAAACTCGACTTCGTTTTGAAGTCGAGTTTGGACAAGATATTTTACAAGGTTGTGTATCATCATATCATCTACATATGTGATTTTTTTGGTGAATTTAGACGACTTTTTTTTTGCCATTGTTTGCATGAGTTTTCACGAAGGGTGTGATTTCCACCTGATACAAAGTATGGCCGCCTATGTTAATAAGGAAAATTATCACATTATCATCTGGAATTGTATAACATAATTCATGTTCCACCGAGATAGTGGCATCATCATTAACAAATTTATAAAATGATACAATTTCGTAAAACATCTCTACAATTTTCGTCCTTGAAAACATCTCTCCACTGATGCAGTGACAATAGGAAGAATTACGTAGGTTTGAGGAGCTGATAGAAACAAATAAGGAAAGTTGAGACAGTTTTGTGCACCAGGATCATTCTATCAGACTCAGAAATAGTATATAATTAGGCACATCTTGCATTAGTACTCATGTTAATATAACAATGTAAATATGAAGGTCATGGTAATCCATCCCCTCCTCAAATTTGAAAGCTAGCATGAGGGAAATTCTTTCGGACCAAAATAAGCAATGTTGGTAAGCAATGTAGGATTTACCTAATTGAAACTAGACCTAAATTGTGTACCGTTCAATTTAATAGCTAGATTTTAGAATCAATCGTTCCAACATGCTTTGATTGCATATCTAATTAGTCAACATAATTGATAAAGTTGATACTGAATGTAGGCTGTGGCCATTCATAACATGTGATTAAAATCACTAATTTAATTACATGATTTTTTTCTAGAATACGTTAGACATTGAGTGTGCAAAGTTAACTCGGAATTGATGAAACAAGAATTAATCAACACATAGACAATCTCAACAATCTTAATAGTATATGGCAAGAGAGGAATGCAACTATGTGTACAAGGAGGGCACAGAGAGCCTCATTGTGATTGCCTAGAAATGCGAATGTATTCAATATCAATAAGATCAGCTCACGGTTTTTTCTTGGAGAAAAGCAATCACAGTTGGGGGTACCTCATTCAATTCCTCGTACCAAGTCGTCATGCTCATGCGGCACACCGCACACCTACTGCCACCTACCTGGGAGGGGAGCCGTGTCTGCGGAGAGCCTCGTCCAATCAATCTTTTTTTTCCCTGGCGTTCTGCTTGGCTGCTAGCGTCCACGTTCACGAAGTGGGCTTGGCCTTTTGTGCTTCTAGCATGCAGCAGTGATCGGTGAATCCATTATTAAATTTATCATTAGATGGGCTTATTAGCAGCCGGGCCGGCGTCACGCTTATTTTTGAGAGAAAATTACCTATGAGGGCCCCATAAAGTCCAGCTTTCTTTCATGGCTCTTTTTTTTACTTACCTACAAGGTCCGAAAGCTAAATTCAGTTACCTATATGGCCTTTCCATTAGTTTAGACACTTAACGGTGTTAAATGAGGTGTAAAATGACCATTTTACCACTGGCAAAAAATGGTTAAAGTGCAAAGCGAATGTCATCTGGTGTTGACGATATTTGTGAATGTCGTTTCCACTCCTTGGAGGCATTATTATTGAGAACATCCCCCTCCCCCAAGCTCTTCGCTTGTTTTGTGCGGCGTATTTGGTAGTGTCTATCTACCGGTGCTTTGGTGGTAAAGCAGGCTATGTTTATTGTGGTGGTTGTCATGCTGTCACTTCAACTGTAAATGTTTTTGTTTTGTTTAGTTTGAGTTGTTGTATGGTTCTTATTCTCTATTAACATATGCCTCATATTTTCTTGCCCCTGTGGCTTTTTTTTAAGAAAAATCATATTGTATCTATTAATCTAACCAAATTTATAGAAAGAGTAAAGTGCACCAGCGGTCCCTAAACTTGCGCTGCTGTGTCATCCTGGTCCCTAAACTCGCAAATCGACCATTTAGGTCCTCAAACTTGTTCATCTGTGTCATCTCGGTCCCTAAACTTATTCGGGTGTATCATCCCAGTCCCTAAACTTACAAATCGACCGTTTAGGTCCTCAACTTGTTCAGTTGTGTCATCCCGGTCCCTAAACTTGGTTTTGGATCTCATCTGGGTCCAACTGGGCGATTTAAAAACTTGATATCAAACAATAATTCATAACTTTTTCATATGAATTCAAATGAGGACAAACTTTATATCAAAATTGTAGCCCTCGACGCGATCTACAACTTTGTAGTTGAAAAGTTTTTGAATTAAAACTGTTTAGAGTCCCAAAATATTATTGTATGTTTATAGATTTTAAAATTTCAAATTTCAAATTATCAAACAATCTTGGATATTGATATGGTCTATATGAAAGTTATAGTTCTCAATATTATCTACAACTTTGTAGTTGAAAAGTTTTTTATTTGAAGTCGTTTATTATCCCAAAATTTAATTTTAAATTTTAAAAAATTTAAAAATTTTAAAATTTAAAATTAAATTTTGGGATAATAAACGACTTCAAATAAAAAAAATTTCAACTACAAAGTTGTAGATAATATTGAGAACTATAACTTCCATATAGACCATTTCAATATCCAAGATTATTTGATAATTTTGAATTTTAAATTTCAAAATCTGTCAACTTACAATTAAATTTTGGAATAATAAACGACTTCAAATAAAAAAATTTTCAACTACAAAGTTGTAGATAATATTGAGAACTATAACTTTCATATAGACCATATTAATATCCAAGATTGTTTCATAATTTGAAATTTGAAATTTTAAAATCTATAAACATACAATAATATTTTGGGACTCTAAACAGTTTTCATTTAAAAACTTTTCAACTATAAAGTTGTAGATCGCGTCGAGGGCTACAATTTTAATATAAAGTTTGTCCTCATTTGAGTTCATATAAAAAAGTTATGAATTATTGTTTGATATCAAGTTTTTAAATCGCCCAATTTAGACCTAGATGAGATCGAAAACCAAGTTTAGGGACCGAGATGACACAACTGAACAAGTTTGAGGACCTAAACGGTCGATTTGCAAGTTTAGGGACCGGGATGACACAGCCGAATAAGTTTAGGGACCGAGATGACACAGATGAACAAGTTTGAGGACCTAAATGGTCGATTTACGAGTTTAGAGACCGAGATGACACAGCAGCACAAGTTTAGGGACCGGTGCTGCACTTGGGATTGGTATATGATATAAAGTTGGAGCTTGGGATTGGTATACCGTATACGTAGCCAAGGCATATATAAGATTAAGATCCGCACAACATATGCGTGATTGAGTTGGTATACTGGTATACGTAGCCAAAATCTCACGCATAATATATGACTGAGTTGGTATGCGTAGCCAAGTCTCACGCACAACATATGATTGAGTGCTACGCGCTGGTTGGATGCGTAGGTAACTGCCGGATTTCTAACAATATATAGTGTAGTGTTTTGACATGAAAAAATAGGTATTAGGATTAGAAAGTTTTACTTTCAGCCTTGGTTTATATCTTATAATACATCATCAATTGTAAGAAAATAGGTGTTCTATTATTATTGATGCATGCAACTTCTGTGCAATAGATTAAATATAACCTACTGAAATGATCATATTATGGCGTACTATTATATAGGAAGAAACAAAGGGGAGTACGTGTACTGCACACAGCATAGAAATTGGATTATAAAAAAGGGCAGTGGTACTATCTTTATTTCAATAAATCAATAATAACAACAAAAAGCAAATTAAAATGATACAACTCAAGTAGACAGAATAATCATGTCTGCAAATACTATTCGGATTCATATAAGAAATCATACGTTAATAAATATTTTGATAATGATCGACTCGCGGAAGGGTATGTGATGGATAGGATAAAACTAGAGAATCACTCGGAGATCACTCAACAAGATCAACCAGCAGGGAGGTTACTCTATAGGTTTCTCAAAGAAGAGCTATGCTCTATTCTTACATCACATCAATATTGTCTCCTTGTAATGATGGATTACATGGTTTATTTATACTTCAAATATCCCTTCTAGTTGGGTATGAACATAAGCATAGTAAAAGTAAGTGGTACGTAGGTCATCTTGGTGGAGAAATTAAAGAGTCCTCGGTTTCTCCCGAAGCGACAAAATAGCATGTGTAGCTTCCACACTAATTCTGTATGCTTGCCATGACCTTATCATATTCGTATAATATTCTCTCAAGTTACCTTTTATTGGATGTATTAGGATTTAAAAATCTTACTTTGAGCATCAGTTTATATCTTATAATACATCAATTGTATAGAGTTGCATTGATGCATGCAACGATTGTGCACTAGATTAAATGACCCTGTTGACATCATATTATATGGTTTATTTAAAACAGAAACAACGGTAGTATACTAGAAATTGGATCTAAAAGAAGGCAGGAGTACTACGAAAAATCAAATCAAATCGGGCTCGAGTAGAGAGAATATATGATCATGTCTGTAGATATTATATCCAAGTATGCATAGAGCAACGGTACATGACATGGACTAATCAAATCCAGATATGGGATCTTAACCAAGATGCTATATAAACTCTTTTTTTTTAGAATTACACAGTACAACGCAGACACTCACAACGCACGCACGCTCGACGTACGGTGGTGGCTGACTATGACCCAATCATCACACACTTAGTCCCCAGCTCTGACTTATTGTTTCTGCTGATGAAATAATCGAGATCAACCTCTTGGCTCTTGCTACTACTTATGATCTGCTAGAAAATCCAAAAAATGATAAACTATAATAGTTACTGGAAAAAAATATGAAAGGAAAAAATGCAATACCCTAAGCCATGTTCCCTGAAGCCGGTGGTGGAGGTTCAGGAAGGTCCATCGGTGGCATTTGGTCCTCTGTTGCATATTAATTAGTTGCATTATTGTGACACCCTAAATTTTCGTATTATTTAAAAATAGATAAATTTGATTTGAATATGAATTTGTTGTGCATTCAAATTTAGGGAATAATAAATTTTGGGAAAATAAAATCAATCATAAGGTTAGAAAATGTTCATGCATGCATGCTGTTGCACAAGTATTTTTGTGATGAGTGGTTTTGATAAATTTTTGAAAGGATTTGAAAATCATTTGGAAATGAGATTTGAAAATCAAATTAGAAAAAGGAAATTTGTTTTCTTTTCCCCTCCCTCCTTCTGGCCCGAGCGGCCCGTTCGGCCTGCTTGCCTTTTCCCCCGGCCCGCGCCTTCCCTCTTGGGCCGCGGCCCAGCCCATCTCGGCCAGCCGTTGCCGCCCTCCCTCTCGCAACCGCTGATGACAGGGGCCCGCTCGTCAGATCCTTCTCTTCCCCAACCTCCCGCGCCTCTCTCGGTCAAGGCCGCAACCGCCGCCCTGCGCCCACTTCCCCGCTCGACGTGGGAGCGTCCCACCCTGCGCTCGGCCTTCAAAAGGGGAGCCCCGCACCCGTCACTACTCCCCTGCCACTTCTCGCTCTGGATTTCCTCCTCGCGCGCGCGCACAGAGACAGCAAAACCGCCGCCGGAGTCGCCATCCGCCGCTCCCGTGGACCGCCGCTCCAGAGCCGCCTCCATCTCAATTGAAGCAGTGGTGAGCTCCGCCTTGACCTCCTATTCCTTTCTATGCTCTCAATTTCTCAATTGGTGCACGTTGTGGCGTGTCCCCGCTAGCTCCGACGACCTTCTCGCCGCCGTCCATGGCGGGTGCCCCTCGCGCCTTTCCCCGGCCGCGTTTGTGGCAAAAACGGAACCCCTATCCCCTCCACATCCTCCCTGTGAAGTTGGTTTGGTGAATGGGGCTCTATAGCACCCAATCCCGCTGCTCCGGCGAGCTCACCACCGTCGGCTATGGCGGGTACGCCGTGCGGGTGGCCCCGTGCCCGCGTTCTGTCCCGGAATGCGTTCGCCATCTTCCCCTCTTCGCTCCGGTTCGTTCGCTTTTGAAAATGGAGCCCTATAGCGCCCGGGCGAACAACTCTAGGAAGCTCCCGGTCGCCGGCAATGGCGGCGCCGCCGCGATCTTCCTCGGCTCCGGCGGCCGGCCTCTCTCTTTCCTCCCCCCTTTCTTTCCTAGCCCTTCATCGCTTGATCAACGGCTGTGGGCAGCCGATACCCCTTCGGGGTTCGTTTTGTTAAAGAGCCCTCGGATTTCTTCCTATTTCCACCCGCAGTCCTCGGCCAGATAGGAATTTCCCGAATTTGTTTTATTTTAACGCCGAAATGTTTTCAATTTATTTACAGAATTGCCACTACAGTAAAACGTGTATAAAATCGTCGTTTTAGCTCCGATTTGACCCGTTCAACTTGCGTTAGTTTCATAATTTCATAATCTACGCAATAGTGCTACTGTTAGACCTGTTAAGAGCTTTTGAATTTCTCAAATAAATCTAGTTAATAGCTAGCTTCTGGAATAGTAAATGTCTCGTAACTTTTGCGTTGTAGCTCTGATTTTCGTGCAATTCGCGTCAATGTGATCGTAGCGAGACGTAGATGATTTTGGTAAACATTTTATTCAGATTTATTTATTGTTGGTGTACTGTTCTAATAGTAGCTATGTTTTGCTTGTATGTCTGCTCCGAATTGCGTGTTGTACTTCGTGTCGTACGAGTTCAGATGGTGAGGAGTACGTCGGAAATCCGGACGCGTGCGAGGAGCAGCAGGACCAGCAGCAGTTCGTGAACCAAGGCAAGTATAGCATGGGCCTACCTTGTTGTCCTATTCATTATATAACATATTCATCATGCATGTGTCTAATATTGCTCGATTATAAGGACTTCCTAGCAAATTGATGACCTGTACCTTGATTCCTATGGGGATTAATTGCATTTGGGTAGAAAGCTAGTGCTCTAACTAAACATGATCTACACATTGATTAATGGAAACAACGGATAATCATGATGATAGTAGTGGAACTAAAGGGTGATGGTGCAAATGATGTGGATCATGTTGCCCTAAACCCTCCGTAAGGACTTATCTGTAGGGCAAAAGCTGGGACTTACAGTGCAACCGTGGGAGTTAAATGGCTCTGACTTTAGCTCAGTAGTAGGATCTTTTCTAACTTGTTAGAGGTTACCCGAAAGGGCGCAAGAGGGGCTTGCCACGTTGGGTATAGAACTGCCTCTGTTCAGATGTGTATAGCCTGCGGGAATTGTGCCATCGAAAGGGGGGTTCTCTATATCTGCCTGCCGAGGAAACCTAGCGGCCCTAACTGGTTAGAAGAGGCCTATGGAAGGCTTCATAGTGTACCCTGCCTGCTCACCTTGGAAGTGTTAGGGGGTCGACGGGCCCCGGGCATATGGGTAACACGACTCACGGGTAAAGATGCACAACCTCTGCAGAGTGTTTAAACTGTTATAACAGCCGTGCTCACGGACACGAGCGGCCCGGAAAACTCACAGAATAAATGGTTACTTGATACGTGTTGAACCATGATGATGATATCACACTGATGCTTTCTTTTCTTAAATCTAGTAGTGGATCATGTGGGATAAATGGGAGCTTGAGCATAACTTAATAATGATTAATAATGAAAGGTTGATCTACTAAAAATGCTAACTGCAGTCAACCGTGTCTAGCCTTTTTGAGCCTCATGAATCCTCATACTATACTTGCGGAGTACGAATGTACTCACACTTGTTGCTATATTGTTTTTGGGTAAAATCCCGGATGGGTAACAGATGACAGTTTCTACGAGGACTTCCCGGAGGATTTCTAGGTTTGGGTCAACCAGTCGTCCTTCCCTGTGGATCAAACACTACGCCTGAGAGTTGCTATTTATCTTTCCGTTTGTTTATGTAAGAACTATGTGATGTAATAACGTTATGTATGTACTCAGTGATGATACTTCTGTTAATTTGTCGGCTTATGTGTGCGACTATTCCTGGGGCGCACATAAGATGTATGCACTCTATATTGTCCTTTAATTGGAGTGTGACAAATTGGTATCAAAGCTGTGTCGACTGTAGGACGCAAACCTAGGTAGAAATGGTCGTTTCTAGGAGATTGACTTTATTTATTTATTTGCTACTACCTTACTCTTGATATTTTCTTAAAAAAAAATTTTTATGCTCTATTCTTTATTCTATTGCATAAAATATTGATTCTGATAATATTTTATATCAAAACTATAGATGCCTCGTCTCAGTGCCGCTGCCTACGTCGCCCAGTTCGTTCCAGCAGCACCTGCTCCACCAGCACCACCAGCAGTACCACCAGTGGAGCCAGAGGTCGTCCACGTCACTGACGAGGAGGAGGAGGAACCCATGGAGGAGGAGGCATTTTCAGATGCCGCATCTGATGGACCCGCTTCGACTCCCGTGGCTGCACCCATTCCACAGGTGGATGCACCAGTCCCCGCTGCTACACCTCCACCAGCATCCCAGGCTGCTTCTGCACCAACACCAGTGCCCTCCCCAGCTGCATCAGAGGGGCCAGAAGAGATAGGATGGTCCACCAGGAACAAGTTTAAGGAAGCTCCCGAAGATGCCCACTACCACAACCTCCTCACCACCATGCTAGCTGAGTACTATCCAGAGTTTGCTGCCTCTGTGAAGTACTACTGTGCGGAGCACACACATCCAGTGGAGGCGACGTACTGGAAGACCAATGTGATCGTCACCGCCTGGAACAACACCGACCAATCCCAGGATATTGTGACCACCCATAGCCACCGAGCCAGGCGTGCCAGTGTCTATGACAGCATGGAAGATGCTGCGCAGGCGGCGTACCTGCACTACCATGGTAGGCGTTTTGAGGATATGCAGAACGACCGCTACCGGTATCTCCCACGCTATGACCCGAGGGAGAAGACATGGGCAGTGTTGGCTCCTCCAGCTTCTGATCCCACCTTGGACACCACAGTGAGGCACCTCAGCGCCATGCAGGAGGTCAACGAAGCACTCAGGGAAGAGCTTCGTGCAGCGCAAAAATCTGAAAAGCGCCTTCAGAACCAGATAGATGAGATGGCCGTTCAGCTAGGACAGCCTACCATTTACAAGAAGAAGGCTAGGGTGTTCACCATGGTGGATCGCGCTCCTTAGATGTTTGCAGCCCCGTCTAGCTAGATACGTTTTAGAGTCGAGAGTCGTGTCAAGTTCGTGTATGTTTTGTGAACTTTCCGTTGTATCGTTGGTTGTGTTGATGAACTTGGTTGATTTGGAGTTTGTTTGATTGCTGGAACAGTGTGGGCTTGTCCACATGTTCTTTTTATTAAAACCTTAAGTTAGTGTTTGATTAACTTAGTTGGGGTTAATTTCTGCTTTACTGCTGTGCTATTTCTCAGAGCAGTCTGCAATGTTTGTCTCATATCTCTAAATCTCTACGTCCGAAAATTATGAAATTTTTGTGGGAAGAACTAGACTTGTGTACCTTTCATTTCCCACTGGAATCACCTCATTATCAATTCTGATTTGAGAGATATGCCTGCTGCAACCTGGCAAGTCTGTGCAGTCTGTAACCTAGAACAGAAATTGTTTAGCTCAGTTTTTGATGATGTTGCTGTCTGTATCAGTGAAAAAGTTCTATACAAAAGTTGTAGCAGACTCTTTAAGTTTTCCAACGATGTATGCCACGCCAATTTTGGATTTCTGGAACTTGAGTTACACTCCAGTTTTCGGTCTGCTGTTGTAGACACTCGTCCAGAAATTTTCAGTTATGTTATTTACCTTTTGTAAATAATTTGTAAAATATTTGGGAGATCTCTAAAGTTTGCACATTTGCTTGGAAACAGATGGCCGCCAGAGGAGGACGTGGTCGAGGCCGTGGCCGTTGAAAGTCCCTAGTTTGGTTTTGGCTAATTGATGAAACCTAGGACTAACCTTTGTATCTAAGTGGATGATTTAGATAAAGGTGGTCATTGAATATGAGACATGACATTGACTCATATGACCAAGATGGTGAAGACCAAGATAAGGCTTGGCTCGATGGACCGGCTGTAAAGGTGAAGGGCAAGTCGAGGCTTCGAAGCGAAGGACCATGCGATGGTGAAGCTTGAGCAAAACTCGGCGCCGATGGACCAATGCAACGGTAAAGAGCAAGTGAAGTCAAGGTCGATGGATCGAGATGGTCATGTGATGATATGAAGTGGATCATATCATTTGGAGAAACAAAATGGGCTCAAGGCAAAGGTATAACCATAGGGCCATTTTGTTTTACACTCAAGACACCATAGAGGGTGTGAGTGGTTTAGGATCGATAGCCGAACTATTAAGAGGGGAAGTCTTATCGGTTATTCGACGCATGGGTGCCACTAGGTGAATTCATGAAGTGCATTGCATGTAGGGCCTAGTGAGCTAACTGGAAAACCTTTGAAAATGATTGAGAAAAAGCTAACACACAAGCACATGGAGATGTACACTTGATGGTGTTGGCACATTTGCAAAGGTGGCGTTGGTCGCGCTGTGGTTTGCGGGTAGAGAGGGGTTTGGGTTCCTCTCTTCCTCCCGCCGAGCGTGCGAGCGCGGGATTCAGGCGATTTCGGGGAAATGAAATGCCTATTTTCCATTGCGCCGGAAGTCGGAAAAGAAACGGAGGCGAACGCGGTCACAGAGGTGCACCGGACGCTGCACCGGACGCGGTCAGTTTCGACCGGCGCGTCCGGTCAGTGCAGCGCGGGCGTGTGGCGCGCGAGCTAGGGTTTGACACCGGCGCGTCCGGTGACCCACGGGACCGGCGCGTCCGGTCTGGCAAACAGCGAGTCACGAAGTCTTCGGACGCGGTGCGCGTCCGGTCCGTCACCATCGGACGCGTCCGGTGGTCCAGGGAGCTTACTGGACTCGCACCGGACGCGGGTACTGTGGCGTCCGGTGGTTGCGAGGAGCGCGTCCGGTGATGTCTTCGCGGGCGCGGGTGCTGTGCGCACCGGCGCGTCCGGTGGTTCGCAGCAGCGCGTCCGGTCGCTCGTTTGACCGTTGGCGCGCAGTGACCGTTGGAGGTTCTAACGGACGTTTTTGAAATCTGAGGGACACCGGACGCGGTTGAGCGCGTCCGGTCTGTTACGACCGGCGCGTCCGGTGGTCCCGCGAAAAACGGACAAGTGGGTTGTAACGGCTCTATTTGGATGGGATGCTTATAAATACTTGGTGGCCGGCCCTTGGGGAGGTCTCTTGGCATTTCTAACATACTTGTGCATCCTTTGAGCTAGAGCTACTCCTCCCACTCATCTCTCTTGCTTGATTGCAAATCAAAAGTGAGATTGAGTGATCCCAAAGTGCATTGCATAGCTTGAGGGCATCTAGTGGCACTTGTGGGTGGTTTAGCCGGTGGATTTCTTGTTACTCTTGGAGAGTACCGCTCCTAGCCGGCTTGGAGATTGTTGGAGGCGTTGGCAAGAGAAGGTGATTGTTCTTGGCCACCTCCGGTTGATTGTAAGAGGTTCTTGTGCTTTCCTCGGCGGAGTGCCAAAAGCAACTCTATTACATTGCGCGTGTCATTGAGTTACCTCACTTGAGAGTGGTGTCTTGCGGTGCCTTGCGGGGCGTGCCTTGAGGGGCAAGTGACTTGAGGGTCACACCGGGGAACCATCTAGGTGTTGGTCGACACAACCGGTGACGTAGCTTGTCGGTGCACAAGTGAACACCGGGTGAACAAATATTGTGTCTCTTGTCTCCCGGTGATTGGTCTTCTTTTTTGTGTTGATTGTCAATATTGATTGATCGTATATCATCTTGGTGATTGGCAACATCTTCACTTCACCGTCGGTATAATAATCACAA
Organism: Saccharum spontaneum; assembly: GCA_022457205.1. NCBI lineage: Eukaryota > Viridiplantae > Streptophyta > Magnoliopsida > Poales > Poaceae > Saccharum > Saccharum spontaneum. The sequence continues at coordinate 29,961,477 of CM039585.1, read as the reverse complement.
TCCTCTCTCTCTTGCATTTACTTTCACTAGATTATCTTGTGTAGCTCTAGTAATAGCTTTGCTAGTTGTGTTAGCTAGTTCTCTAGTGTTTCTTTAGTGACATAGCTCTTGTGTGAACTAGAGATCTTAATCTACTAGACTTGTGGATAGGAGGCTTGCTTCACAACCTTTGGCTAAGCAAAACTCGCTTTACGCCGTTTGTTATTCTAACAAGTTTGCTTAGTGGTACTTGTAGAATTTTTTAATAGGCTATTCACCCCCCCTCTAGCCATCTAGGACCTTACAAGTGGTATCGGAGCCGTGGTCACCGTTTTAATCAAGGCTTAACATCCTTCGGTGTGAAAAATGGCTCAAATTGTGTTCAATCATGTTGGGGGCAAGCCACCGTTCTTTGATGGTGTTAGTTCTTTTGCTCATTGGAAGAGAAAGATGACAATGTACCTTGGTTCTATTCATGAGAGAGTATTGCAAGTCACCGAGAATGATTTTGCTATCATTGATCCCGATCATCTCACCGATGAAGATAGAGCAAATAGAACATGCAATAGAATGGCTCTCAATACACTTTACAATGGCATTGACACAAAAGTATTTGAGGGCATCAAGGATTTAGATTTGGCAAATGAAGTATGGACAAGGTTGAGTGAAACATATGAAGGCACTAAGGTTGTGAAAAGTGCCAAGCTATATGGGCTCAAGAGTGAGTTTGAGAACTTCAAGAAAAAGGATGATGAAACAATCATTGAAATGTTTCATAGATTGCAAGTGATAGTCAATGATCTCAAGAGCTTAGGGCACAAGACTCAAGATCAAGATTTTTGTCACAAGTTCTTATTGAGCTTACCTAGAAGATTCAAGATGTTGATCATGATGTTGCAAAGAGATGGGCTTGAAGCAATGAAGCCTAATGATTTGCTTGGTGAAGTATTGACCTATGATAAATATGATCAAGATGTTGATGACAAGGAGAAGGTGGAAGATGAGAAGAAAAAGAAGACCGTAGCATTCAAAGCCACCTCCTCCAAGGGCAAAGCTACCATCATTGAAGAAGAAGAAGACAACAATGAAGATGGGGAATTTGAAATTGATGATGAGGCACTTGCTCTTGTAGTCAAGAAGATGGGTCACATGTTCATCAAGAGAAGAGGCTTTAAGAAGAGAAATGACAACTTCAAAAGAAATGAGCAACAAAGAAAGTGCTTCAATTGTGATAGCACCGAGCATCTTCAAGCGGAATGTCCTTATGATAAAAAGAAGAACAAAAAGGACAAGTTTGAGAAGAAGAAGAAAGAGGCCAAGATGACATTCAAGAAAGGCAAAAATGGTGCCTATGTGATCACTTGGGAAAGTGAAGATAATGAAGAAGAAGAAGAAGAATCATCCAACAAGGCTTTTGCTTCCATTGCTATCAACAAGAAGCCATCACTATTTGATTCATCCTCTTCATGCTTCATGGCTAAAGAAGCTAAGGTATTATATGATGAGAGTGATGATGAAAGTGAAATGGAATATGCTCATGATAGTGATAATGATAATGATAATGAAAATGATGATGATGAACCAACTAAAGAACAACTATATGACTTGATGCAACAAACTAGAGACATAGCCATTGCCAAGGACAAAGAGTGTAAGAAGCTTTCAATGAAAGTAGCAATACTTGAGAAAGTCCTTAGTGAGCTTAAGACCACTCATGAGAGTCTAGTGGAAGACCATGAGGATCTTGATAAGGCTCATTCCAAGCTTGAAAAAGCTCACTCATTGCTACTTGAGCAACAAGCAAAGAAGGAGGTTGTTGTATCATGTGATATAGGTGTTACATGTGATATAATTGATGAATCCTTTAATGAACCTATCATCATGTCAAATGCTAATCCTTCTTGTAGCTCTTCATCCACCACCACTAACTCTACCTCCACTACTAGTGATGGTTTCACTTGTGATGCCTCACTAATGGTTGAGAATGAGACTCTCAAGAGAGAGGTGGATGAGCTCACTCACGCCCTAGGCAAGGCCTATGGTGGTGAGGCCCGCTTGCTTAAGTGCTTGGGTAGCCAAAGGTTCTCTCTTAACAAAGAGGGATTGGGCTATACCCCCAAGAAAGGCAAGTCGGCCTTTGCAACTCCAAAGCCTAGCTTTGTGAAGGGCAATGGTCGGTTTTGCAATAGATGCAAGCAAGTTGGGCACTTAGAGCATAATTGCAATAAAAGGAACCAAAGCAAGAACCTTGTTAATGCTATACCTTTTGATTCTTGCTATGTGCTTACCAAGGGTGTGAAGGGTGTGCAAGCTAAGTTTGTTGGTACACCAATTGTGGGCCCAAAGAAGAAGGCTATTTGGGTACCAAAGAGCTTAGTCACTAACCTACAAGGACCCAAGCAAAAATGGGTACCTAAACTTCATTGATTTGCTTGTAGGTCAATTACAAAGCCGGAGGAAGGCATTGGATTATTGATAGTGGGTGCACTCAACACATGACCGGTACATCAAGAATGTTTGACTCAATCAATGACAATGATAGTGGTGTTGATTCTATCACATTTGGCAATAATAAGAAAGGCAAGGTTATTGGCTTGGGCAAGATTGCAATATCAAATGACATGAGTATCTCCAATGTGTTGCTAGTTGAAAGCTTAGATTTCAACCTTCTATCCGTGGCACAAATATGTGATCTAGGCTACAAATGCATCTTTGGGGTTGATGATGTAGAAGTTATTAGTGTGGATGGTTCAAATGTGGCATTCAAGGGCTTTAGATATGAGAATCTCTATCTAGTTGACTTCAATGCTAGAGAAACTTCTTTGACAACTTGCTTAGTCTCCAAATCGAGCATGGGTTGGCTTTGGCATAGAAGGCTTGGTCATGTTGGCATGAAACAATTGAAGAAGCTTACAACTCACAATCTTGTCAATGGTTTGAAAGATGTTGAATTTGATAAGAATAAGCTTTGTAGTGCATGTCAAGCCGGGAAGCAAGTTGGAAGCTCACATCCAAAGAAGAGTACAATGAGCACATGCAAAGCATTTGAGTTGATGCACATGGATCTATTTGGACCAACAACATATACAAGCATAGGCGGCAACAAGTATGGCTTTGTCATAGTGGATGACTTCACAAGATTCACATGGGTATTCTTTCTTAGTGACAAAAGTGAAGTGTTTGACACCTTCAAGACATTCCTCACTAGAGTTCACAATGAGTTTGAGATTAGAATCAAGAAAGTGAGAAGTGACAATGGAAGTGAGTTCAAGAATACAAGAATTGAAGAACTTTGTGATCATTATGGTATTGGACATCAATTCTCGGCCAAGTACACTCCACAATCAAACGGCCTAGTTGAGAGGAAGAATAGAACATTGCTTGATATGGGTAGATCAATGCTTCATGAGTACAATGTGAGTCAATCCTTTTGGGATGAAGCAATCAATACCGCTTGCTATTACATCAATAGACTATATTGTCATCCATTGCTAGAGAAGACCCCATATGAGCTACTTCATGGAAGAAAGCCCAATATTTCTTACTTTAGGGTGTTTGGTTGCAAATGCTATATCTTGAAGAAAGGCACTAGATTGGGGAAGTTTGACAAAAGATGTGATGAGGGGTTCCTACTTGGTTATTCAACTACAAGCAAAGCTTATAGAGTTTGGAACAATTCAAGTGGCATTCTAGAAGAAGTCCATGATGTGCAATTTGATGAAACCAATGGGTCACAAGATGAAGAAGAAAATCTAGATGATATTGGTGGAACTCTATTAGTGGAAGCAATGAAGAACATGGACATTGGAGACATTAGAGCAAAGCAAGTAATTGATATTCAAGATGATGATAAAGATCAAGTGCTCAACTCACCATTCAAGCTAGTTAGTGACTCTCAAGTGCAAGATCATGGTGCTAGTTCCTCTCATCAAGATACATCAAGTGATCAACCAAGCTCAAGCAATCAAGTGCAAGTACTCCAACCACAACATATTGCAAGAGATCACCCAATTGATAGTGTTATTGGTGATATTAGAAGTGGTGTGCAAACAAGATCAAGATTGGCTATGTTTTGTGAGCATGCATCATTTGTGTCAACCATAGAACCAAAGAAGATAGAAGAAGCTTTGAGGGATGCCGATTGGATCATGGCTATGCAAGAAGAGCTTAACAATTTCACAAGAAATGATGTTTGGGAGTTGGTAGAAAGGCCAAATGACTACAATGTGATTGGAACCAAGTGGGTGTTCAAAAACAAGCAAGATCAAGATGGCATTGTAGTGAGAAACAAAGCTAGACTAGTTGCTCAAGGTTACACTCAAGTTGAAGGTCTTGACTATGATGAAACATATGCTCCCGTGGCAAGATTGGAGGCAATAAGGATACTATTGGCTTATGCTTGTGCACACAACATCAAACTATATCAAATGGATGTCAAAAGTGCATTTCTCAATGGGATTATCAATGAGTTAGTCTTCGTTGAGCAACCGCCCGGATTTGAAGATGACAAGAAACCCAACCATGTGTACAAGTTGAAGAAGGCTTTATATGGCTTAAAGCAAGCACCTAGAGCATGGTATGAGAGGCTAAGGGATTTCCTTCTCTCTAAGGGATTCAAGATGGGCAAGGTTGATACAACTCTATTCACCAAGAAGATTGGAAATGATCTATTCATAGTGCAAATATATGTTGATGACATCATCTTTGGATCAACCAATCAAGCTTATTGTGAAGAATTTGGTGCTATGATGGCCAAAGAATTTGAAATGTCCAATGATTGGTGAACTTAGCTACTTCCTTGGTCTCCAAGTAAAGCAATTGAAGAATGGAACATTTGTGAGTCAAGGGAAATACATAAGGGACATGTTGAAGAAGTTTGGAATGCAAGATGCAAAGCCAATATCAACTCCAATGGGTACAAATGGAAGTTTGGATAGTGATCTTGATGGCAAAATGGTGAATCAAAAGGAATATCGGTCTTTGATTGGAAGTCTACTCTATGTCACCGCATCAAGGCCGGATGTCATGTTTAGTGTTTGCATGTGTGCTAGATATCAAGCCTCACCTAGAGAGAGTCATCTCACGGCCGCAAAGAGAATATTGAGGTACTTGAAGCAAACAAGAGATGTTGGACTATGGTATCCAAAGGGGTCAAAGTTTGAATTGATTGGATATTCGGACTCCGACTATGGGGGTTGCAAGATCAATAGAAAGAGCACAAGTGGCACATGTCAATTACTTGGAAGATCACTTGTGTCATGGTCCTCAAAGAAACAAAATAGTGTGGCAATCTCTACCGCCGAAGCCGAATATGTGAGTGCGGGGAGTTGTTGTGCACAATTGCTATGGATGAAATCAACTTTGAAGGATTATGGTCTCAACTTCAAGAATGTGCCATTGCTATGTGATAATGAGAGTGCAATCAAGATGATACAAAACCCGGTTCAACATGGAAGAACAAAGCATATTGACATAAGACATCATTTCATTAGAGATCATCAACAAAAGGGAGATATTGCCATTGAAAGTGTTGGCACCGATGATCAACTTGCCGATATTCTCACTAAGCCACTTGATGAAAAGAGGTTTTGCAAGCTAAGGAATGAATTGAACATTCTTGATTTCTCAAACATGAGTTGAATGCACCCCACTCACTTATTGACATGCCTCTCCTTCGACATTGCAAGGTAAAGTTGATTGACATGTCATTCATTCTATGCTAAGGACTTGCTAGAGCATGTAGACATAATAAGTGGTATGCATGAGCATTCATGATAAATCAAATGAATTTGATGGATATATGTTACCACTATTGCTTCTTTGTTTGTTTTGATCTAGTGGTGGCATATGACATGTTTGTGAGCTTGCACACCTAGTGTTGAATCTAGAAGATTTGCTATAAGTGTTTAATTCAACATAGGCAAGATAACCCTTATTAGGAGGTGTGAAGAAGCTTGTCTTTGGTTCAAATCGAATTAAATATCTTTGGCAAGTGTTCTAGGTTGAACCAAAATTGTTGAATTTTAACCTACTCCACCGAACATTTTTCTTCTCTCCACAATTTGATCCCATTTTTGGGTAAGTTGTTGACAAAGGGGGAGAGAAAAAGATGATTCAACATGATAAAGGGGTAAATAAAATTTTTGATGCACACAAGTAGGGGGAGCAAGCTCATAAACAAAGTTGTTGCATTTGCTTGTGCATTTTCATATGACTTGCTCATTGCACAAGTATTTAAATTCAATATACATGCTTGTGTGGTGCAATGCTAGTATAGAACTTGGATGATGAAATGATCTACTAGCATGCATAGGAATAGTTTTACTTGTGGTATCTAGACTTGCCTAAAGTTCTTACAAGTGGTCCAAGAACCTTTACATATAATGTTGATCTCACGGGGTTCTTGAGTTTTGTTGGAGGTCTAGTTACTTCATGATGCTAAGGATGGTGTAAAAGGCAACTCCGATTGGTATCACGCTTCAAAGGTCCATTTCTTACACCTTAGCATCCTTTTGGTAGAATTACTCTCCCAACACTTCTATCCATGCATATGTGCAAAGCTTTCAATCCAAACTCTATGCACATATGTAGGGGGAGCTAATGCTACCAAAACCGAGCTTGTGATAATTGTCCAAACTTTACTTATGAGCAAAATGATTGGACAAGTATGACAAGTTCAAAACTTTTTTTATCAAAATCATCTTTGTGAGGGTTGTCATCAATTACCAAAAAGGGGGAGATTGAAAGTCCCTAGTTTGGTTTTGGCTAATTGATGAAACCTAGGACTAACCTTTGTATCTAAGTGGATGATTTAGATAAAGGTGGTCATTGAATATGAGACATGACATTGACTCATATGACCAAGATGGTGAAGACCAAGATAAGGCTTGGCTCGATGGACCGGCTGTAAAGGTGAAGGGCAAGTCGAGGCTTCGAAGCGAAGGACCATGCGATGGTGAAGCTTGAGCAAAACTCGGCGCCGATGGACCAATGCAACGGTAAAGAGCAAGTGAAGTCAAGGTCGATGGATCGAGATGGTCATGTGATGATATGAAGTGGATCATATCATTTGGAGAAACAAAATGGGCTCAAGGCAAAGGTATAACCATAGGGCCATTTTGTTTTACACTCAAGACACCATAGAGGGTGTGAGTGGTTTAGGATCGATAGCCGAACTATTAAGAGGGGAAGTCTTATCGGTTATTCGACGCATGGGTGCCACTAGGTGAATTCATGAAGTGCATTGCATGTAGGGCCTAGTGAGCTAACTGGAAAACCTTTGAAAATGATTGAGAAAAAGCTAACACACAAGCACATGGAGATGTACACTTGATGGTGTTGGCACATTTGCAAAGGTGGCGTTGGTCGCGCTGTGGTTTGCGGGTAGAGAGGGGTTTGGGTTCCTCTCTTCCTCCCGCCGAGCGTGCGAGCGCGGGATTCAGGCGATTTCGGGGAAATGAAATGCCTATTTTCCATTGCGCCGGAAGTCGGAAAAGAAACGGAGGCGAACGCGGTCACAGAGGTGCACCGGACGCTGCACCGGACGCGGTCAGTTTCGACCGGCGCGTCCGGTCAGTGCAGCGCGGGCGTGTGGCGCGCGAGCTAGGGTTTGACACCGGCGCGTCCGGTGACCCACGGGACCGGCGCGTCCGGTCTGGCAAACAGCGAGTCACGAAGTCTTCGGACGCGGTGCGCGTCCGGTCCGTCACCATCGGACGCGTCCGGTGGTCCAGGGAGCTTACTGGACTCGCACCGGACGCGGGTACTGTGGCGTCCGGTGGTTGCGAGGAGCGCGTCCGGTGATGTCTTCGCGGGCGCGGGTGCTGTGCGCACCGGCGCGTCCGGTGGTTCGCAGCAGCGCGTCCGGTCGCTCGTTTGACCGTTGGCGCGCAGTGACCGTTGGAGGTTCTAACGGACGTTTTTGAAATCTGAGGGACACCGGACGCGGTTGAGCGCGTCCGGTCTGTTACGACCGGCGCGTCCGGTGGTCCCGCGAAAAACGGACAAGTGGGTTGTAACGGCTCTATTTGGATGGGATGCTTATAAATACTTGGTGGCCGGCCCTTGGGGAGGTCTCTTGGCATTTCTAACATACTTGTGCATCCTTTGAGCTAGAGCTACTCCTCCCACTCATCTCTCTTGCTTGATTGCAAATCAAAAGTGAGATTGAGTGATCCCAAAGTGCATTGCATAGCTTGAGGGCATCTAGTGGCACTTGTGGGTGGTTTAGCCGGTGGATTTCTTGTTACTCTTGGAGAGTACCGCTCCTAGCCGGCTTGGAGATTGTTGGAGGCGTTGGCAAGAGAAGGTGATTGTTCTTGGCCACCTCCGGTTGATTGTAAGAGGTTCTTGTGCTTTCCTCGGCGGAGTGCCAAAAGCAACTCTATTACATTGCGCGTGTCATTGAGTTACCTCACTTGAGAGTGGTGTCTTGCGGTGCCTTGCGGGGCGTGCCTTGAGGGGCAAGTGACTTGAGGGTCACACCGGGGAACCATCTAGGTGTTGGTCGACACAACCGGTGACGTAGCTTGTCGGTGCACAAGTGAACACCGGGTGAACAAATATTGTGTCTCTTGTCTCCCGGTGATTGGTCTTCTTTTTTGTGTTGATTGTCAATATTGATTGATCGTATATCATCTTGGTGATTGGCAACATCTTCACTTCACCGTCGGTATAATAATCACAATCCTCTCTCTCTTGCATTTACTTTCACTAGATTATCTTGTGTAGCTCTAGTAATAGCTTTGCTAGTTGTGTTAGCTAGTTCTCTAGTGTTTCTTTAGTGACATAGCTCTTGTGTGAACTAGAGATCTTAATCTACTAGACTTGTGGATAGGAGGCTTGCTTCACAACCTTTGGCTAAGCAAAACTCGCTTTACGCCGTTTGTTATTCTAACAAGTTTGCTTAGTGGTACTTGTAGAATTTTTTAATAGGCTATTCACCCCCCCTCTAGCCATCTAGGACCTTACAGCCGTGGTCGTGGACACGGAGCTTTGGTGGACCCACCTCCGCCACCGCCGGTGACTATTGAGCAGTTGATGGCCATGCAAGCGCAGCTCATGCAGACCGTGATGGACCGTCTCGGTGAGCAACCCGCAGGAGCACCCCCACCTGTGCAGGTCCGTGACAAGCATGGTGAGTTTCTGAAAGGACGTCCACCTGTGTTCACACACGCCTCTGAACCTATGGAGGCGGATGACTGGCTGAGAGCTGTGAAAAAGCAGCTAAACATTGCTCAGTGCAACGACTTGGAGAAAGTCTTGTACGCCTCAGGCCAACTCCAAGGAGCTGCTCAGGATTGGTGGGAATCATTCCAGTATGGACGTCCAGAGAATGCTCCAGAGGTCACATGGAAAGAGTTCACAGAGAACTTCAGGTCCTATCATATTCCGGAGGGACTTATTGAGCTGAAGCAAGAGGAGTTCCGGGCTCTCAAGCAAGGGTCCATGTCAGTGGCGGAATACCGCGACAAGTTTGCACAATTGTCGCGATATGCCCCGGCTGAAGTGGCTAGAGATTCTGACAAACAGCGCCGTTTTCTGAAGGGGTTGTATGATGGACTCCAACTACAGCTGATGTCCAACAAATATGCCAGTTTCCAGGAGTTGGTGGACCGTGCAATTGTAATTGATAACAAGCGTAAGGAAATGGACCTCAAGAAGAGGAAGCTCCAGGGACAGGCATCGGGTAGCAACACTCGCCCGCGAGCCTTCCCGCAGCAAGGTTTCCCGCAGAGGAACCAAGGGCCACCCAACCAATGGAACAAGGGCCAGTACCCCCAGAGGAACCAGTATCAGTAGCGTCCCCAGCACCCACCGCAGTTGGGTAATCAGAGTCAGCAGCGCCCCCAGCAACAGCAGGCTAGCAACCAGGCACCACGTCAGGGAGTGCCCAACAATGCCCCAATCAAGAGTGGCACCCCAGGCAACCCCAATGCCTGTTACAACTGTGGAGAGGCGGGACACTATTCGTACCAGTGCCCGAGAAGCAGAACCGGCAGGCCCCGCAGAACCAGCAGAACAACCAGAGACCCAACGCTCGACCTCCGTTCACTGGCAAAGTGAACCATGTGTCGTCGGAATCAGCTCAGGAGGCGCCTGAGGTTATGTTGGGTACGTTTAGCGTCAACTCCATCTCCGCTACCGTACTTTTTGATTCCGGTGCCTCGCATTCTTTCATATCCCAAGCTTTTGTTAGAATGCATAGCATACCCCTGTGTGCCACGAAGGATCCCATGCTAGTTAATTCACCGGGGGGTAGCATGCCAGCAAATTATTGGAGCCCTTCTACTAGTATTTTCTTAAGGGGGGTAGCTTTCAAGGTAAATCCAATTGTTCTGAGAACCGCTAGAATTGATCTCATCCTGGGAATGGATTGGATGAAGCAACATAGGGCAGTGATACAATGTCAGGAGAAATCTGTGGTTGTGACATCTCCAAGTGGTGATAGAATTTGTGTTGAAGTGGAAGTGCAAGCTCAACCTACCGCCACCGTCAATCAGCTGAGCGATGTTGCTAACCAGGAGGACCGGGTGGTGGATGAATTCCCGGACGTGTTCCCCGATGAATTGCCAGGTATGCCACCCGATCGCGACATCGAATTCCTTATCGAGCTTTTACCTGGAACTGCACCCATAGCTAAGAGACCATATAGAATGGGGGTAAATGAATTAGAAGAACTAAAGAAATAAATTAAGGAATTGCAAGAGAAAGGATTTATTCGTCCTAGTTCTTCACCTTGGGGAGCACCTGTTATATTTGTGGATAAGAAAGATGGCACACGGAGGATGTGTGTCGATTATAGGTCCCTAAATGAAGTCACCATCAAGAACAAATACCCACTCCCTAGAATTGATGATTTATTTGATCAGCTGAAAGGTGCTTGTGTGTTCTCAAAAATTGACCTCCGTTCTGGATATCACCAACTAAAAATTCGTGCATCCGACATACCCAAGACAGCATTTACTACCAGATATGGCCTTTATGAGTACACAGTGATGTCTTTTGGACTGACAAATGCACCTGCATACTTTATGTACCTAATGAACAAAGTATTCATGGAGTACTTGGATAAGTTTGTAGTGGTATTCATAGATGATATCCTAGTATTCTCCAAAAATGAAGAGGAACATGCCGAACACTTAAGGTTAGTCTTACAAAAACTCAGGGAACATAAATTGTATGCAAAGAGGAGCAAATGTGAGTTCTGGCTGAAAGAAGTATCTTTTCTGGGACATGTGGTCTCTAACGGTGGAATAGCCGTAGATCCCAGTAAAGTGCAAGATGTGCTGAATTGGAAAGCCCCAGTCAATGCTAGTGAAATCCGTAGCTTTTTGGGTTTGGCTGGATACTATAGAAGGTTTATTGAAGGGTTCTCTAAGCTAGCCAAGCCTATGACAGCCCTATTAGAGAAGAATGCCAAATTTGTTTGGTCAGACAAATGTCAAGCTAACTTTGAGGAGTTAAAGAAAAGGTTGACAACAGCCCCGGTGTTGACCCTACCTGATTTGAGTAAGAGTTTCTCTATTTATTGTGATGCATCTCGCCTAGGCCTTGGATGTGTGCTTATGCAAGAAGGAAAGGTTGTGGCCTATGCATCCAGGCAATTGAGAAAGCATGAACTGAATTACCCAACCCATGACTTGGAATTAGCCGCAGTTGTCCATGCTCTGAAAATCTGGAGGCATTATTTGATCGGACATAAGTGTGACATCTACACTGACCACAAGAGTTTAAAATATATTTTTACTCAGTCCGAGTTGAACTTAAGGCAACGTCGTTGGCTGGAATTAATTAAAGACTATGATCTGGAAGTGCATTATCATCCTGGAAAGGCAAATGTTGTTGCCGATGCACTTAGCCGGAAAAGCTATGCCAACGGACTTCAGTTGACATTTATACCAGCAGAGTTGCGAGCTGAAATAGAACATCTCAACTTGGGTTTTGTCAATAATGTAGTAGAATTGACTATAGAACCTACATTGGAGCAAGAGATACGTAAAGGTCAGTTGGAGGATGAGAAATTGAAAGAGATTGCTGAGCAGGTAGTGGTTGGAAAGGCACCAGGTTTCCAGTTGGATGAGAATGGTACTCTATGGTTTGGAAAAAGGATATGTGTACCTGAAGTGAAAGCCATCCGTGATATGATTCTGCGAGAGGCACATGATTCTGCATATTCTATACACCCTGGAAGCACCAAGATGTACTTGGACCTCAAAGAGAAGTATTGGTGGTATGGTTTGAAATGGGATGTGGCTGAGTATGTGGCCATATGCGATACTTGTCAAAGGGTGAAAGCTGAGCACCAAAGGCCTGCAGGATTGTTGCAACCAACGAAAATACCAGAGTGGAAATGGGAAGAAGTTGGTATGGACTTCATTACTGGATTGCCTCGCACTCAACAAGGATATGATTCCATCTGGGTAATAGTGGATCGACTTACTAAGGTAGCTCACTTCTTGCCAGTCAAAACCACTTATAGTGGTGCAAAGCTAGCAGAGTTGTATATGGAGAGAATAGTATGTCTACATGGGGTTCCAAAGAAGATCGTATCTGACCGAGGGACTCAGTTTACATCACATTTTTGGCGTAAGGTACACAGTGCTTTGGGAACCAAGTTAAATTTCAGTTCGGCATATCACCCCCAAACTGATGGGCAGACCGAAAGGACCAATCAAATCTTGGAAGATATGTTGAGAGCTTGTGCCTTACAGTATGGTACTAGTTGGGATAAGAGTTTGTCATATGCTGAGTTTTCATACAACAACAGTCACCAGAAAAGCCTCAAGATGGCGCCATTCGAAGCTTTATATGGACGAAAGTGTAGAACACCTCTATTCTGGAATCTGGCAGGTGAGACCCAAGTGTTTGGACCTGATGTCCTACGCAATGCAGAAGAACAAGTGAGGATGATCAGGGATAATTTGAGAATAGCACAGTCTAGACAGAAGAGCTATGTTGATGTCAGAAGGAGAGAGTTGAGTTTCAAAGTAGGTGACTATGTGTATTTGAAAGTGTCACCAATGAGAAATGTGAGAAGATTCAATATGAAGGGCAAGTTAGCACCGAGATATGTAGGACCTTTCAAGATTCTGGAGAGACGTGGAGAAGTGGCTTATCAATTGGAATTGCCAGAAAGTTTAGCAGGTGTGCATGATGTGTTCCATGTTTCACAATTAAAAAAGTGTTTGCGGGTACCAGAAGAGCGGATTCCCTTGGAGGAGCTTACTGTTAAAGAAGATCTCACGTATGAGGAATATCCGATAAAGATTCTTGAAACTGCAGAAAGAGTTACCAGGAGTCGCACTATAAAGATGTGCAGAGTGCAATGGAATCGTTATTCAGAAGATGAATCTACGTGGGAAAGAGAAGAAGATCTGAGAAAGTCTTATCCACAGCTTTTTGAGTAAGCATCATCCAATCTCGAGGACGAGATTCTTTTAAGGGGGGTAGAATTGTGACACCCTAAATTTTCGTATTATTTAAAAATAGATAAATTTGATTTGAATATGAATTTGTTGTGCATTCAAATTTAGGGAATAATAAATTTTGGGAAAATAAAATCAATCATAAGGTTAGAAAATGTTCATGCATGCATGCTGTTGCACAAGTATTTTTGTGATGAGTGGTTTTGATAAATTTTTGAAAGGATTTGAAAATCATTTGGAAATGAGATTTGAAAATCAAATTAGAAAAAGGAAATTTGTTTTCTTTTCCCCTCCCTCCTTCTAGCCCGAGCGGCCCGTTCGGCCTGCTTGCCTTTTCCCCCGGCCCGCGCCTTCCCTCTTGGGCCGCGGCCCAGCCCATCTCGGCCAGCCGTTGCCGCCCTCCCTCTCGCAGCCGCTGATGACAGGGGCCCGCTCGTCAGATCCTTCTCTTCCCCAACCTCCCGCGCCTCTCTCGGTCAAGGCCGCAACCGCCGCCCCGCGCCCACTTCCCCGCTCGACGTGGGAGCGTCCCACCCTGCGCTCGGCCTTCAAAAGGGGAGCCCCGCACCCGTCACTACTCCCCTGCCACTTCTCGCTCTGGATTTCCTCCTCGCGCGCGCGCACAGAGACAGCAAAACCGCCGCCGGAGTCGCCATCCGCCGCTCCCGTGGACCGCCGCTCCAGAGCCGCCTCCATCTCAATTGAAGCAGTGGTGAGCTCCGCCTTGACCTCCTATTCCTTTCTATGCTCTCAATTTCTCAATTGGTGCACGTTGTGGCGTGTCCCCGCTAGCTCCGACGACCTTCTCGCCGCCGTCCATGGCGGGTGCCCCTCGCGCCTTTCCCCGGCCGCGTTTGTGGCAAAAACGGAACCCCTATCCCCTCCACATCCTCCCTGTGAAGTTGGTTTGGTGAATGGGGCTCTATAGCACCCAATCCCGCTGGAGTTGTTCGCCCGGGCGCTATAGGGCTCCATTTTCAAAAGCGAACGGACCGGAGCGAAGAGGGGAAGATGGCGAACGCATTCTGGGACAGAACGCGGGCACGGGACCACCCGCACGGCGTACCCGCCATAGCCGACGGTGGTGAGCTCGCCGGAGCAGCGAGATTGGGTGCTATAGAGCCCCATTCACCAAACCAACTTCACAGGGAGGATGTGGAGGGGATAGGGGTTCCGTTTTTGCCACAAACGCGGCCGGGGAAAGGCGCGAGGGGCACCCGCCATGGACGGCGGCGAGAAGGTCGTCGGAGCTAGCGGGGACACGCCACAACGTGCACCAATTGAGAAATTGAGAGCATAGAAAGGAATAGGAGGTCAAGGCGGAGCTCACCACTGCTTCAATTGAGATGGAGGCGGCTCTGGAGCGGCGGTCCACGGGAGCGGCGGATGGCGACTCCGGCGGCGGTTTTGCTGTCTCTGTGCGCGCGCGCGAGGAGGAAATCCAGAGCGAGAAGTGGCAGGGGAGTAGTGACGGGTGCGGGGCTCCCCTTTTGAAGGCCGAGCGCAGGGTGGGACGCTCCCACGTCGAGCGGGGAAGTGGGCGCGGGGCGGCGGTTGCGGCCTTGACCGAGAGAGGCGCGGGAGGTTGGGGAAGAGAAGGATCTGACGAGCGGGCCCCTGTCGTCAGCGGCTGCGAGAGGGAGGGCGGCAACGGCTGGCCGAGATGGGCTGGGCCGCGGCCCAAGAGGGAAGGCGCGGGCCGGGGGAAAAGGCAAGTAGGCCGAACGGGCCGCTCGGGCCAGAAGGAGGGAGGGGAAAAGAAAACAAATTTCCTTTTTCTAATTTGATTTTCAAATCTCATTTCCAAATGATTTTCAAATCCTTTCAAAAATTTATCAAAACCACTCATCACAAAAATACTTGTGCAACAGCATGCATGCATGAACATTTTCTAACCTTATGATTGATTTTAATTTTCCCAAAATTTATTATTCCCTAAATTTGAATGCACAACAAATTCATATTCAAATCAAATTTATCTATTTTTAAATAATACGAAAATTTAGGGTGTCACAATTCTACCCTCCTTAAAAGAATCTCGTCCTCGAGATTGGATGATGCTTACTCAAAAAGCTGTGGATAAGACTTTCTCAGATCTTCTTCTCTTTCCCACGTAGATTCATCTTCTGAATAACGATTCCATTGCACTCTGCACATCTTTATAGTGCGACTCCTGGTAACTCTTTCTGCAGTTTCAAGAATCTTTATCGGATATTCCTCATACGTGAGATCTTCTTTAACAGTAAGCTCCTCCAAGGGAATCTGCTTTTCTGGTACCCGCAAACACTTTTTCAATTGTGAAACATGGAACACATCATGCACACCTGCTAAACTTTCTGGCAATTCCAATTGATAAGCCACTTCTTCACGTCTCTCCAGAATCTTGAAAGGTCCTACATATCTCGGTGCTAACTTGCCCTTCATATTGAATCTTCTCACATTTCTCATTGGTGACACTTTCAAATACACATAGTCACCTACTTTGAAACTCAACTCTCTCCTTCTGACATCAGCATAGCTCTTCTGTCTAGACTGTGCTATTCTCAAATTATCCCTGATCATCCTCACTTGTTCTTCTGCATTGCGTAGGACATCAGGTCCAAACACTTGGGTCTCACCTGCCTGATTCCAGAATAGAGGTGTTCTACACTTTCGTCCATATAAGCTTCGAATGGCGCCATCTTGAGGCTTTTTTGGTGACTGTTGTTGTATGAAAACTCAGCATATGACAAACTCTTATCCCAACTAGTACCATACTGTAAGGCACAAGCTCTCAACATATCTTCCAAGATTTGATTGGTCCTTTCGGTCTGCCCATCAGTTTGGGGGTGATATGCCGAACTGAAATTTAACTTGGTTCCCAAAGCACTGTGTACCTTACGCCAAAAATGTGATGTAAACTGAGTCCCTCGGTCAGATACGATCTTCTTTGGAACCCCATGTAGACATACTATTCTCTCCATATACAACTCTGCTAGCTTTGCACCACTATAAGTGGTTTTGACTGGCAAGAAGTGAGCTACCTTAGTAAGTCGATCCACTATTACCCAGATCGAATCATATCCTTGTTGAGTGCGAGGCAATCCAGTAATGAAGTCCATACCAACTTCTTCCCATTTCCACTCTGGTATTTTCATTGGTTGCAACAATCCTGCAGGCCTTTGGTGCTCAGCTTTCACCCTTTGACAAGTATCGCATATGGCCACATACTCAGCCACATCCCGTTTCAAACCATACCACCAATACTTCTCTTTGAGGTCCAAGTACATCTTGGTGCTTCCAGGGTGTATAAAATATGCAGAATCATGTGCCTCTCGCAGAATCATATCACGGATGGCTTTCACTTCAGGTACACATATCCTTTTTCCAAACCATAGAGTACCATTCTCATCCAACCGGAAACCTGGTGCCTTTCCAACCACTACCTGCTCAGCAATCTCTTTCAATTTCTCATCCTCCAACTGACCTTTACGTATCTCTTGCTCCAATGTAGGTTCTATAGTCAATTCTACTACATTATTGACAAAACCCAAGTTGAGATGTTCTATTTCAGCTCGCAACTCTGCTGGTATAAATGTCAACTGAAGTCCGTTGGCATAGCTTTTCCGGCTAAGTGCATCGGCAACAACATTTGCCTTTCCAGGATGATAATGCACTTCCAGATCATAGTCTTTAATTAATTCCAGCCAACGATGTTGCCTTAAGTTCAACTCGGACTGAGTAAAAATATATTTTAAACTCTTGTGGTCAGTGTAGATGTCACACTTATGTCCGATCAAATAATGCCTCCAGATTTTCAGAGCATGGACAACTGCGGCTAATTCCAAGTCATGGGTTGGGTAATTCAGTTCATGCTTTCTCAATTGCCTGGATGCATAGGCCACAACCTTTCCTTCTTGCATAAACACACATCCAAGGGCTAGGCGAGATGCATCACAATAAATAGAGAAACTCTTACTCAAATCAGGTAGGGTCAACACCGGGGCTGTTGTCAACCTTTTCTTTAACTCCTCAAAGTTAGCTTGACATTTGTCTGACCAAACAAATTTGGCATTCTTCTCTAATAGGGCTGTCATAGGCTTGGCTAGCTTAGAGAACCCTTCAATAAACCTTCTATAGTATCCAGCCAAACCCAAAAAGCTACGGATTTCACTAGCATTGACTGGGGCTTTCCAATTCAGCACATCTTGCACTTTACTGGGATCTACGGCTATTCCACCGTTAGAGACCACATGTGCCAGAAAAGATACTTCTTTCAGCCAGAACTCACATTTGCTCCTCTTTGCATACAATTTATGTTACCTGAGTTTTTGTAAGACTAACCTTAAGTGTTCGGCATGTTCCTCTTCATTTTTGGAGAATACTAGGATATCATCTATGAATACCACTACAAACTTATCCAAGTACTCCATGAATACTTTGTTCATTAGGTACATAAAGTATGCAGGTGCATTTGTCAGTCCAAAAGACATCACTGTGTACTCATAAAGGCCATATCTAGTAGTAAATGCTGTCTTGGGTATGTCGGATGCACGAATTTTTAGTTGGTGATATCCAGAACGGAGGTCAATTTTTGAGAACACACAAGCACCTTTCAGCTGATCAAATAAATCATCAATTCTAGGGAGTGGGTATTTGTTCTTGATGGTGACTTCATTTAGGGACCTATAATCGACACACATCCTCCGTGTGCCATCTTTCTTATCCACAAATATAACAGGTGCTCCCCAAGGTGAAGAACTAGGACGAATAAATCCTTTCTCTTGCAATTCCTTAATTTGTTTCTTTAGTTCTTCTAATTCATTTACCCCGATTCTATATGGTCTCTTAGCTATGGGTGCAGTTCCAGGTAAAAGCTTGTTAAGGAATTCGATGTCGCGATCGGGTGGCATACCTGGCAATTCATCGGGGAACACGTCCGGGAATTCATCCACCACCCGGTCCTCCTGGTTAGCAACATCGCTCAGCTGATTGACGGTGGCGGTAGGTTGAGCTTGCACTTCCACTTCAACACAAATTCTATCACCACTTGGAGATGTCACAACCACAGATTTCTCCTGACATTGTATCACTGCCCTATGTTGCTTCATCCAATCCATTCCCAGGATGAGATCAATTCCAGCGGTTCTCAGAACAATTGGATTTACCTTGAAAGCTACCCCCCTTAAGAAAATACTAGTAGAAGGGCTCCAATAATTTGCTGGCATGCTACCCCCCGGTGAATTAACTAGCATGGGATCCTTCATGGCACACAGGGGTATGCTATGCATTCTAACAAAAGCTTGGGATATGAAAGAATGCGAGGCACCGGAATCAAAAAAGTATGGTAGCGGAGATGGAGTTGACGCTAAACGTACCCAGCATAACCTCAGGCGCCTCCTGAGCTGATTCCGACGACACATGGTTCACTTTGCCAGTGAACGGAGGTCGAGCGTTGGGTCTCTGTTTGTTCTGCTGGTTCTGCGGGGCCTGCCGGTTCTACTTCTCGGGCACTGGTACGAATAGTGTCCCGCCTCTCCACAGTTGTAACAGGCATTGGGGTTGCCTGGGGTGCCACTCTTGATTGGGGCATTGTTGGGCACTCCCTGACGTGGTGCCTGGTTGCTAGCCTGCTGTTGCTGGGGGCGCTGCTGACTCTGATTACCCAACTGCGGTGGGTGCTGGGGACGCTGCTGATACTGGTTCCTCTGGGGGTACTGGCCCTTGTTCCATTGGTTGGGTGGCCCTTGGTTCCTCTGCGGGAAACCTTGCTGCGGGAAGGCTCGCGGGCGAGTGTTGCTACCCGATGCCTGTCCCTGGAGCTTCCTCTTCTTGAGGTCCATTTCCTTACGCTTGTTATCAATTACAATTGCACGGTCCACCAACTCCTGGAAACTGGCATATTTGTTGGACATCAGCTGCAGTTGGAGTCCATCATACAGCCCCTTCAGAAAACGGCGCTGTTTGTCAGAATCTCTAGCCACTTCAGCCGGGGCATATCGCCACAATTGTGCAAACTTGTCGCGGTATTCCGCCACTGACATGGACCCTTGCTTGAGAGCCCGGAACTCCTCTTGCTTCAGCTCAATAAGTCCCTCCGGAATATGATAGGACCTGAAGTTCTCTGTGAACTCTTTCCATGTGACCTCTGGAGCATTCTCTGGACGTCCATACTGGAAAGATTCCCACCAATCCTGAGCAGCTCCTTGGAGTTGGCCTGAGGCGTACAAGACTTTCTCCAAGTCGTTGCACTGAGCAATGTTTAGCTGCTTTTCCACAGCTCTCAGCCAGTCATCCGCCTCCATAGGTTCAGAGGCGTGTGTGAACACAGGTGGACGTCCTTTCAGAAACTCACCACGCTTGTCATACCAATTTGTCACACTCCAATTAAAGGACAATATAGAGTGCATTCATCTTATGTGCGCCCCAGGAATAGTCGCACACATAAGCCGACAAATTAACAGAAGTATCATCACTGAGTACATACATAACGTTATTACATCACATAGTTCTTACATAAACAAATGGAAAGGTAAATAACAACTCTCAGGCGTAGTGTCTGATCCACAGGGAAGGACGACTGGTTGACCCAAACCTAGAAATCCTCCGGGAAGTCCTCGTAGAAACTGTCATCTGTTACCCATCCGGGATTTTACCCAAAAACAATATAGCAACAAGTGTGAGTACATTCGTACTCCGCAAGTATAGTATGAGGATTCATGAGGCTCAAAAAGGCTAGACACGGTTGACTGCAGTTAGCATTTTTAGTAGATCAACCTTTCATTATTAATCATTATTAAGTTATGCTCAAGCTCCCATTTATCCCACATGATCCACTACTAGATTTAAGAAAAGAAAGCATCAGTGTGATAACATCATCATAGTTCATCACGTATCAAGTAACCATTTATTCTGTGAGTTTTCCGGGCCGCTCGTGTCCGTGAGCACGGCTGTTATAACAGTTTAAACACTCTGCAGAGGTTGTGCATCTTTACCCGTGAGTCGTGTTACCCATATGCCCGGGGCCCGCAGGCAGGGTACACTATGAAGCCTTCCATAGGCCTCTTCTAACCAGTTAGGGCCGCTAGGTTTCCTCGGCAGGCAGATATAGAGAACCCCCCTTTCGATGGCACAATTCCCACAGGCTATACACATCTGAACAGAGGCAGTTCTATACCAACGTGGCAAGCCCCTCTTGCGCCCTTTCGGGTAACCTCTAACAAGTTAGAAAAGATCCTACTACTGAGCTAAAGTCAGAGCCATTTAACTCCCACGGTTGCACTGTAAGTCCCAGCTTTTGCCCTACAGATAAGTCCTTACGGAGGGTTTAGGGCAACCTGATCAACATCATTTGCACCATCACCCTTTAGTTCCACTACCATCATCATGATTATCCGTTGTTTCCATTAATCAATGTGTAGATCATGTTAGTTAGAGCACTAGCTTTCTAACCAAATGCAAAAAATCCCCATAGGAATCAAGGTACAGGTCATCAATTTGCTAGGAAGCTAGGAAGTCCTTATAATCGAGCAATATTAGACACATGCATGATGAATATGTTATATAATGAATAGGACAACAAGGTAGGCCCATGCTATACTTGCCTTGGTTCACGAACTGCTGCTGGTCCTGCTGCTCCTCGCACGCGTTCGGATTTCCGACGTACTCCTCACCGTCTGAACTCGTACGACACGAAGTACAACACGCAATTCGGAGCAGACATACAAGCAAAACATCGCTACTATTAGAACAGTACACCATCAATAAATAAATCTGAATAAAATGTTTACCAAAATCATCTACGTCTCGCTACGATCACATTGACGCGAATTGCACGAAAATCGGAGCTACAACGCAAAAGTTACGAGACATTTACTATTCCAGAAGCTAGCTATTAACTAGATTTATTTGAGAAATTCAAAAGCTCTTAACAGGTCTAACAGTAGCACTATTGCGTAGATTATGAAATTATGAAACTAACGCAAGTTGAACGGGTCAAATCGGAGCTAAAACGACGATTTTATACACGTTTTACTGTAGTGGCAATTCTGTAAATAAATTGAAAACATTTCGGAATTAAAATAAAACAAATTCGGGAAATTCCTATCTGGCCGAGGACTGCGGGTGGAAATAGGAAGAAATCCGAGGGCTCTTTAACAAAACGAACCTCGAAGGGGTATCGGCTGCCCACAGCCGTTGATCAAGCGATGAAGGGCTAGGAAAGAAAGGGGGGAGGAAAGAGAGAGGCCGGCCGCCGGAGCCGAGGAAGATCGCGGCGGCGCCGCCATTGCCGGCGACCGGGAGCTTCCTGGAGTTGTTCGCCCGGGCGCTATAGGGCTCCATTTTCAAAAGCGAACGGACCGGAGCGAAGAGGGGAAGATGGCGAACGCATTCCGGGACAGAACGCGGGCACGGGACCACCCGCACGGCGTACCCGCCATAGCCGACGGTGGTGAGCTCGCCGGAGCAGCGGGATTGGGTGCTATAGAGCCCCATTCACCAAACCAACTTCACAGGGAGGATGTGGAGGGGATAGGGGTTCCGTTTTTGCCACAAACGCGGCCGGGGAAAGGCGCGAGGGGCACCCGCCATGGACGGCGGCGAGAAGGTCGTCGGAGCTAGCGGGGACACGCCACAACGTGCACCAATTGAGAAATTGAGAGCATAGAAAGGAATAGGAGGTCAAGGCGGAGCTCACCACTGCTTCAATTGAGATGGAGGCGGCTCTGGAGCGGCGGTCCACGGGAGCGGCGGATGGCGACTCCGGCGGCGGTTTTGCTGTCTCTGTGCGCGCGCGCGAGGAGGAAATCCAGAGCGAGAAGTGGCAGGGGAGTAGTGACGGGTGCGGGGCTCCCCTTTTGAAGGCCGAGCGCAGGGTGGGACGCTCCCACGTCGAGCGGGGAAGTGGGCGCGGGGCGGCGGTTGCGGCCTTGACCGAGAGAGGCGCGGGAGGTTGGGGAAGAGAAGGATCTGACGAGCGGGCCCCTGTCGTCAGCGGCTGCGAGAGGGAGGGCGGCAACGGCTGGCCGAGATGGGCTGGGCCGCGGCCCAAGAGGGAAGGCGCGGGCCGGGGGAAAAGGCAAGTAGGCCGAACGGGCCGCTCGGGCCAGAAGGAGGGAGGGGAAAAGAAAACAAATTTCCTTTTTCTAATTTGATTTTCAAATCTCATTTCCAAATGATTTTCAAATCCTTTCAAAAATTTATCAAAACCACTCATCACAAAAATACTTGTGCAACAGCATGCATGCATGAACATTTTCTAACCTTATGATTGATTTTAATTTTCCCAAAATTTATTATTCCCTAAATTTGAATGCACAACAAATTCATATTCAAATCAAATTTATCTATTTTTAAATAATACGAAAATTTAGGGTGTCACAATTCTACCCTCCTTAAAAGAATCTCGTCCTCGAGATTGGATGATGCTTACTCAAAAAGCTGTGGATAAGACTTTCTCAGATCTTCTTCTCTTTCCCACGTAGATTCATCTTCTGAATAACGATTCCATTGCACTCTGCACATCTTTATAGTGCGACTCCTGGTAACTCTTTCTGCAGTTTCAAGAATCTTTATCGGATATTCCTCATACGTGAGATCTTCTTTAACAGTAAGCTCCTCCAAGGGAATCTGCTTTTCTGGTACCCGCAAACACTTTTTCAATTGTGAAACATGGAACACATCATGCACACCTGCTAAACTTTCTGGCAATTCCAATTGATAAGCCACTTCTTCACGTCTCTCCAGAATCTTGAAAGGTCCTACATATCTCGGTGCTAACTTGCCCTTCATATTGAATCTTCTCACATTTCTCATTGGTGACACTTTCAAATACACATAGTCACCTACTTTGAAACTCAACTCTCTCCTTCTGACATCAGCATAGCTCTTCTGTCTAGACTGTGCTATTCTCAAATTATCCCTGATCATCCTCACTTGTTCTTCTGCATTGCGTAGGACATCAGGTCCAAACACTTGGGTCTCACCTGCCTGATTCCAGAATAGAGGTGTTCTACACTTTCGTCCATATAAAGCTTCGAATGGCGCCATCTTGAGGCTTTTCTGGTGACTGTTGTTGTATGAAAACTCAGCATATGACAAACTCTTATCCCAACTAGTACCATACTGTAAGGCACAAGCTCTCAACATATCTTCCAAGATTTGATTGGTCCTTTCGGTCTGCCCATCAGTTTGGGGGTGATATGCCGAACTGAAATTTAACTTGGTTCCCAAAGCACTGTGTACCTTACGCCAAAAATGTGATGTAAACTGAGTCCCTCGGTCAGATACGATCTTCTTTGGAACCCCATGTAGACATACTATTCTCTCCATATACAACTCTGCTAGCTTTGCACCACTATAAGTGGTTTTGACTGGCAAGAAGTGAGCTACCTTAGTAAGTCGATCCACTATTACCCAGATCGAATCATATCCTTGTTGAGTGCGAGGCAATCCAGTAATGAAGTCCATACCAACTTCTTCCCATTTCCACTCTGGTATTTTCATTGGTTGCAATAATCCTGCAGGCCTTTGGTGCTCAGCTTTCACCCTTTGACAAGTATCGCATATGGCCACATACTCAGCCACATCCCGTTTCAAACCATACCACCAATACTTCTCTTTGAGGTCCAAGTACATCTTGGTGCTTCCAGGGTGTATAGAATATGCAGAATCATGTGCCTCTCGCAGAATCATATCACGGATGGCTTTCACTTCAGGTACACATATCCTTTTTCCAAACCATAGAGTACCATTCTCATCCAACCGGAAACCTGGTGCCTTTCCAACCACTACCTGCTCAGCAATCTCTTTCAATTTCTCATCCTCCAACTGACCTTTACGTATCTCTTGCTCCAATGTAGGTTCTATAGTCAATTCTACTACATTATTGACAAAACGCAAGTTGAGATGTTCTATTTCAGCTCGCAACTCTGCTGGTATAAATGTCAACTGAAGTCCGTTGGCATAGCTTTTCCGGCTAAGTGCATCGGCAACAACATTTGCCTTTCCAGGATGATAATGCACTTCCAGATCATAGTCTTTAATTAATTCCAGCCAACGACGTTGCCTTAAGTTCAACTCGGACTGAGTAAAAATATATTTTAAACTCTTGTGGTCAGTGTAGATGTCACACTTATGTCCGATCAAATAATGCCTCTAGATTTTCAGAGCATGGACAACTGCGGCTAATTCCAAGTCATGGGTTGGGTAATTCAGTTCGTGCTTTCTCAATTGCCTGGATGCATAGGCCACAACCTTTCCTTCTTGCATAAGCACACATCCAAGGCCTAGGCGAGATGGGTTGGGAATTATGCCTAGATCCCGTATAAATGGAAATTTCATTGATAAGACCTCCTCGATTGTAGCCAATATTTTATTGCAAATAATTCGCATCACAATAAATAGAGAAACTCTTACTTAAATCAGGTAGGGTCAACACCGGGGCTGTTGTCAACCTTTTCTTTAACTCCTCAAAGTTAGCTTGACATTTGTCTGACCAAACAAATTTGGCATTCTTCTCTAATAGGGCTGTCATAGGCTTGGCTAGCTTAGAGAACCCTTCAATAAACCTTCTATAGTATCCAGCCAAACCCAAAAAGCTACGGATTTCACTAGCATTGACCGGGGCTTTCCAATTCAGCACATCTTGCACTTTACTGGGATCTACGGCTATTCCACCGTTAGAGACCACATGTCCCAGAAAAGATACTTCTTTCAGCCAGAATTCACATTTGCTCCTCTTTGCATACAATTTATGTTCCCTGAGTTTTTGTAAGACTAACCTTAAGTGTTCGGCATGTTCCTCTTCATTTTTGGAGAACACTAGGATATCATCTATGAATACCACTACAAACTTATCCAAGTACTCCATGAATACTTTGTTCATTAGGTACATAAAGTATGCAGGTGCATTTGTCAGTCCAAAAGACATCACTGTGTACTCATAAAGGCCATATCTGGTAGTAAATGCTGTCTTGGGTATGTCAGATGCACGAATTTTTAGTTGGTGATATCCAGAACGGAGGTCAATTTTTGAGAACACACAAGCACCTTTCAGCTGATCAAATAAATCATCAATTCTAGGGAGTGGGTATTTGTTCTTGATGGTGACTTCATTTAGGGACCTATAATCGACACACATCCTCCGTGTGCCATCTTTCTTATCCACAAATATAACAGGTGCTCCCCAAGGTGAAGAACTAGGACGAATAAATCCTTTCTCTTGCAATTCCTTAATTTGTTTCTTTAGTTCTTCTAATTCATTTACCCCCATTCTATATGGCCTCTTAGCTATGGGTGCAGTTCCAGGTAAAAGCTCGATAAGGAATTCGATGTCGCGATCGGGTGGCATACCTGGCAATTCATCGGGGAACACGTCCGGGAATTCATCCACCACCCGGTCCTCCTGGTTAGCAACATCGCTCAGCTAATTGACGGTGGCGGTAGGTTGAGCTTGCACTTCCACTTCAACACAAATTCTATCACCACTTGGAGATGTCACAACCACAGATTTCTCCTGACATTGTATCACTGCCCTATGTTGCTTCATCCAATCCATTCCCAGGATGAGATCAATTCCAGCGGTTCTCAGAACAATTGGATTTACCTTGAAAGCTACCCCCCTTAAGAAAATACTAGTAGAAGGGCTCCAATAATTTGCTGGCATGCTACCCCCCGGTGAATTAACTAGCATGGGATCCTTCATGGCACACAGGGGTATGCTATGCATTCTAACAAAAGCTTGGGATATGAAAGAATGCGAGGCACCGGAATCAAAAAGTACGGTAGCGGAGATGGAGTTGACGCTAAACGTACCAGCATAACCTCAGGCGCCTCCTGAGCTGATTCCGACGACACATGGTTCACTTTGCCAGTGAACGGAGGTCGAGCGTTGGGTCTCTGGTTGTTCTGCTGGTTCTGCGGGGCCTGCTGGTTCTGCTTCTTCGGGCACTGGTACGAATAGTGTCCCACCTCTCCACAGTTGTAACAGGCATTGGGGTTGCCTGGGGTGCCACTCTTGATTGGGGCATTGTTGGGCACTCCCTGACGTGGTGCCTGGTTGCTAGCTTGCTTTTGCTGGGGGTGCTGCTGACTCTGATTACCCAACTGCGGTGGGTGCTGGGGACGCTGCTGATACTGGTTCCTCTGGGGGTACTGGCCCTTGTTCCATTGGTTGGGTGGCCCTTGGTTCCTCTGCGGGAAACCTTGCTGCGGGAAGGCTCGCGGGCGAGTGTTGCTACCCGATGCCTGTCCCTGGAGCTTCCTCTTCTTGAGGTCCATTTCCTTACGCTTGTTATCAATTACAATTGCGCGGTCCACCAACTCCTGGAAACTGGCATATTTGTTGGACATCAGCTGCAGTTGGAGTCCATCATACAGCCCCTTCAGAAAACGGCGCTGTTTGTCAGAATCTCTAGCCACTTCAGCCGGGGCATATCGCCACAATTGTGCAAACTTGTCGCGGTATTCCGCCACTGACATGGACCCTTGCTTGAGAGCCCGGAACTCCTCTTGCTTCAGCTCAATAAGTCCCTCCGGAATATGATAGGACCTGAAGTTCTCTGTGAACTCTTTCCATGTGACCTCTGGAGCATTCTCTGGACGTCCATACTGGAATGATTCCCACCAATCCTGAGCAGCTCCTTGGAGTTGGCCTGAGGCGTACAAGACTTTCTCCAAGTCGTTGCACTGAGCAATGTTTAGCTGCTTTTCCACAGCTCTCAGCCAGTCATCCGCCTCCATAGGTTCAGAGGCGTGTGTGAACACAGGTGGGCGTCCTTTCAGAAACTCACCACGCTTGTCACGGACCTGCACAGGTGGGGGTGCTCCTGCGGGTTGCTCACCGAGACGGTCCATCACGGTCTGCATGAGCTGCGCTTGCATGGCCATCAACTGCTCAATAGTCACCGGCGGTGGCGGAGGTGGGTCCACCAAAGCTCCGTGTCCACGGCCACGGCCACGGCCTCGACCACGTCCTCCTCTGGCGGCCATCTGTTTCCAAGCAAATGTGCAAACTTTAGAGATCTCCCAAATATTTTACAAATTATTTACAAAAGGTAAATAACATAACTGAAAATTTCTGGACGAGTGTCTACAACCGCAGACCGAAAACTGGAGTGTAACTCAAGTTCCAGAAATCCAAAATAGGCGTGGCATACATCGTTGGAAAGCTTAAAGAGTCTGCTACAACTTTTGTATAGAACTTTTTCACTGATACAGACGGCAACATCATCAAAAACTGAGCTAAACAATTTCTGTTCTAGGTTACAGACTGCACAGACTTGGAGTTGTTCGCCCGGGTGCTATAGGGCTCCATTTTCAAAAGCGAACGAACCGGAGCGAAGAGGGGAAGATGGCGAACGCATTCCGGGACAGAACGCGGGCACGGGGCCACCCGCACGGCGTACCCGCCATAGCCGACGGTGGTGAGCTCGCCGGAGCAGCGGGATTGGGTGCTATAGAGCCCCATTCACCAAACCAACTTCACAGGGAGGATGTGGAGGGGATAGGGGTTCCGTTTTTGCCACAAACGCGGCCGGGGAAAGGCGCGAGGGGCACCCGCCATGGACGGCGGCGAGAAGGTCGTCGGAGCTAGCGGGGACACGCCACAACGTGCACCAATTGAGAAATTGAGAGCATAGAAAGGAATAGGAGGTCAAGGCGGAGCTCACCACTGCTTCAATTGAGATGGAGGCGGCTCTGGAGCGGCGGTCCACGGGAGCGGCGGATGGCGACTCCGGCGGCGGTTTTGCTGTCTCTGTGCGCGCGCGCGAGGAGGAAATCCAGAGCGAGAAGTGGCAGGGGAGTAGTGACGGGTGCGGGGCTCCCCTTTTGAAGGCCGAGCGCAGGGTGGGACGCTCCCACGCCGAGCGGGGAAGTGGGCGCGGGGCGGCGGTTGCGGCCTTGACCGAGAGAGGCGCGGGAGGTTGGGGAAGAGAAGGATCTGACGAGCGGGCCCCTGTCATCAGCGGCTGCGAGAGGGAGGGCGGCAACGGCTGGCCGAGATGGGCTGGGCCGCGGCCCAAGAGGGAAGGCGCGGGCCGGGGGAAAAGGCAAGCAGGCCGAACGGGCCGCTCGGGCCAGAAGGAGGGAGGGGAAAAGAAAACAAATTTCCTTTTTCTAATTTGATTTTCAAATCTCATTTCCAAATGATTTTCAAATCCTTTCAAAAATTTATCAAAACCACTCATCACAAAAATACTTGTGCAACAGCATGCATGCATGAACATTTTCTAACCTTATGATTGATTTTATTTTCCCAAAATTTATTATTCCCTAAATTTGAATGCACAACAAATTCATATTCAAATCAAATTTATCTATTTTTAAATAATACGAAAATTTAGGGTGTCACAATTATTACAATTAGCACTATATATGCTATGCAGCATACATACAAGGATTATTAGTTAGTTTCTTGGAAATAAACTGTATGGCTTACTTATTGATTGGTCGTTGTTGCAGATGTCGGAAAATGGCTGTGGGTTTACTCCGTCTAAACACGCTTGCACGAGGGCGAGCGCGCGCGTGTGATTGACGGGCGCTGGCAGAAGCTGGCTGACGTCGCCGTTCATGATGTGGCAGAGGCAAAGAGGGTCATAAACGCTTCGATCGCCGCTGAAGAATTCATGGACGCCGTCGCAGCACTTGCTGCTCGGAGCCTCCGAGGATTCACATGCACCGCCGTTGTTGGTGAGGAACCCGGAGCATGGAGGCACCAGCGACTTCACCAGCGTCGTCCGGCACTCCTTTGGCCGTGGCGGCGGCGGCGCCGGCGCAGGTGGCGTCACGTTGTAGCAGGGGATAAACGGAATCTTTGGAAACAAGGGAGGGCATGGTATAATTCGCGGCAGTGGCAGGTCAGGGATCTCGTACGAGGCCGTCGGGTGCAAGACGACTTCACCGTTAGCCGACGGCGCAGGAGCCGCCGCGGCCTTGGCTGCTCCTCCGTCTCTGGAGGCCGCAGAT
This sequence comes from Saccharum spontaneum, assembly GCA_022457205.1. Classification (NCBI taxonomy): domain Eukaryota; kingdom Viridiplantae; phylum Streptophyta; class Magnoliopsida; order Poales; family Poaceae; genus Saccharum; species Saccharum spontaneum. Next base: position 29,932,123 of record CM039585.1, on the reverse strand, counting down.
TGGTGCAGCAGGCTGGGCGCGACCACGGCGAAGGCGACGAGCAACGCGGTCAGCGTGTAGTTGCTGGACGGCGCCATCGATCTCTTTGGTCTTTGGAGATGGAGGCGTAAACTAACGGAGGCTTTAGTTGTGGCTTCTGTCATTCTGTGGTATGAGCCCTGAACGAAAGGAAAAAGGATCAATTTATAGGTGTTTATAGGGTTGGCATGCCGTTGAGATATCTCTCTGATTCTTGTACCAGATTGTCTGTTGTATCTTTCTTATTAGCTACTCCCTCCATCCCAAATTATAAGACGTTTGACTTTTTTGATCCCAAGTTTGACCACTCGTCTTATTAAAAAAATTTGTACAAACATAGTCAAATTTAAGTCATTCTTGAGAAACTTTTATTAATATACCAAGCCACAATAAAAAAATTAATATTTTACACAAATTTTTGAATAAGACGAGTGGTCAAATTTGGTGTCAAAAAAGTTAAACGTCTTATAATTTGGGATGGAGGGAGTAGAGTATATCTACAGATGCAACTGTAACAACAAGTCAATAAGTAGAATGTACTGAGATCTTGTTGGTATTAGCAGTTGTAATCCCAACTCACAGATCGCAGCGACCTTTCATTCTGTTGTTGCTGTATATTAGGGTTATTATGCATCATCTTCAGAACATAAACAAAAAAAGGAAACAGAATCAAGATCACAACATAGAACTGCTAATATCCGGAGCAGGACACAATGCATGCAACGATTATTTTCAATGTAAGCTGTTGGATCATAATAATCACAATGAACCTTTGCACATGTCCGATTATATTGTTCGACGTCCCTGCAGACTTATGGTTTTGTTTGATTGTGGAATAAGAGGGATGGGATGGATCATTCTAGTTTCATATGAAGAGATGATTTCATCTCTATATTTGGTACTTTGGTTCACTACCAGACAACCCTTGTTTGTCGAGTGCCAACTTCTTTGCCGAGTGTAATGTTTCGGGCACTCGGCAAAGAAGATCTTTGCCGAGTGCAAAAAAAACACTCGGCAAACAGGCTCTTTGCCGAGTGTCAAAAACCGAGTGTTTTTTTGACACTCGGCAAAGAGTCTGTTTGCCGAGTGTTTTTTTATACTCGGCAAAGAGCCGGTTTGCCGAGTGGTTTTTTTACACTCGGCAAACAAGAATTACAAAGCATATTTTGAGACCCTAAACGACTTTAAATTAAAAAGTGTTTAACTACAAAGTTGTATAACTTCTCAATATCTACAACTTTTTTATTGATCATTTCTTCATTCGACAAAGCGATATTAACGTTGTTCATAAAATCTACATCTCCGTATATAGTTTCATGCAAACTAGAAGAGAGATCTCTAAGTTTTGTAAACAATGTTGCTACCACTATATCAGATGAACAAATAACCAAAATAAAAGTTGTATATCTTGAGAAGTTATACAACTTTGTAGTTGAACACTTTTTAATCTGAATTAATTTTGCCAGCGAAAAGTATGTCCGAATTTTAAAATATTTGAAATTTGAATTTTTCAAACGATCTCGGATGGAGAAACAGCCAAAATGAAAGTTGTAGATCTCGAAAAGTTATGAAACTTTGTAGTTGGCAACTTTTTGATTTGAAATCGTTTTGTCAACGAAAACTACGTTTGAATTTCTTAAATTTAAAATTCAAATTTTTATAAACGACCTCGGATGAAGAAACTACCAAAACAAAAGTTGTAGATCTCGAAAAGTTATGAAACTTTGTAGTTGATAACTTTTTGATTTGAATTCGTTTAGGGCCTCAAACAAGCAATTTACATTCGATTTATTATTAAATGTATAGAACCAAAACAGGATATAGACAATAGTGACAGTGTGGTGCAGTGGTAGAGGAGGTTACGCGCGAGGGAGAGGTCGCGGGTTTGAATCCCGCCGGCCGCGTAGCCACGACTTGCGACTTCTACTGAGACGGGCCATGGGCGGGCGCTGGCCGGTGGGATTAGATAAAAAAAAATTTGCTATTTTTTTAGGGATTTTTTTGATTCGTTCTTTGCCGAGTGTTCAGTCTTTGCTGACTGTTTTTTAGCACTCGGCAAAGCATTTGCCGAGTGCCCAATAAAAAACACTCGGCAAACACCTCTTTGCAGCATTTGCCGAGTGCCCAATAAAAAACACTCGGCAAACACCTCTTTGCCGACTAAACTTTAGACGAGTGTCTTATACCGAGGGTGGCACTCGGCAAAGCCTTTGCCGAGTGCCCTTGGCACAACAAAGTAGCCGAATCCGGTAGTGGTTGAAGAGATGGGGACACGTGTTCCTGCTCTATATTTGGTTGGAAGGGCGACAATGAAGAGGCATCATTATTTGTGATCCATTAAACATCCGTTAATTGCGACCACATGCATGTCATTCTCTCTCACCATCCTCTTCTTTTTTTTCCACCTGAAGACGCTAGTGCCTGTCCGGACACCCAAGCTTGCCCCGCCTCGTGCATAAGCTACTGCGTCTGCTCGTGCCTGCTGCTCTGCTCGCTTGCCCCGCGCCTACTGCTGCGCCTACCAGATGTCCGCGACTCCGCGCGCTTGGTGGCCACCCACACGCCTACCCGACGTCCGCCACTCCGCACGCTCGTGGGCTGAGCTCGAACTACGACGGGAGATGGACGGAAGGGAAGGGAGGGGAGGGAGAGGAGAGGGGAGGGAGAGGCGCGCCGTGCGAGGAAGGCGTGAGGCAGGAGGCGAAGCCCTGCGGCAGACCGCCGTCTGCCAGCCGCCGGTACCCATTGCAGCATGTGCAACACCCAATCTACTTTTGAAACATACAGATCAAACATCTGCAACATACATATATGAAGACAGATAAACACTTGAAACATACGTGTATAGCCATTTGCAACATGTGTAACACCAAGATCTACTTTTGAAACATCAAAATGAAATATTTGCAACATATATCTGAAATATCTAAAACAGTTGAAATATATGCTTGCAACATGCATATTTTGTCATTGCAACATATACAACATCTAGATCTACTTTTGCAACATCTAGATGAAACACTTGAAACAAAAGTCTGAAAACACATGAAACACTTGATAACATACGCATGCAACATGCATATACTGCCATTGCAACATATGCAACATCTCAGATATACTTTTGCAACATCCAGACCAAACACTTGAAACACGGTGTTGCCGGCGGCCACGGCCTACCTGGTGGCAAATTGTTGTAGCCAGCAAGCTTGGGTCAGGGAGACGTCGGCCTAGCGTACACCTCCGCTGCAAGACGTCGTCCCATCGCTCCTCCTACGATTATCCCGCACCTGCTCGCTGCCCAGGTTCGCTCCCGTTAGCACGGCTTCTCTAGCGCCGCCACTACTCGGCTAAAGTCGTCCAGCCTTGTCCGCTCGCTGGAGATGGGGTGCGGCGCGGCCAGCGATGGGGTGCGGTGCGGTGGAGGAAGGGCACAACGCAGCAGGGGACGAGCACACAGTGGGGGAAGGGGACATGGTGGGGGCGGAGTGGGGTGGGGCGTATGCGCGGTGACGCTGTGACACTGACACGAGTGGGGATTGGGGAAATTTCCAGAGGTGGAAAAGACATAGAGGTGTTGTTGGGCCTGTACGCTGGGCAGGGCCAGGAGGCACGTGTCCGGACGGGACGGATGACCATGTGCAAGCATTTCCATTTTTCCAGTGTCACCTAACCGCAGCATCTTCAAACTCTACCTTCCTGTTCCTGTCCTACCTACACCAAGACCACGACCTAGCTCACATCGGGGGGCCAAGGCAAGCCGTGTGCACCGAGGCCACCCACCCTCTTCCATGCTGCCATGTCCTCTAGAACAAAGACGACCATGGCCACTACGAGAGGATGAGCAGGCGTGGCCACTAGAAGGAGGAAACGGAAACACTAATACCTAAATGATTTTACAGTCATCTATTTTTTCAAGAACGGTCTACTTAGCAAACCGCTTTAATTAACTAGATCATTTTTCAAGGACGGTTTACTTAGCAAACCGCTTTAATTAACTAGATCCAGGAGCGCCGCAGCTTACAACATTTCTAGGAGGGTCTTTTAAGTAGACCATCGCTAAAAGTGTATCTATTTTTAGTGGTGGCAAGATTAAGAGAACCACCCTTGAAAATACGGTTTTTAGAGACGGTTTCTTATGTCAATTGCCTCAAAAAATGGGTGATTTCCATGGGCAGTTGACTTAAATGACCTTGGACGGAGACACGCCCTATACCGAAGTTGTAGTGCTCAATGAAATCTAGAACTTTGTAGCTAAAACTTTTTTCCATTTCAGATTGTTTACAAGTCTAAATATTGATTACAAGATTTGTATATATTAGTATAAAAAGATAGCATCATATATAAAATTACAAGTTACTATATGGTGTGGTGGTAGGAGGCAGTATGCGTTTTAAAGGTGGTTCTCTTAAGAGAACCATTCCAAAAAATTAATTTTTAGGGATGATTCTAAAACCGCCTCTAAAAATGATTTGTTTTTACAATCGATGGTATAGTAATGGTTTTGAAAGCTGGCTCTAAAAATCATTTTTGACCACCTGTAAAAAACATTTGTGTGGTAGTGAAAGACAAACACGTGGCAACAAAAGAGAATGACATCAATAGAGGATAATGAACTCATACCTTAGTTTTTGAGGGACGCTGGGATGGTATCTTGAGGGAATATTCTCTCCTAGGGATGTTCCATCTCACCTATCCTTGAACCAAACATTGACCCGGCCAAAACAAGAATCCTCGTGGCTATCCCCGAGCGAAACATTGACCCAACAATAATCATCATGGTTTGGGGATCTGTTTGCCATACATGGTTGATGGCTGTTATAGCGGAGTAGCTAAAATGTGTGTTGACGAAAATTTGGTCCCACAAATAAACTGTTTGCCATACATGGTTGGATGGCTGTTATAGCGGAGTAGCTAAAATGTGATCGAATCACAGCGAAGTAGGGAAAAACTGGCTTAGCCTGTTTTGGACCTCAAAATAGCTCGCAAGAAGGTGCCTTGTCAGGGAGGCGCAAGTACAACTAGGGTTTTTTCTAGGGTCAATGAGCTAAGGCCACCAAAAATACCCACAAACAACATCAGATGCTTGTAGAACAACATATGAGGGGGATGGAAGAGCTAGGGTCTGGAAAAAGGTAATATAGTAGATTAGTTTCGTTTTTAATCGATTGGATACCTTAATTGGTTGTGATCCTATATATGTTTCCCAAAATCGTATTTTCTCCATTCAAACTCCAAATTGGACATTTTTATAGATGTTTCCGATCATATCTCGACAAGAGGAATTCAATGTGAAGTCCAATTTACAATCTAAGAAAGTACAAAAACTAGCTTAACCTGTTTTTAAAACCTTGGAGTGAAACCACGAACCCATCAGTAATCCTCACCCTATCACTACCGGGTTTGGGAACCGGTGGTGATACATACCACGCCAATTACCCTCTATTGTGTCCGAATCTAGCAGTGATGCTAGGTTAGGACCTGACAGTGATCCATGGATCTAGAGTAGTGTTGTAATACTGCTAGCCATTCCCCACACTTAGGGCATGTTTAGTGCAACTTTGACTATCTCCAGCTTTGACTCCGCTAGAAAAACACCATATATAGCAACACTATTTTCTATTGTAGAAGACCTAATTTCTTGCTCCTACTCAAAATCAACCGTCTTATACCAAACATGCCCTTATTTGAGGGTCTTTCTTTAAAACTGATGAATATGTTGACTCGTACACTCATCATTACAGATCGATGATCTGCACACTAACAGTAGTAAAATTAAAGTTTAATTTTTTTGTGAAAAAAATTAAGCATTAATTGACGAATAGTTGACTAACAGGTTTCATACGACTCAAAGAAGTAGCCACATATTAATAGGACACACGTGACTTCAAACCTCTGGTTTATAATTTGCTAACCATCGGAAATTGGTTCTGGAGTGCCAGCAAAAATAACTTTTATACTCTTTTAGTTTCTATCTACATATCATATTTGTTATATACGGAAAGAAACAAAGGGCAGTATATATTTTTAGCAGAGGTACTATTATACATTTTTTGCTATTATACACACTGCATAGAATTGGACCTAATAATAATAAATAAAAGGCAGATGTACTATATTTACTTCAATTAATTTGAAAAAGAAAATTAAAATGATACCGCTCAAGTACAGAGAATAATCATGTCTTCAGGATTCATGAGAAATCAGACGTTAATAACACTCTCTCACCCTTTACAGGAAGTATTAGGATTCAATAAAAGTCTTACTTCGAGCATTAGTTTATATATCTTGGCACGCAAAATAGATGTTCCACTGATGCATGCAACTTTTGTGCACTAGCTAGATAGATTAATTGACCTCTGTTGAAATTATATAATGGTTTATTATAAGAAAAAGAAACAAAAGTAGTGTACTACGTAGAAATTAGAAATTGGATCTAAAAGAAGACAGCAGTTCTATCGTTATGTTTAAATAAGAAAAATCAAATCGAGACTCGAGTAGAGACAAACTGTAGATATTATGAAAGTATGCTTTGAGCAAGAACGGTTGTTTCTAATGATACATGCATGGCACGTAGTCTCAAACTAGATATGACATCTTTAACCAACAAGACGCTCTAACTAAACTCGATCTAATGATGACACGCTACTACGATCCATGATGACAATGACGACGACGACTGCTGACTATGACGCCGATGAACTCATGCATGCACCGGACACTGCGATGACTGTGAATCCATATCAAATCCACAGCTCTAACTTATTATTTCTCCTGGCGAGAGAATCGATCAACCTCTTGCTACTACTTATGGCGGCTATCATCGACCTGTCAAAAAAAAATCCAAAAATAAAAGGATGTTATATAACAACAATTGGCTTGCTGATAAACTAACAGTAACTGGAAAAAAATGGAAGGGTAAAAAAGCAATACCCTAAGCCTTCTTCCCTGGCGCCGGTGTTGGAGGTTTGGGAAGCTCCATCGGTGGTATTTGTTTCCCTGTTCAGTGTAATGGTATCATTGCACATTAATTAGTTGCATTATTACAAGGATTATTATTTTCTTGGAAATAAACTGTATATATGACTTACTCAATTGGTCGTCGTTGCAGATGCCGGTAGATGTCTTTGGGTCTATTCCCAAACACACTTGCACGAGGGACAGAGCGCGCGCGTGGTCCACCGGCGCCGTCAGAAGCTGGTTCACGTCGCCGTTAATGATGTGGCAGAGGCAAAGAGGAGCATAGATGCTCGGATCGCCGCCGTTGATGAATCGACTGACGCCGGCGCAGCACTCCGTGCTCGGATCCTTGCTGCTGTTGGTGGTGAGGAAACCGGAGCACAGAGGCATCAGCATCACCAACGATGCCTTGCACTCCTTTGGCCGCGGCGGCGGCGCAGGCGGCGTCACGTTGTAGCAAGGGATGAACGGGATCTTTGGGAAGGCGGGAGGGCATGGTATAATTGGCGGCAGTGGCAGGTCAGGGATCTCGTACGTGGCCGTCGGGTGCAAGACGATTTCGCCGTTGACCGATGGCGCAGGAGCCGCCGCGGCGGCCTTGGCTGCTCCACCGTCTCTGACGGCCGCAGATTGGTGCAGCAGGCTGGGCGCGACCACGGCGAAGGCCACGAGCAACGCGACCAGCGTGTAGTTGCTGGACGGCGCCATCGATCTTTTTGGTCTTTGGATGGATGCGCGCGTAAACTTACGTTGGCTTTCGTTGGCTTGTGTGGTATGGGATGAGCCCTGATTGAAAAGGAAAGGATCAATTTATAGGAGTGTCCTGGTGGTGTTTTTAGGGTTGGCATGCCGTTGAGATATCTCTCTGATTCTTCTCGTACTAGATTGTTTGTTGTATATTTGTTAGCTAGAGTATATCTACAGATGCAACTGTAACAAGTAGAAAGCGATCTTTGTTAGATATCAGCAGTTGTAATCCCAACTCGCAGCTTACTTTCGTTCTGTTGTTGCTGTATATTATGGTTGTTAAGCATCTCCAATAGTTTGCCATCCGGCTTTTTCATCCTTAATTTTTTAGCAAAATAAGAAAAAACTCTTTCCAATAGTTTGGCATCCTCCCTCCCAATCTTTCCAGGAGTGCGCATATATATATATATATATATATATATATATATATATATATATATATATATATATATATATATATATATATACACGGCAGCGCTATTCTACACCTTAGGTGTAGAATACTATTCTACACCTTAGGTGTAGAATATTATTCTACACCACAAGCCAAAATTGACCTAAAAAATACTGAGTACTACCGAACCATGTTTAGTATCAGTCAGTACTACGCACAGTACCACGAAATACTGAATAATACTAAAACGTGAGTACTGAACAGTACTGAATTTTGTTCAGTATAACAGTTCGGTGTAGAATTGTATTCTCCACCTAGGGTGCAGAATAACGCGTGTATATATATACACACACGCTGTTTAGTAGTCGCGTTTCAGTATTATTCAGTATTTTCGTAGTGTTGGGTGTAGTACTGAGTGATACTGAACATTGTTCAGTAGTACTCAGTATTTTTTCTACTCAATTTTGACTTGTGGTGTAGAATAATAATATTCTACACCTAAGGTGTAGAATAGCGCTACCGTGTGTGTATATATATATATATATATATATATATATATATATATATATATATATATATATATATATATATATTCTGTAGCTACTTTGAGTTACGATAATTACTATGCTAATTTACGAGATTATAGTAACTCCTTATTGTGTGATTTACTATAACATTATGGTAAATATCCCTATGTGTTATAGTAATTTAACTATCGTAAATATATACTGACATTGTTGTAAATTAATATATAAAATTATCGTAAATAGAGGTGGCTACAAAATAACTTATTTTGTAGCTAGCTATAGAGTATACTCTCGCGGGTCATGAGTACGCATCCTTCCGTGCCGCCGGCTTCTTCCCGGGCGCGAAGGGCTTCCCGTGTATTTCATCGGTGATTCAGAGAAGCAGCATCTGCCGTGTAGTCTGCATGGCTGGTAAAAAGACATGCTGCTCGCTGCATGTGCTTATGTGCTAGTACCTGATAGTGCATGGTCCTGCTGCTGTTGGTCGGCAGATGCTGCTGATGTGCTTCCTGCTCCCTGCCTGCTTTTGTGCGTGCATGGCCTTGGATTGCTGGCGAGCAGCGTCCGGCGAGCAGGAAACGGCGACGATGCGTCGAGCCGTGACCTGGCGACGGTGCGCAAAGAAAAAACACGGGAAACAACGTGTGGGTCCATAATTTTGGTTTTTTTAAAGTGAATTATGGGAAACTATTAGAGATGTGCTCTTTTTTCCTTTCTCATACTAATTTAAGAGTTGCCAAACTCCAAGTTTTAAGAAACAAAATATGTCAAACTGTTGGAGATGCTCTATGCACACGATTTGCATAACAGACGGAAACAAGGAAACAGAAACAAGATCACAAGGCAGAACTCTGCTAATATATCCGGAGCAGGACACGATGCATGCAACGAATGAAATTTAACGCAATCTGTAGCATCATAATAATCACAAATGAACTTTGCACATGTTCCATTCTTCAACATCCCTGCGGAGACGCTGGACATGAGTTACGAGTTCACGTGGTATTTAATTTTAGATATCACTAGTACAAAAATAACTTTTACGGACGGCTCCCATTTCAAACAGAGACAGACGACTTAGAAATCTGCCTATAACCTTGGCGGGGATATCATCACTAGTACAGGAATAATTCACTCATCTTTTAATCCATATAATAGGCGAGATATTTGTGACAAAAAAATATGTGCATGTATGAGGTATGATCCGTGGTTTTCAAGATGATAAACATAATGATCAAACGGAATGGATCACATTAGCAATAATTTTTTTTTTGAGAAAAATCACATTAGCAATTCCTGCAAAAAAAAAGAGGTTCTTCCTGCAAAAAAAAAAAAGAGGTTAGGGCCTGCTTGGATCCCCTTCAGTAGTAGAGAAGGATAGGAGTTTTGAACTCATTCAATGCCCTCCCAGCCAGCCATTTTATTTATCCTTGTCAATCATGCGTTTACCTCTAAGAGACTCTAATGTATTGACTGACATATAGTCAAGTTATATATATATTTATTAATACTCCTAGCCACTGCTTTCCCTGTGGATAAAACAAATACGATACCTTGAAATACTCATAGGTGAAATGCTACAATGTACTCATGCGAGCTCATAGAACTAACTACATGACCATAAGAAATATCAATAAACATTTCTAGCGCTATTACTGGGGAAAACATTAATCAAAGATATTAAATAGATATTGTTTTCTTGATCATATTATCAATTAGTTGCCGTTGCTCTACTTTTCTCTGAGCTAAACAGGGTAGTATAGGACCGGTTTCCATCTGCCAATACCAAAAATCTCAAAACGGTGCTAAGGAGAGTTTGATCCCGTATTGATCCCCCTTAAAATGAAAAAAGTCTACATAACCCCCCCACCGCCGCAACTATTCAGGGTGGCCTACTTCACCCCCCAAACTATAAAACTGGATTTTCTACCACCTGAACTTTTCAAAACCGGTCAAATAACCCCCAAGCGGTTTTGGATAGTGGTTTTGCTACAATAGCGGTGGTTTTGTCTTTTTTTATTTATTTTCGCTGAATCTTTGAAAAATCATAGTAAATCACATAAAATCATAAAATGGAAAATCCAATTTTGTTGGACTTCACATGAGTAGATCTACACAGTGAACATATAATATGGTATGCTTTAGTATAAAGTTTTAATGTACCTCTAGATCTATATTTTTCTGTAATTAATTAGAATAATTCATAGCTGCAACTTCTATAGTCTAATTGTGGTGAGCTAATTATTATATGCTTGAACTATTGTAAAAATTTCATACTAGTTATAGTATGAAATTTTTACTATAGTTCAAGCATACAATAATTAGCCCACTATAAAAATTTCACTACAATTGGACCATAGAAGCTGCAGCTCTGAATTATTATAATTAATTATAAAAAAGTATAGATCTAAAGTTATAGCAAAAACTTTGTACTAAAGCATACCATATTGTATGTTGACTATGTATATCTACTCATGGTGAGTCTAACAAAATTGGATTTTCTATTTTATGTTTTTTTGTGATATACTATCATTTTTCAAAGATTCAATGAAAATAAATAAAAAAGAAAAAAAACCACAGTCGTTGTAGCAAAACCACCGTCCAAAACCGTTTAGGGGGAGGGGGTTATTTGACCGGTTTCAAAAATTCAGGGGGTAGAAAATCTGGTTTTATAGTTTGGGATGAAGTAGTCCACCCTAAATAGTTGGGGTTATGTAGACTTTTCCCCCCTCAAAAAGTAAAGTTCCGCTTAGCAATGAACCCATTCTTGAAGGACAACTTACACACCATTTTAATGTTATATGGTGGTCTTCCATTTCCATTTAATCGACCATGTATAACGTTTAAGCGACCACTTTTCCCGTTTAAGTGACCATTTAGCCCAAATAATGAATAAACAAGTGACCATTTAGCCCAAATAATGAATAAACAAGTAACCGACTGTTTAGAGTTTAAGATAACACCGGTTATAGCGAAACCATTGCAGTAGCTATAGCTAGAGATTTAAAATCTTAGTTTATATCCAGTAGTTGGATGTTGTACCTTATAATTATTTTGAACTGAAATGGAAAATGCAAAAGCTAACGCGCTTCCCGTCGCGCTAGGCAACTAGCGCGCGACCGCGCGAGTGACCTGGGGCCGGTTCACAATGTGAAAATTTGGGTAAAATGGCACTGTAGTACTTTTCGTTGTTATTTAGTAAATAGTGTCCAATTATGATCTAATTAGGCTTAAAAGATTCATCTCGTCCATTTCGTCTAAACTGTGTAATTAGTTTTATTTTTTATTTATATTTAATACTTCATGCATACGTCCAAAGATTCGATGTGACGGAAAATCTTGAAAAATTTGATAAAATGAAGTGGAACTAAACAGGGCCCTGGTGGCCTGGCCTGGTGGCCTAGCCTGCCATGCCCATGCAAGTGTGTGTCAGCCCACGTGAAAGAAACGTAGAAGCTCCTATGGGCAGACGGCATAACACGTCCCGTGCAGAGAATCCGCTGCTCCTGCGTGACTGCACGGAATCAGTTTCTGTGCTTCTTTTAATCTCAGTTTTTTTTTATTTTAGGTTATAGTTCTCATTTTCAGTTTCATTTTTATGTTTTAGATTTTTTATTTTGTTTTATTTATTTTTTATTTACTATTTGTTAATTTCAGTTTCAGTCTTATGTTTTAGTTTTGTGTTTCTTATTTTGTCTTCTTTAGTTTTCGGTTTCTATTTGACATTTTTAGTTCAATTTTCCGGTTGTCAATTTTAGTTTCAGTTTCTGGTAATTTTAGTTTTAGTTTCAGTTTGTTTTCATGGTTGTCAATTTTAGTTTTATTTGCTGATAATTTCAGGTTTAGAGTTGTCAATTTCAGCCAGTTTCTGGTTATTTTAGTTTCGGTTTAGTTTTTTTTATTTTGTCTACATTAGTTTAATTTTTCTGGTTGTCAATTTCAGGATTACCTGCATCCATGTGTTTAGTGTGGAGATGAGCAGCCAATCTGCAAGGAGGAGGAGCAAGTCGGCGGAGAGCCGGAGAGGAGCAGATTTGGATCGATGGAGTGGGGGTGGTTGTCGATAGATTCAAGCGAAAAGGAGGAGATTTGAGCAAGTTGTATAATAATTTGCTTCTAAGTTTGCAGCTTATGCAATGCTTACTTTAATAATTTGCCCCCCAAGTTGTACAACTATAGTATTACGTTGTACTAATTTCATTGATATTTTTCCCTCCTAGCTTGTGCATGCTATGTGACAACTTTAGTATATTTTTGGAGTAGCAACTTTAGAGTTATATGGTAGTAACTATTTTTTATTTTTTTGGCCCGAGCTTGTGTATACTATGTAAGTAACAACTATAGTATATTTTTGGACCAGCAACTTTAGTATTGCAGGTTAGTAACTCCTTTGATAAATCTCCTAGCACGTATTATACATAAGTTGCTACTAATTTTTTTTTAAAATATATATAAGTGGGGTCTAGTTTTGTCTAGCTCGTCACGTAGAACAGACGGAATTGAAAACAAATGCACGGGGGTGGGGGGAACCAGACTGGAATTGAGCACATGCAGGCACCATCCCCACCCCACGCAACAAGCAAAGCAATGGCGTCCAGTGTGTGCAGCCGCACCTGCCTGGTACGTGTCCAGCCAGGTTCAAGCAGAACAGTCAGGTAGAACCCCGCAATATTAATGAGGTTTTAAATAAATGATATAAAAATTGAAAATATGCTATGAACATGCACGTGCGGTATGCAGGTAGATTAAAAAAACTCATTTATAGCTGGCAATAAAATTCTAGCTTTTGTTGAAGTAGAAAATTCCATTATTCAGTTACGGCTGCCAAATTGACAACTACATTCATCTATACAACTGAGATTATTGTAAAACAATAGGACAATACCTGGATTTAGAATCAACTACCAAGTTGCTATACAGAACATTTATCAGCTATGAGGTAATATCTCCTTCTCTCACATCAAACCACTCCAGAGCTTGTGATCTTCTCGTTCTCCTCCACCTGCCTTCTGCAATTAAATTTATGTAAATGTAGTCACTATAAAGTATGGCTCATTTAGAATCAAGTTTGACTAATGAAGTACAACTTTTTGAAAAGAATGACTCAGAACAGTTACACTTCATTAATGCACAATAACAATTAAATAGTACTAATATATCATGAGGTCCTTTCAAAAAAAAAAAAGATGTCTACTCGTTTCAGGGAATATATCCGTATGTAAAATATTTTGTCACAGTTCAAAAGTCCTACAAATCTATAGAGTTGTCAACCTAGATGTTTTCAGCCTCATGTTATGGTACCTAATGATGAGGACATCGCCACGCTGGACACACCGACGCTATGGTCTTCTCCAAGTTACAATTCGTCACCAACTCAGCTGCCACGTCACCCTCGGATTCAGCAGACATGTCGTCACTGTTTCAGTCATAACTCTCTCATACGACATCGAAACGGGGCGTTCTTGGATGCGTTGGAAAGGGGACGACGACGCCGTCGTTTTGGATCCGGTCCCAGCTCCAGAAGCTCCGTGGATCATTCTGTGTGACCACGGCAAGGTGCTACGTCACCTATTTAGGCCAACTTGGCCATGTATCGTGGCCTTAAGCCCAAGTTGTGAGCGCCCAACCCCTGGCCGTCCTCAACCCTAGGTCGAGTCTTAGACTATAAACACAGCCACCGCCGCTGCTAAACAATTGGGTTTTGTTTAGAGTTTAGTTTTCCATCGAGAAATTGAATCGTTCATTGTAACTGTGGTGACAAATCCTTTTACAGTGATCCAGGGCCCCTGTTCTTGATCTCCTCCACTGTGCCGATTAGTCCTTTAGAACCGAGTTCTTGAACCCTCTATTGATTTTCGCATCATTCATATTTGCAATTTCAGATTGCGTGTTTTACCTTCTTGCTTGTGCTCTTCGATTCGCTTACAGGAAAAGCTTTCTTGGTGAGGTCAATCAAGTTGTGCTTGGTTGATAACCAACGGAGCAGTGGTGTAACGGTTGCAGGGTTCGAATCGTGTCTGATTTGAAGCCGGATCGCCAACGTCGAGATCTCCACAAATCGAATTTACCGGCTACCTCTCGGAAGATCGGGTCTGTATCTCATCAATTGGTATCAGAGATTTTAGGTTTACCGCGAGGTATATTCTCGTTTGCCTTAGATTCATATTTATTCATTACCTAGAGTCCACAAAGAAGCCCAAAAATATTTCACTTTCCGCTGTCCTATCACCCTTTGTGCCTTTGCAATTTCATTTCAGATTCGCGTCGTTGAGTTTGTGTCCGTGGTCGAGTCTTGTTGCTGGTTTAGGAATGTGTTCGTGGTCGTAGTTCAATCGCCCGTTGCTGTGATTTTTGTTTTCTGCCGCTATCCCATCCACCGTTCCCAAACAACAAGTCGAAGCCACCACATTACTCGACTTGCCCCGCTAGCCGCCTTGTGTAACTTCTCACCACCGCGCAAACCCTAGATAGGTTGCCAGCCGCTCTTATTTTGCCTGCATCGTAGCCCTCCTTTCATCATCAGGCAAATACCTACTGTCGCTGTTGGAGTCACAGGGACGCTCTTGTGATCGGTGTTAGAGTTTAAAGACGCTTTGTCCTAACTGTCGCTGTCATGTTGTGCCTACCGGAAAACATAACTTGAGATATCTTCGATAAAATAAGCATAACTTTTCGCTCGTTTATCAGAAAAATATGAAATTTTTACAGCGGCTTCTTGACACCGTTTGGAGCCGACCCAAATTGGGCTTTGCCCTGTTTGGTTTCATCAAAATTGTCAAAAAAATTCAGGAAAATAAAGAAAAAAATTGTCAAAGTTTTTGCACGCTTTTCAGAGAACGTGCTGTATTTCTGTAGACCACATCCCACCTCAGTTGTAGGTGCTAATTTTTGTGGTTGCATCTTTTTTATCCTTGTTCAGAGAAAAATATAAAAAATAGTGAAAAAATAAAAAAGTTTGATTCCTACTAGTGTCTTTTGGAAAAATCAGGGAAAATTCTGGAAAAAGGAAAAATCCGGGTTATTTGCTTGTTCTGTGCGTTCTTTCCATTGTCCTTTGTTTTCACCTTGTTGCGCTACGTCTCAACACGTCTTAGCCAGCAGCTATGATTTGTACTTTGGATCCGGATTGAACAATCGCTAATCTGTATTCGTTAATGGCTAATCCATGATGTCATATTGTGTGTTTACCCATAGCTCCACATATTCTTCTGTCAGCACAGGTTCATCTTGCAACTGTTACCCACGCTCAACAACATATTACTTCGTCACTTTGGTTTTGCTCCTGTTTGGCGTTGGTAAGAATACATGCAAGACAGTGATAAGCCACATGTGATTTTGCATTCCACTTTCACCACAACCACCACTTGTTTCTTTTTAGTTGATAGGGATAATACTTTGGTGTTGTCTTTTTCTATCCTCTAACCATGGCAGGATCTCCGACGGACTTCAATGAGTGCGTGTCCAAGGGCGAGCTTACAACGTTCATGACTGAACAACGCAATCTTATGACCGAGCTGACGCGCAATGTGAACAATCTGGTCACCCGCATTGAACAACTCGAGCAACGTCCTCCACCTCATCGTGCTGCTGATGAAGATGCGGATGATTTTGGTGATGACGATGCAGATGCGAATGCTGACGGTTATGCCCGTCGCCGCCTCAACTTCAACCGTCGCGGTATGGGAGGTAATAATCATAGTAATAATGATCCTTTTGCTGAAATTAAATTTAGCCTTCCTCCTTTTGCTGGTAATGTTGATCCAGAGGCTTATTTAGATTGGGAGCTTGCTGTTCAACAAAAATTTGATTCTCATAATGTTCCTGCTGAGCATAGAGTTAGACTTGCTACTAGTGAGTTTACTAATTTTGCTTTGTTCTGGTGGACTGATCTTAGCAATGCTAATAATGCTGCTGCTGTGCCTCAAACTTGGAATGCTTTAAAGCAACGTATGAAATCTCGTTTTGTTCCTCCTTATTACCAACGTGATTTACGTTTGAAACGACAAACTTTAAAATAAGGTGATAAAGTAGTAGAAGCTTACTATCAAGAATTGCTTATTGGTTTAGCCCGTTGTGGTATAAATGAAGATGATAATGATGCCAGTGCTAGATTTTTTGGTGGTTTAAACCATGATATACATAACATACTTGATTACAAAGATTGGCGCAATTTTTTCCAATTGTATCATCTTGCTATTAAGGCAGAACGTGAAGTACAGGGACGCAAACAATACCAGCCTTTCAGGTCTAACAATGGGAGGAATTTTCAGCAACGTTCAGCACCAGATGTAACAGAACCGACCAAATTATAAGAGCACAAGTACGAAAATAAGCACCGAAGCGCTCAAATTTTCAAACTTGAGCCCATATAATCCCGGTAGTCAATCGAAATCACGAAGGATTTCAAACCAAACTGCTTACAACCAGGATCGCATCATTCAACATACACATCATACGTTACATTTCACAAGTAGTTCCGAAACAAGTTAACACCACGGAGTAGCAATTATTACAAACCGAGTTTGAAAGTAGCGGAAGCATAACACACACTTTAGTTACTTAATTACTGCCAGTCTGGATGATCGACATCCCGCAAAAGCATGAGGAAAGTACATAAAGACGATCACGCCCTTGTGACCTAGTCATCATCACCCGCAGGGTGGAGACACGTCTTGCAGAATCCCTGATAAAGCATGTCATCTGCAACAGGAGGGAATAAACCCTGAGTACTGGAATGTGCTCAGCTAGACTTACCCGTCATAAACCAGAAATAAGAAGACACCAAGGATTATGCAAGGCTTACACAAGAGGCTAGCTGACACCACATTTTGCATAAAGGCATAAGTAGTGGAAACTCTTATAACCTGTACTAGCAGTTATTTTTAGCATTTACCTGACATCTATCTTAGCACCTGTACTAGACATGCACTTGATTATCATCAAATAATTATTCATATTATTTCCATAGCAGGTATAATTTGTGGCAACATTGTATCATTCACTTAACCATCTTGTTCAATTAATGAGATCTACGTTGCCGCTGCTCAAGTCAAGTGCTCACTAACCGGGAGCGACGGCGATTCGAATCGAATTCCTATCCAGCTGGAGGGGTATTTCTAACACTCACCGCGCAGACCCCTGCCAGGGTCGCACAGGCCACCATTTCATATGATTCAGGAATCGCGGGTCCGAATGATGTCGCAACCCCAAGGGCGACACTCTGCCAGGTGATAGGGACTCTAACCCCCCTTGGTCTCACGCCAATGTCCCCAAGCACATCCTTTCTCTCCTCCAAGAAGCAACCTACCATTCGATTCCCGGCCTGAATCACATTACTCGGCTTCGCGGTCGGAACGACTTATCCGGCCAACTAAGTGTTAGACTGCGTTCAACATGACTCAAGGACGTACAGCGAATCGGTCCTTAAACGACTCAGACGGGCATGGCTCCACACCCAAGACGTGAAGTGTCTTGCAGCTGTACCATTGAACTCCCGTCCGGTCTCAATTTCATTTTAAAGCATGGTTCCATCACGATAGCCATAAGCCACTCGCGACCCAATCCTATCTCTCGCGGATGACCGGAAATCACCCGACTTCTACCATACTAAGCAGGGCTAAGCATTGACACGTGCCTACACCTAATATAGGATTAGGGCACAATAGCTGGACAAGGACAAGTATAATGCAACAGTTGTTTTCATACAACTCCTACTACTTAATGCAGTAAACAATTAAAAGTACTCAAGATATCTTTATAAAACAATGGGTTCAGCATGCACCGGGGCTTGCCTTTGAGAAACGTTGCGGGTCTGTGGTCCGGACACTCGGGTAGATCTTCTTCGGAAGCTTCTCCGATGGTGGGTTCCTCTGTCGGTTCCGGCGGATTCTGAACCTCCTCCGGTGTTGCTTGTTCGAATTCGAGGAGTGTCACCCCCTCCGGTACACCTATTGCATGAGTGCATAATAAATCCCATGAATGCATAATGAAAGATGCAATATGCTCGGAATGAAATGCATTACAACAATTTACGCTCTAATCAAATCACTTCAAAAGAGTAGGTGCAAATTTCCTCTCCGGTAGAGAAGTACTCACCTAAGCTACTTAACCTAAGATAAAGCTGCTCATCCTCAGTTAAGGCCCTAACACCTAACAATTACAAAAGTAACATGTCTTAGGATACCACACCAAATCAATCAGCAAAATACCACAGTAAGCATTCTGGACAGCAGCTACTTGTTTTTATCACAACTGGAGATTTACAATTCCAAAAGATATGATCTAAGGCAATCTGGAAAGCTTGAGAAATGCTCTACAATTCATTTTCAGACCTCAACCCCAAACTCCTAAGTTTTCCATGTCAAACTTCACAAGTTCCAGAATCTGTCCTCTCAAAACAGAGAGTAGCAGATTCTGAACTGCCACTTAAAACAACAGTAACTCTCAAACTACTAAGCCAAATGCTCCCAAATTTTGACACAAGCTAGTTCATCAAGTTTACTGTAACTTTGGTATTTACAAGTTTTCCAGCAACCAATTTTATCAAAGGTCAAACTTAGAAATACTACCAGCTGTCCAGAAGACCTAAAATTACAAAGGGTAAATATTTATTGATGTGGCCAAAGTCCCCTAAAACCAAACTAATGTTACCAACAGTTCACATGAGGTATAAAAACACCAGAAAGTAAGGTGGGACCAACTAGAACATTTATTTAACCCCATTTCTTAATTTACTTAATTAATTAGGTGGAATTTTAAACATATATGTAAACTGCTCCTAAAATTCTACAAAAATTACAGGGGACTCTCTGACCCCAAAAGAGACCACAGTAAACCTTTGAACAAGTTTTATTCACAGAAACTCTCTATACAAAATTCACAAGCCCAAAAGGCTGATTTCTGTATAATTCATAAATCACATTGAAAAGTATCAAACAACAGATTTCATATTTTTCTTAGACACTCTAGGGTACCAAGACATTCTCCAAAAAGTTACAAGAACATTGCACATGTAGAAAAATTACAAAAAGTCCTTCAATTATTTCCTAGAATAAAATGATAGCCTTATAACTTGAAAATTACTTAAGCACTGATGCCCAAATTTTTACCAGAGCTAGGGCTAGCATAGAGTAACCTACCCACCAAATTTCATGATTTATTTAACACTACAGCTCAAGTTATAAATTTAACAAATTTGCATGCATTCCAAAACACATTTAAAGGATCTATTAAATTCTTATAGAACTTAAACATCTCATGCCAGATCCATATTTTTCTAAAATACTACACATCAAGTAGATTCTAACAAAATTTATCTCATGATTTTTGGATCATTAAAACCCTAGATCTATATTTTTCCAACTTGTACAAAAATCAGTGACAAAATAATAAAAATGAAATTCATTTCGGAAGACTGGGCCGGCCCGGGAACTCGGCCCACACACTCGAGCGCGCGCAGCCCGCTCAGCGCCCCCGCCCGCGCGCGACACTGACGGGCGGGCCCCCGCGGTCAGTGACCGGAAGCAGGGGAGGCGGCGTCCCGCGAGCTCCGACGAGCTCGAGCTCGCCGGAGAAGGACTCGCTCGGCCAACCGAACACCGCCTCGTGCTCTCCGTCACCTGGTGCGTCGATTGGTGCCTGTAGAATGGATGGGGATGGGGTGGAAGGGGCTTGCCACCGCGAGCGGCGGCCGGTGAGGTCCGGTGGCGGCGTACCGTCGCCGGTGAGGATGTACAGTGCGGTCAAGGCTCGGTACGAGCTTCACCGAAGCTAGACGGATCCATTTTGATAGGAAGGGAGGATGGAGAGGGACCCGAAGCACCCCGACCACGGTGAGGTCCCATGGCGGGCTCCGGCGACCTCTCGGAGACGGAGAAGAAAGCAATGTGGCTCACCTTGAGTCAAATCGCGGGCGTTGGTGGGTCAAGGGGATGGAGGGTGGTGAGGCGGAGGAAGTGGCGAGGTCTGGCGGCCGGTGATGCGGTGTAGCTCGCGCTCGAGCTCGCCGGAGAAGGACGGAAATGGCGGCTCGGTCTCGGTGTTTTTGCGACTGGAAGAGAGAGGGGGCGGAGGAATGGAGGCCAGCTCGCGCGTCGTGGCGTCTTGAAGGCGTCGCGGCCTGACCGGTGGGGCCAGGACCGGCGTACGGACGCCACCGCGCCTCCACGCGTCGGCGTGGTTCTGTGGCCGGTCGGCCACTTCATCACCGACGACTGAATCGCGATGACGATGCCTCCATCAGTGACTGACAGCGCGACTTTGGGTTTGATTAACTTCTAATCTAGCTCGTTTCAGTGGAAACTCCAATTAACAAAGTTGTAGAACTATGTAAGCTCTACAATTTTGTAATAGGCCTCCAGAGCTGATTCGGTTTGGTTAGTGAGATATAGGGACATTAAGTAGTGCTCAGTGAAACTGAAACCGGGGTTCAGTTAACGATGCCGACTGACAGCTGAAGTTCATGACACGATAACTCTTGAACCACTGAGAACTAGGCTTGGGTAATGTTGACAAAGTTGTAGGGCTACATGTGATCTACAAGTTCGTCAATATGAGTGAAAGCTGGTTTGGCCTGGTTTGCAAACTACAAGCTCCTAAAGTAGGCATCAGTAAAACTGTAGGGTCAGATTCCAGACTTAGAAAAATTCTAAGTCTTGGAGCTACCTCTCTAGCTGACTTGTGGGCCACTTTTGAGCATGTTAGGGTCAATTTCATGAGATGGTCATATTGAGACTTTTGTTCTCCATGAATTTCTTTACAACTTTGCTTAAGGGTGCTCTTCCATGCAAGGTCTCTAAATTAGACTTTTTAATTGGTCAAACTAGAGCCTTCTAGGGTCAATTGGTGGTCAAACTTGTCTTGGAGGGCAAATTTGTAATTTTGGTCAACATGAACCTTGTTCCAAATGTTACCCTAAGTATAACTAAGGTGTTGTAGGTCATGATTGGCTACCTTACCTTTTTATCACACCAACTATCAAATACTTCATGAAATAAATCAAACAAACCCTAAACAATCACATGAATTGCATTACATGAAATAGTAAACATGGGTTATGCATGTCATGCTTATGCAAATGCAATGCAATTAAGGACTAAACACTTGAGGTGTTACAGCCCTCCCCCCTTATAAAAATCTCGTCCCGAGATTTGGAAAGCGTACCATTTTTCATAGAATTCCTTATAACCATCCCGCAAATAATCTTCCCGTTCCCACGTAGCATCACTCTCACTTCCCTGATTACTCCACATCACTTTGTACCACTTAACCACTTTACTTCTAGTTACTCGTTCCTGAGTATCAATCACTCGGACTGGCTTTTCTTCATAGGTTAGGTCGGATTCGAGCCTGATATCTCCTAAAGGAACCTGTTCCTCAGGAACTCGAAGACACTTTTTAAGCTGAGATACATGGAAAACGTTGAATATAGCTCTCATTTCAGGAGGCAACTGGATTTTGTACGCAACAGCTCCGCTCTTGCCTATGATCTGGAAAGGACCCACGTATCTTGGTGCAAGTTTCCGCTTAACACCAAAACGTTGGACACTCTTCATTGGAGAAACTTTCAAATAAACGAAGTCTCCAACTTCAAATTCGAGTGGTTTTCTATGACGATCCACATAGCTTTTCTGTCTAGCTTGGGCTGCAGCCATGTGTTTCTGGATAGTACGGACTTGTTCCTCGGCTTCCTGGACAAAATCAATGCCATAATACCTCCTTTCCCCAGCTTCTACCCAGTTTAGTGGGGTTCGGCACTTAAGACCATACAAGGCTTCGAATGGGGCCATCTTAATACTCTCTTGATAACTGTTATTGTACGAGAATTCGGCTAAAGGTAACCATTTTTCCCAAGAACCCTTGGATGAAATGACGCATGCCCGCAACAGATCTTCCAAGATTTGGTTAACTCGTTCCGTCTGACCAGATGTCTGGGGGTGATAAGCAGAGCTTCTCACTAACTTGGTTCCTAGAAGGTGATGCAAATGCTCCCAAAAGCGAGCAGTGAACTGGGGACCACGGTCAGAAACGATAGTATGAGGTATCCCATGAAGCCGGACTATCTGATTGAAGTACAACTCAGCATAGTCAGTGGGACGATAATCCACTCTCACTGGGATGAAATGAGCTGATTTGGTCAAACGATCTACGATTACCCAAATAGAGTTATGATTTTTGACTGTGGGAGGAAGTCCGACAATAAAATCCATACTTATCTCCTCCCATTTCCAGCCTGGAATGGAAAGCGGCTGAAGTAGCCCAGCTTTCATGTGCACAACTTTAACTCTGCAACAGGTGTCACACCTAGCAACATATGCAGCTATCTCCTTCCGCATCTTAGTCCACCAATAAAGTGGCTTCAAATCATAATACATCTTATTGCTACCCGGATGGATGGACAACTTGGATGAATGTGCTTCGGACAGGATTTGATCTCTAAGCTCACGGTCCTTAGGTACCACTAATCTATCCTTAAACCACAGCACACCTTCGTCATCTAACCTGAAATGCTTAGTTTCTTCCTCTTTCATCTTCCGTTTTATGTGAAATATACCCGAATCAGTCTTTTCGAGCTCAATGATTCTATTTCTGAGAGTACCACTGACAGTGATGTTGTACAAGACTGCCGGATGTAGCAAGCGGGATCGGTGAAAATCAGTTTCAACTAAGGAATGGCAGTGAGACTTACGGCTCAAAGCGTCCGCAACCACGTTTGCCTTGCCTGGGTGATAGTGTACTTGCAGATTATAATCTTTAATCAACTCGAGCCATCTTCTCTGACGCATATTTAGCTCGGGTTGGGTGAAGATGTATTTGAGGCTTTTGTGGTCTGTATAGATATTGCAAACATTGCCCAGTAGATAATGCCGCCATACCTTCAAAGCATGGACAACTGCAGCCAGTTCTAGGTCATGCGTTGGATAATTCACCTCATGCTTCCGAAGTTGTCGTGAAGTATATGCAATTACTCGGCCTTCCTGCATCAAAACACCTCCCAAACCTATGCCTGAGGCATCACAGTAAACATCAAAAGGTTTCTCGATATCCGGTTGTGCCAAAACCAGAGCCGAGGTTAGGAGGGTTCGCAGTTGGTGAAAAGCCGCATCACACTCAGGAGTCCAGACAAACCTGGTGTCTTTTTGCAGCAACCGAGTCATGGGTTTGGCTATTTTTGAGAAATCCGGGATGAAGCGACGATAATAGCCAGCCAACCCAAGAAAACTCCGGACCTCATGAACAGAAGTAGGAGCCTTCCAATTCAATACTTCTTGTACCTTTGTGGGATCCACCATAATTCCTCCATCAGACAACACATGCCCAAGAAAAGGTACTTCACGAAGCCAGAATTCACACTTACTGAACTTCGCATACAGTTGATGCTCACGAAGTCTGCTGAGGACAATACGCAAGTGTTCAGCGTGTTCTTCCTCATTTTCAGAATACACCAAGATGTCATCGATGAACACCACCACAAACTTGTCCAATTCGGGCATAAACACCGAATTCATCAAGCACATGAAGTGTGCTGGAGCATTGGTTAGGTCGAAGGACATAACAAGATACTCATAAAGGCCGTATCTTGTCGAGAAGGCTGTTTTTGGAACATCTTCAGGACGGATTTTAATCTGATGGTACCCAGACCTTAGATCAATCTTGGAAAAGACTTTAGCTTTGGACAATTGATCGAACAAGATGTCGATACGCGGTAGAGGATACTTATTCTTAACAGTGACTGCATTCAGAGGTCTATAGTCCACGCACATCCGCAAGGTTTGATCCTTCTTCTTTACAAAGATAGCAGGGCAACCCCACGGAGACGAGCTAGGACGGATCAACCCCTTCTTCAAAAGTTCATTCAACTGCACCTTAAGCTCAGCTAACTCATTTGGAGGCATTCTATAGGGTCTCCTAGAGATGGGTGCGGTGCCAGGCAGCAACTCGATTTTAAATTCCACATCCCGATCCGGAGGGAGTCCTGGCAAATCATCGGGAAAAACATCCGGAAATTCATTTACTACGGGAATTTCAGCCAACGCCTTTGCTTGCGCAGCATGAATTTCCCCCGACAATTCAACTTTTCTGGGAAGTTGTACTAGAAAACCCTTTTTATCTGTAGGATCTCTAAGCATAACTACCCGAGCGGAGGTGTCAATGAGTACCCCATTCTGGCTCATCCAATTCATGCCCAAGATAACATCTATGTCTAACCCAGGTAAAACCAATAGAGCAAGCGAATAACTTCGCCCTTCTATCTCAAACTTAAGGTTCCCCACTACTTTGTTTGTGGAAATATTCCCACTTGCAGCACTAATGCAATAACCCACACCTTCAACAGTATGCAACTTGTGTGCAAATTTGGATGCAAACTTAGGACTGATAAAGGAATGCGAAGCACCTGAATCAAAAAGTACCACTACGGGGTGTTGGTCAACTAGGAACTTACCAGCCGTGACCACCTCACCAGATGGAATTTCTTCAATGCTGTTATAATGAGCGTGTCCCTGACGACCACCTTGATTGACATTTTTCTTAGGGTACGGACAGTTCCGGGCCCAATGGCCTGGCTTGTTGCAATTCCAGCAAGGCATATTGCTAGGAGGAACACTAGAGCTACTCTGACCAGAAGTTCCCTTTGGCAGAGCGACAGTATACGCCTTACGGAACCCAGTTTTTGCAGCAGACTTTTTCTGTGGCGGACGGAACTTCGTATTCTGAGCAGGCGGACGTGGAGAAGACCTTGGTGCAGCTGAGGCCCTTGACTGAGAAGCACTTGCCTCAAGGGCCCTTTTACGGCTCTTAGAAGCAGAATAAATAGTATTGTTGTTCTCCTGTGTCAAAGCATCGCTGATGAAATCATTGAAAGTGGTACACTTGCTAGTGCCCATAGTCTTCATTAGCTTTGGGCCGAGGCCCCTTTTGAAACTAGCAATCTTCTTTGCATCAGTGTCCACAAACTCTGTGGCATACCTTGCCAGGTTGTTGAAGGACTGCAAGTATTCAGTCAAGCTTTTGTTTCCCTGTGACAGCCTCATAAACTCCGTGTGCTTGATTGCCATAAGACCGGGAGGGATGTAGTTCCCCCGGAAGGCCGCCTTGAACTGATCCCAAGCAATCGGAACATTGGCAGGCAGTGTGGAACGATAGTGGCTCCACCAGATGCCCACTGGACCATGCAACTGATGGGAAGCATACTCAGTTTTCAGCTCATCAGTTAGGCGTAGTAGACGAAACTTTTGTTCAATTGTATTCAACCACTCGTCAGCCTGCAGTGGTTCTTCCGCTTCCTTAAAGAGCGGGGGCTTTGTGTCTAGGAAGTCCTTAAAATCGCTGTACTGATTTGGCTCTGGGCCCTGGCGGCCATGACGAGCCTCTCGATTAGCCAGTTGGCGCATGGCGTCAGCCAACATACGCTGCCCTTCAACCACTGATTGCATCAACTCGGCCGGAGTAGGTGGTGGCGGAGGGGGCGGCTGTTCCTCCTCATTTCCACGACCCCGACGTAGATTGTACGACATCTGCAAAATGCATAGCCAATGAGCACTGACGATGTGGGAAATTTGTAGATGAATTATTGCGAAATGTCAAACTGACTTCATGAATAGATTTCTCATAATAATTAAGGCACAATAATTCATCACAACCGCACAATCCATTCAAGCGCATCAATTGACGAAATCATACTTGGTATTCCAACAAAATGTTCTTTGATAAAGGCTCACTCACAGGGAGCACAACGGTTACCGGACCATTTACGTTGCTATCTACGTGATTTTTAACCTTTCGCACGGTACTTGGATTCGATCTCTAGATTTTTAGTTGACTGTGACAGGCTACTTCAAACTGACCACAAAGGGACTTCTCAATGGAGAGTTCCATGGTGGATCAGGCTAGCCACTTCGATACCTGCGCGTGCCAAGCAGCACAACCTTATGTCGCGCGCCATAGGAGGCCCTCGGTTTCGTCGCGGCACCGAAGGGTGCTAATCGTGACACCATCATCGAACACAACACAATAAGACATTCCATTGCGATCGAAATTAACAGGTTCAAACTACATTCAGGAAACATACGGTTCAACCTTACATCCCAACGTCAAATTATTACAAGGCCTCACTCCTACACAGGGAGGCGCAAAAGACGATCCTAACATTAAAGGTACGTGATGACTACTCTAAGCATCATCCTCCGAGTCAGTGTCAAGGATCTCCCCGCCGTCCTCATCACTGACAGGCTCTAACTCCTCGTCTTCTTCTTCTTCTGGCTCTTCCTCTGGTGCTTCTGCAGGTAGAGCATCCTGTGGTCTATCGACCTCCACTTCATCATCATCCTCAGCCATGAAGATTCCCGAACCCATGTCCTCATCTGCGTTGTTGTTTCTAGGTAGCAGAGGATTAAGCTGGTTGTTCAGGCGGTGCACTTCTTCATGAAGGTTGTCATTGTATTCTTCAGCATTCTCTAACTGCTGTTCGAGCTCAAACTGACGGGCCCTCAGAATGTTCTCCTCGTGCCAGGCTTCATCCCTCTGTTCCATCACACGGACCAACATACGCTGACTGTTGCGATTTGCCACTGTCAACCTCTGGACTGCAAGCGTTTCTTGATCCCGATCATGAATCACTTGCTCCAGTTGTTGCCGTGCTGCATCCCTAGCAGCAGTCACCTCTGCCAGCTCAGCCCGTAACCTTTCCACCTCGGAGGGCTCAGGACGGGGCTCGCGTGGAGCTAACTGGTGGCGAGGGACCCTTCCACCAGTTGACTTATGGGCTGTCATCCTGGTACGTGCCATCTGTATCAACAAGATGTGACTTAAAGTGAGAATCATTTAGGGGATACGAAATTTAATTTAGTCGGGACTATTTAAATTTTTAAGGAGGGAGTGAATGACATGTATGATATAATTAAACATGATGCATGCACGTTCCGTACGTCCTCTCACCTTAGTAGAAAACTAAAGTGCTAACGCTAAGCGGTGGCATACATACGTTCTCTCATATAAGCGAAACTATCGGTCTACACGTTACGCTGTTAGTGTACCTGCAGAAAATTCCATTGCAGCCCAACAATTCCCAAAATAACATACAAGGAAGCAGTAAACTAAATACTTTCCATATACACATCCCCGGATGTATATATTTCAGTATCAAAGCTACCCGATGGATAGATGCCCACAATTAAGTGCTTTTACATAGTTACATGGTTTGAACATGTAAGTATGCAAGTCACCAAAACTACTCTCCCCTAGACCGCCGGTTGGATCGATCATGCTCTCACAACTCACACTTACCAGAGCGTCGAGGTAATTGATCCATACATTACCACCCAAGTGGATGGCATCCATACAATATCACGCCGTATGGACGACGAAACAAAAACAAACAAGGCCCCCAAGTTAGTCTTTATAATAAGCCACCTAAGAGTCCTTATTTGGGCTAAGGGATGTGATCACTGGCATACCTATAAAAATAATTTTTAGAGTTTAACCCTTTTCGCAAACAAATACTTTTGTTTTTAATTACTCGTAAGATGTGTTTAATGTTGAATTATGCTCCGGTACCAGCTGTAACAGAACCGACCAAATTATAAGAGCACAAGTACGAAAACAAGCACTGAAGCGCTCAAATTTTCAAACTTGAGCCCATATAATCCCGGTAGTCAATCGAAATCACGAAGGATTTCAAACCAAACTGCTTACAACCAGGATCGCATCATTCAACATACACATCATACGTTACATTTCACAAGTAGTTCCGAAACAAGTTAACACCACGGAGTAGCAATTATTACAAACCGAGTTTGAAAGTAGCGGAAGCATAACACACACTTTAGTTACTTAATTACTGCCAGTCTGGATGATCGACATCCCGCAAAAGCATGAGGAAAGTACATAAAGACGATCACGCCCTTGTGACCTAGTCATCATCACCCGCAGGGTGGAGACACGTCTTGCAGAATCCCTGATAAAGCATGTCATCTGCAACAGGAGGGAATAAACCCTGAGTACTGGAATGTGCTCAGCTAGACTTACCCGTCATAAACCAGAAATAAGAAGACACCAAGGATTATGCAAGGCTTACACAAGAGGCTAGCTGACACCACATTTTGCATAAAGGCATAAGTAGTGGAAACTCTTATAACCTGTACTAGCAGTTATTTTTAGCATTTACCTGACATCTATCTTAGCACCTGTACTAGACATGCACTTGATTAACATCAAACAATTATTCATATTATTTCCATAGCAGGTATAATTTGTGGCAACATTGTATCATTCACTTAACCATCTTGTTCAATTAATGAGATCTACGTTGCCGCTGCTCAAGTCAAGTGCTCACTAACCGGGAGCGACGGCGATTCGAATCGAATTCCTATCCAGCTGGAGGGGTATTTCTAACACTCACCGCGCAGACCCCTGCCAGGGTCGCACAGGCCACCATTTCATATGATTCAGGAATCGCGGGTCCGAATGATGTCGCAACCCCAAGGGCGACACTCTGCCAGGTGATAGGGACTCTAACCCCCCCTTGGTCTCACGCCAATGTCCCCAAGCACATCCTTTCTCTCCTCCAAGAAGCAACCTACCATTCGATTCCCGGCCTGAATCACATTACTCGGCTTCACGGTCGGAACGACTTATCCGGCCAACTAAGTGTTAGACTGCGTTCAACATGACTCAAGGACGTACAGCGAATCGGTCCTTAAACGACTCAGACGGGCATGGCTCCACACCCAAGACGTGAAGTGTCTTGCAGCTGTACCATCGAACTCCCGTCCGGTCTCAATTTCAATTTAAAGCATGGTTCCATCACGATAGCCATAAGCCACTCGCGACCCAATCCTATCTCTCGCGGATGACCGGAAATCACCCGACTTCTA
Organism: Saccharum spontaneum; assembly: GCA_022457205.1. NCBI lineage: Eukaryota > Viridiplantae > Streptophyta > Magnoliopsida > Poales > Poaceae > Saccharum > Saccharum spontaneum. Next base: position 29,902,610 of record CM039585.1, on the reverse strand, counting down.
CCGTACTAAGCAGGGCTAAGCATTGACACGTGCCTACACCTAATATAGGATTAGGGCACAATAGCTGGACAAGGACAGGTATAATGCAACAGTTGTTTTCATACAACTCCTACTACTTAATGCAGTAAACAATTAAAAGTACTCAAGATATCTTTATAAAACAATGGGTTCAGCATGCACCGGGGCTTGCCTTTGAGAAACGTTGCGGGTCTGTGGTCCGGACACTCGGGTAGATCTTCTTCGGAAGCTTCTCCGATGGTGGGTTCCTCTGTCGGTTCCGGCGGATTCTGAACCTCCTCCGGTGTTGCTTGTTCGAATTCGAGGAGTGTCACCCCCTCCGGTACACCTATTGCATGAGTGCATAATAAATCCCATGAATGCATAATGAAAGATGCAATATGCTCGGAATGAAATGCATTACAACAATTTACGCTCTAATCAAATCACTTCAAAAGAGTAGGTGCAAATTTCCTCTCCGATAGAGAAGTACTCACCTAAGCTACTTAACCTAAGATAAAGCTGCTCATCCTCAGTTAAGGCCCTAACACCTAACAATTACAAAAGTAACATGTCTTAGGATACCACACCAAATCAATCAGCAAAATACCACAGTAAGCATTCTGGACAGCAGCTACTTGTTTTTATCACAACTGGAGATTTACAATTCCAAAAGATATGATCTAAGGCAATCTGGAAAGCTTGAGAAATGCTCTACAATTCATTTTCAGACCTCAACCCCAAACTCCTAAGTTTTCCATGTCAAACTTCACAAGTTCCAGAATCTGTCCTCTCAAAACAGAGAGTAGCAGATTCTGAACTGCCACTTAAAACAACAGTAACTCTCAAACTACTAAGCCAAATGCTCCCAAATTTTGACACAAGCTAGTTCATCAAGTTTACTGTAACTTTGGTATTTACAAGTTTTCCAGCAACCAATTTTATCAAAGGTCAAACTTAGAAATACTACCAGCTGTCCAGAAGACCTAAAATTACAAAGGGTAAATATTTATTGATGTGGCCAAAGTCCCCTAAAACCAAACTAATGTTACCAACAGTTCACATGAGGTATAAAAACACCAGAAAGTAAGGTGGGACCAACTAGAACATTTATTTAACCCCATTTCTTAATTTACTTAATTAATTAGGTGGAATTTTAAACATATATGTAAACTGCTCCTAAAATTCTACAAAAATTACAGGGGACTCTCTGACCCCAAAAGAGACAACAGTAAAAATTTGAACAAGTTTTATTCACAGAAACTCTCTATACAAAATTCACAAGCCCAAAAGGCTGATTTCTGTATAATTCATAAATCACATTGAAAAGTATCAAACAACAGATTTCATATTTTTATTAGATACTTTAGGGTACCAAGACATTCTCCAAAATGTTACAAGAACATTGCACATGTAGAAAAATTACAAAAAGTCCTTCAATTATTTCCTAGAATAAAATGATAGCCTTATAACTTGAAAATTACTTAAGCACTGATGCCCAAATTTTTACCAGAGCTAGGGCTAGCATAGAGTAACCTACCCACCAAATTTCATGATTTATGGAACAATACAGCTCAAGTTATAAATTTAACAAATTTGCATGCATTCCAAAACACATTTAAAGGATCTATTAAATTCTTATAGAACTTAAACATCTCATGCCAGATCCATATTTTTCTAAAATACTACACATCAAGTAGATTCTAACAAAATTTATCTCATGATTTTTGGATCATTAAAACCCTAGATCTATATTTTTCCAACTTGTACAAAAATCAGTGACAAAATAATAAAAATGAAATTCATTTCGGAAGACTGGGCCGGCCCGGGAACTCGGCCCACACACTCGAGCGCGCGCGGCCCGCTCAGCGCCCCCGCCCGCGTGCGACACTGACGGGCGGGCCCCCGCGGTTAGTGACCGGAGGCAGGGGAGGCGGCGTCCCGCGAGCTCCGACGAGCTCGAGCTCGCCGGAGAAGGACTCGCTCGGCCAACCGAACACCGCCTCGTGCTCTCCGTCACCCGGTGCGTCGATTGGTGCCCGTAGAATGGATGGGGATGGGGTGGAAGGGGCTTGCCACCGCGAGCGGCGGCCGGTGAGGTCCGGTGGCGGCGCACCGTCGCCGGTGAGGATGTACAGTGCGGTCAAGGCTCGGTACGAGCTTCACCGAAGCTAGGCGGATCCATTTTGATAGGAAGGGAGGATGGAGAGGGACCCGAAGCACCCCGACCACGGTGAGGTCCCATGGCGGGCTCCGGCGACCTCTCGGAGACGGAGAAGAAAGCAATGCGGCTCACCTTGAGTCAAATCGCGGGCGTTGGTGGGTCAAGGGGATGGAGGGTGGTGAGGCGGAGGAAGTGGCGAGGTCTGGCGGCCGGTGATGCGGTGTAGCTCGCGCTCGAGCTCGCCGGAGAAGGACGGAAATGGCGGCTCGGTCTCGGTGTTTTTGCGACTGGAAGAGAGAGGGGGCGGAGGAATGGAGGCCGGCTCGCGCGTCGTGGCGTCTTGAAGGCGTCGCGGCCTGACCGGTGGGGCCAGGACCGGCGTACGGACGCCACCGCGCCTCCACGCGTCGGCGTGGTTCTGTGGCCGGTCGGCCACTTCATCACCGACGACTGAATCGCGATGACGATGCCTCCATCAGTGACTGACAGCGCGACTTTGGGTTTGATTAACTTCTAATCTAGCTCGTTTCAGTGGAAACTCCAATTAACAAAGTTGTAGAACTATGTAAGCTCTACAATTTTGTAATAGGCCTCCAGAGCTGATTCGGTTTGGTTAGTGAGATATAGGGACATTAAGTAGTGCTCAGTGAAACTGAAACCGGGGTTCAGTTAACGATGCCGACTGACAGCTGAAGTTCATGACACGATAACTCTTGAACCACTGAGAACCAGGCTTGGGTAATGTTGACAAAGTTGTAGGGCTACATGTGATCTACAAGTTCGTCAATATGAGTGAAAGCTGGTTTGGCCTGGTTTGCAAACTACAAGCTCCTAAAGTAGGCATCAGTAAAACTGTAGGGTCAGATTCCAGACTTAGAAAAATTCTAAGTCTTGGAGCTACCTCTCTAGCTGACTTGTGGGCCACTTTTGAGCATGTTAGGGTCAATTTCATGAGATGGTCATATTGAGACTTTTGTTCTCCATGAATTTCTTTACAACTTTGCTTAAGGGTGCTCTTCCATGCAAGGTCTCTAAATTAGACTTTTTAATTGGTCAAACTAGAGCCTTCTAGGGTCAATTGGTGGTCAAACTTCTCTTGGAGGGCAAATTTGTAATTTTGGTCAACATGAACCTTGTTCCAAATGTTACCCTAAGTATAACTAAGGTGTTGTAGGTCATGATTGGCTACCTTACCTTTTTGTCACACCAACTATCAAATACTTCATGAAATAAATCAAACAAACCCTAAACAATCACATGAATTGCATTACATGAAATAGTAAACATGGGTTATGCATGTCATGCTTATGCAAATGCAATGCAATTAAGGACTAAACACTTGAGGTGTTACACCAGATACACCCAAGATTCCTGTTGCAACACAGTCATCTGCACCTCCATTTTCTTTCGGGGTAAGTCAATTGTCTAATGTGCAGAAGAAAGGTGCCACTCCGGGTACTTCTACTAGCTCCTCCTCGTCCAACGCTAAAATCATTTGCCACCGATACAAAGGCATGGGACATGTCATGAAGGATTGCCCCAGTCGTCGTGTTTTCATTGCTACCGAGGATGGATATGTAAGTGCTAGTGATGTTGAAGATAATTTAGCCCTTGCTGCTAACGTTGATGCAGATTCCACCGAGGGCGATCAAGACAAGGAGGCCATCATCATTGACTCTGTGGCTGCTGCCGCAGACTACCCTGGCCTTCTTGTGCAGCGTGTGTTGAGTACACGTGTGGGACATAAAGAAGAGCTGACGATCCAATGCCACAATTTGTTCCACATGTATTTCATTGTGCAGGGTTGTCGTGTTCTCACTATCATTGATAGCGGGAGTTGTAATAACTTGGTGAGTTCAGATTTGGTTGAGAAGCTTGGCTTGACCACACGACAACATTCGTATCCATATAAACTTCAATGGTTCAATAATAGTGGTAAGACTAAGGTGTTAAATCAGCACGCATTAGCTTTTCCACAGGTTCTTATCATGATACTGCAGATTTTGATATTGTCCCTATGCAAGTTTGTTCCATTTTGTTAGGCCGTCCATGGAAATTTGATAATGATGCTTTACACCATGGTAGAACTAATATATACACTATCATACATAAGGACAAGAAAATTACATTGCTGCCTTTGTCTCCTACAGATATTATTAAACATGCTAATGAGATTAAAAATAAACCTCCAACTGACACTGCTAAAAATAATGAGATTAAATTAAAAGGAGGTACTTTTCTTGCTACAACTTCTGCTACTACTGAGTTATGTGATAATCCTGATGCACCATGTTATACTATGTTTTGTCAACCTATTATGTCTGGTGAATTGCCTGCTGTCACTAACCTTTCGCAGGAGTTCGTTGATGATGGGATGAAGTCGAGGACGACTCCAATTCTAGAATGAGGGGATGATGAGGACATCGCCAAGATGGAGTCAAGAACGACTCCAATTCAAGAAGGGAAGGATGATGAGGACATCACCACGCTGGACACACCGAAGTTATGGTCTTCCCCAAGTTGCAATTCGTCCCCAACTCAGCTGCCATGTCACCCTCGGATTCAACAGACACATCGTCACTGTTTCGGTCATAACTCTCTCATACGACATCGAAACGGGGTGTTCTTGGATGCGTTGGAAAGGGGACGATGATGCCATCGTTTTGGATCTGGTCCCAGCTCCAGAAGGTCCATGGATCATTCTATGTGACCACGGCAAGGTGCTGCATCATCTATTTGGGCTAACTTGGCCATGTATCGTGTCGGGCCTTAAGCCCAAGTTGTGGACGTCCAACCCCTGGCCGTCCTCAACCCTAGGTCGAGTCTTAGACTATAAACACAGCCGCCGTCGCTGCTAGACAATTGGGTTTTGTTTAGAGTTTAGTTTTCCATCGAGAAACTGAATCGTTCATTGTAACTGTGGTGACAAATTCTTTTACAGTGATCTAAGGCCCCTGTTCTTGATCTCCTCCACTGTGTCGATTAGTCCTTTGGAATCGAGTTCTTGAACCCTCTATTGATATTCGCATCATTCATATTTGCAATTTCAGATTGCGTGTTTTACCTTCTTGCTTGTGCTCTTCGATTCACTTGCAGGAAAAGCCTTCTTGGCGAGGTCAATCAAGTTGTGCTTGGTTGATAACCAACGAAGCAGTGGTGTAACGGTTGCAGGGTTCGAATCGTGTCTGATTTGAAGCTGGATCGCCAACGTCGAGATCTCCACAAATCAAATTTACCGGCTACCTCTCGGAAGATCGGGCCTGTATCTCATCACCTAAGCTACATAGTAATAGTTGCAGAGAACACATGTTATACCACAAATCTAGTAGATGGAAGATAAATGTGAACAAGGACAAATGACAATAGAAAATGAAAGACCTACCCTCAAAGCATGGTTGATTTGAAATGTAAGAAACATTTCCTTTAGTTCCTTGGCTATATCACACAAGACAGCCACATGCTGTAGAAATGAAGGCTCGTTAATACAAAATTACAAATGAGACCTGACTCTATCATTGTGACATCTACTTGGGGCCACGTATTTTAAGTGATTGAATTAAAAATATTCCTTTGGTGAAGAAAAACTGCAGAATATGACAGTCAGATCAAAGTCCATGAAAAACCATTTAAAATTGCCAGCCTTCCACGCACTTAGTGTTTTAGTGGAATTTGAAGAGTTAGACTGAACTGTAGCACTCATTATCTATTGAATGTTTAATTCACATATAAAAGCCGAGAAATAGAAAAGAAATAAGAACTCACCTGGTTAAAACAAGTGTAGAAACACCTTGATAACGAATTTACTTGAATTCCTTCTTGGAAGCATAAATTAGCCCCAGGATCTATGCACAATATTAAGTAGTATTGTTGGTCATAATACCCAAACCCTCACATAGTAGAGCAATCTTCAGTAGAGGGGGAACACAATAAAAAGCTAGGCATGATAATTGAAGAAAAGATAGAAACAACTTTAGCTAAGTCGGGTGTACGTACCACAGATCTATCTATCGGCGTGTTTAGTCACTTGTGCCCACACCCCGCCGTTAAGGACAGAATGAAGATCCATTTCAATCAAGCTACATCGTGTTAAGCATGCATCGGCAAAATAAACAGAGCATATGTTTTTCTTTTTATAATAGCAACTCAATGATGGTTCTTGCAAAAATACGGAAGCATAAAAATTCATACACAGTGATAGATACATAGTACAGTTATGTCATAAACAGAGTGCCGTAGAATAAATATAAAGGTGATGTGAGCCTAAATCTCCAAACGCAGTACCAAGGCTATAAACAGCAGAACTTTTAGGTAGGTCTGCTCCTGCAAAATGGAAACAAGAGGAAGAAAAAAATACTAAAGATTCATTAGTAAATGAGTTACACAGATACTCTTCATCTTGCCACCGAAAGATATAGTACTTCGTCCCTCTCTTTTGCTGATTCCTTCCATTGGAAGCCGGCCAAAGAAACAACAATTTGAATGAGGGCTGCGACATGCATTTGATATTGAACTTGTAGCAACAAGCAGGACAGTACATAGAAGAAGAGCATAGTGGGGACGATACTGAACAACATATGTATGCTACCAACAATTGCACTATGTGGCGCTCTAAGAGATCTGCAAAATAGATTACCTCTCTTTGCCTCTCCTCTAGTGTGAATGGGATTAGTTAGATCGGAGAACAGAACAGACAAGGCGGGCGGTGGTAGTGGTACGATGAAGGGCAACGCGGTAGGGGTACCTGGAGGCAGTTTCCTAGTCGGATATGCCTCCGGAGTCGATGAGGAGTTCCCCGAGCGCTTCAAAGATGCCGTGCCCTTACAGGCGATTGGCGATTGGCGATGTAGTAGAGGATGGGCTGGTCCACCTCCTCGACGATGTCGGGGCACAGGACCTCCCGCACACACCCCATGCTCGCGGCTACCACAACCGCCATCTTCCTTTCCTCTTCCCCTAGCGCGACGGCAAACACGAACCAATATGCGGTGGGCAGCGAGAGGGGGAGCAGGGGCTAGGGTTCACACGCTCGGCAACGGGGGCGTCTTCGGTGGCAGTGGGGTCCATGGGATGGGGACTGCGAGGAGGTGCGAGGAGTTCCCATCGGGAACGTCATCAGCCGGGGTTCGTGAGGCCGCGGCAGCGTGCGGGGGTGAGAGGAGGAGGACAGACGTAGGTGCGGGCCGGTGGGAGATGGGGCGCGTGGCGATGGGCGCGATGCCGCAGATGGGGAGCATGAGCGGGTTGGCGGACACGGAGAAGAAACCACCGTGGGGACAGGAAGCGTGATTCATGAGAACGTAACCGTTGTGGGTACATCGGGCGGGTAAGTAGTCGCTCGGTGAAAAACAACGCAACGAAGCGTGGCACGTAAGAGAGACGGTGTAAGATCTTACACGTAAGATTTTACTACGGACCAACTGCAACTTATGTTAATGCTTATGTTGATTTGTTGTGAGAGAAAAACAATATTCGTTTGCTAAAAAATATTGCTGAAGTAGTTTAAGTGAACAAGGCCTAACAGAAACCGTTAGATTTGAAGAGACTAAACCATCAACGGTTCAGATATTAGGGGGTAAGAATTTTTAGGGTGTAAGTTATTTTTAATTCCTTCGCTATAGATTTAAAGAATTTTCTTGGGTTACATTGCATCAGCTTGCATGCATGCACTTGCAGCAGGGAGCGAGAGCGGGGGGGGGGGGGGGGGGGGGTTGGGTTGGGGGTGGACCAGACTGGAATCGAGCACATGCGGATGGGCGGCGGACATATGGGTCGCGCGCGGCGCCCTAGCCGTTTGCGCCTTGCTGGCACACTAGCAGGGTTGGTCGTTGCATGCTGGGATGTCGCGGTCTCACGCAGTAGCATGACGGGTCGCTCTTTAACCCTGTCCAATGGAAAACTTCAAGAGCTACTCTATATACACCTGATACTTAAAACAGAAACAATTCTTTCTCTTATATTTTGCTTCCCACAATATCCTCGCGCACCTCTCTTATTTCTCTGATTTCGCCTGTGACCCGGACTGGCGGAGCGTGATCCATCCGAAAGGGGGGGGGGGCAATTTTGCTCGATGCTAACAACTATGCCCATATTAAGTTCTAGGTTAGAAAAAAATCAAGACTAAATAACTGAACTTGCCATGCTTCTCAGATTGTAAAAGGAAAATATATTATTTTTTAGTTTACCACAAATTAACATACAGTTTACTACCAGTCTTGCAATACATACTCAAGAAGCTAACAGTATGGTGAAACGTGAATCAGCAAGAGAGGCTGCAAGGACCTTTTTTTAATCATTTTATGTGAGAAAATAATGCAGGCCCACAAATAAAAATAGAGCTGCTACACGGAGTCTGCAAAGTTCAAACTATGACCAACATCTAGTAAATGAACCACAGGCTAATACATAGGTACTATCGAGATGAGAGAAAGAAATCAATGGCTATTCTTTCTAATTATTGCTAACTTAGCTGATCTAATGATGGCCAACATGTCTAGTATATCATATATTCTATTAAAATGTCCACGACCAAGGGGGGGCCATGGCCCCGTTTGGCCTCTACGAAGCTCCGCCGGTGCCGGACTCTCGTATGAGTTAGAATAACACACGTCCAGCTACGATAAGTTTGATTCCAACCACTTATTAGAACAGATGACCAGATCATTATATTGCATAAATCTCCAAACCAAAAGTCATCTGTAAAATAAATTGTTGATTCTGTTGCAGCACGGGCTAAATCTAGTGAACAAATAACATATGTTATTATCCTATTTGTCTGCAGACTGCCTTACAAATGACGTTTTCTCTTCAATTATGTATCCTAAACTTAATTTGACTCCTGAAAGAGGTTGTAATAATGGTATCCTCACAAACAGAAAACTAGTGAGAGCGCACACACGCTCTCAGCTGATGACGCCATGCAAAATCTGCAACTGGCAGCAAACTTTTATTGTTCGGAATCATAACTTATCGATTGTCGCTGTTATTTAATCATGGCCATCCTGCTGCAAAAAAAAATGTGCATAGTTGATCAGATTTAGAAACTGAATATACGACACCAGTTTGCTAGCAGGAAGACGCAAATTAACTGATGAAAATATGCATACCCGACGGGGATGGAGCTGGGGATGGCGATGGCGATGGCGAAGGCGTCAATGGTGAGGGACTTGGAAGGTCTATCGGCGGCACTCCATCCACTGTTCAGTTCAACCCATATTCATCAATCAATCATCGGTAAGCAGGTTAATCATGAGGCAGCAGCTAGCTAGTAGCTTTTGTATAGAAAACGTATCTGACTTACTTAGGTTGCAGGCCGCGGCAAGTATATCGACACGTACGTCGTGGCCACACACCGAGAAGAGCTCCACCATGCGCATATGACGCACGGGCGCCGGCAGAAGCTGGCCGATGTCGCCGTTCACGACGTGGCACAGGCAGGTGACCGTGTCCAAGGTGAACATGGCGTTGAAGCCGTCGCAGCAGGTAGCCTCGGGCGCGTACACGGTGGCGTTGGTGAGGAAGCCCGCGCACGGCATCATCCGCGCCAACCACGGCCGGCACTCCCTCGGCTGCGGCGGCAGCTGTGGAACGCCGCCGCCATCGTCACCGTCACCGTCTGGGGCTGGGGACGGCGCCGCTCCTGGATCTGCGTTTGCCGCGGCGATGGCCGCCCTGGCAAGGGCTCCTCCGACGACTCTGCTCGCCGCAGATGGCTGCAGGATGACGGCGGCGAAGGCGACGAGCAAGGTGATCGTCAGCAGCGTGCACTTGTTGCGTGGAGCCATCGTGATCGATCGACGACGCGTGTGTGGAGGTTCTGTTATCGAGCACCGGTTTTATAGAGAGCATGGTTATATATAACAACTTGATGGCCAGACTGCGGTCCACTTTAGTCAACTGCCTATGGTGGGTCACAATCTTTTCATGTTAGGTTGGAACGTATTTTCCGACGCTGGGTGTGCCTCGGCCTTAACCAGATCGTGGTTATCGAAAATCTGTTTTACTAAAAACGATGTGGAGCCGTTTTTATTTTAATCGGTATTTTTCTGGTTTCCTAGAAAATGAATTTATCTTATATAGGAGTTTGTTGGAAGATCCAAGTAAAGCTACTTCTACAAAAACTAGTTCTAGTTAAACATTAGATCCAAACAATCCTTAGATACAACCGCTACTTGTACAACCACTAGTTCTCATCAACCAAAGTTTTCAATAATATATATATGTGCCTAAAATAAAATTAAAAAAGTAGTGCCACTTGGGCTGTGTTTAGTTGAGAAAGTTTAGGTGAAAAGTTACTGTAGCACTTTTCGTTGTTATTTGGTAAAATTTGTCCAACTATAGATTAATTAGACTCAAAAGATTCGTCTCGAACTTTACAGACAAACTATGCAATTAGTTATTTTTTTACCTACATTTAATGCTCCATGCATGCGTTTAAAGATTCGATGTGATGGGTGGAAGAGGAAAATATTTTGGGTTTGCATGGCAACTAAACAGGGCCTTGAAGAATTTTATTATCACAACCCGTGCCACATAGATGCAACCGCTAGCCGCCCCTAGCTAGTTATTATCCTAGGCACCTTACTCACACCCATATCCTCCAAAACAAAATCTCTATGGCCTTCCAGTATCTCTGATACGAAAATGATAGCCTAATATCAAATTTTGGTCAACCTCCTAGGTGGCGGCGGACCAGGGCGATCACATGGCCACCATCCCTGGCACCTTAATATACAACTAGAACCTACTTCCTCCGCCCGCAAAAGAATGCAGTTATGGGATTCATACCGATCAATGTAGTTCAAAGTTGACCAAGTTTATAGTAAATACTATTAACATTTATGTCTCCAAATAAATTTATTATGAAAATATATTCTATAATGAATCTAGTGGTATTTATTTTGCATCTTGAATGTTAGTATTTTTATATAAATTTAGTCAAAGTTCAAACTGTTTGACTCCTCGAAAAGCGAGAATTGCATTCGTTTGTGGACGAGGTAGTACAGAATGTAATCTTCATTGTCTGCTCTATTTCTCTGTATTCTCAGATCTAAAGATAGTGGTCAGTGATTAATTAATTCTGATGAACATCTTGGTGGGGGCAGTGATTAATTAATTCTGATTAATCAAAGAAAAACATCGTCGCCCCATGAACCACATATCTTTAACATGGTTGCCTCTATTTTTCCAAGCGTGGATACATAGGTAGTGAGGATGTTTGGAGCTAGTGGAGGAGAGTTTTCTTCATCCTACCCAAAACTAAAGATTGGGAGTGGTTTTAGCAAACCGTTGGAGATGATCTTAGTTTACGAGCAAATATTAACAAACATAAGGTATATACAGCTTCGAATATAACCACGCAAATCATTTTTTTTCTCGAACGTGCATGAGCACGGTATTCATTAAGCAGGAGTAGAAAATACAATGAAAATAAACGTTGAAGCAACAGTAATCCACCGATTACTAAAGCTGCTAGGCCCTGCGGCACCACGAGATTGTGATTTACACAATCTAATTTTGCAACCGGTGGCCCATCCAATCATAGTTTGTACCTTCACAAGTATTGTTACAATTGAATATATCATTTCATCTATATCTCTGACGGCCCTCCGCAATCTTAAGTGTGCTAAGTTGAGATTGTGTCACCAGTTTTTTTTAACACATGAAGTGACTAGATAATAAATCAATCTACGAATTCATCACCTCAAGGAACAAATTATATAAGCTTCTAATAACTTTCTGGACACATGTTTCCTCCTAGAACGATAATCCACTTCGATATGCATCATTCTGATATGACAATATTCTCTAATATTATTACATATTCACACCATATAACTTAGTTATTTGTGGACTTGTATCCCAACCACAAGCAACAGGGTCTGACGAACCCGCATATGATTTCAACCGTTGAAGTAGCAAATGTTTGTGCTCTTCTTCTATACTAGACCTTGACATTGTAGACCGTTTGTGTGCACTCCATGAGACAAGATTGGATCACAAGAAAATTGCAAAATAACTAATAGATGTTATGTAATCTAGAGGTCCTACCCAATCGGCATACACTACTATAGAATGGATTTCTAGAGGCAGTCAAAACTGATTTGTAGAGGCGGATATGCCAACCAACTCTGTACAAAGGCCTATAGAAATCAAGCACTTCTAGCATCCATCTCTAGCAATTGATTTCTAGATGCGGGACAAAACATTAGCCTGCCTAAAAACCGATTTCCAGGGACAAGTGACATTACCAGCTGCCCTAAAAAATGCATTTTTATGGGGCAGTTAAAAACACCAGCTGCCTCTGAAAATGCATTTGCATATGCAGTTGGTACGACCAGTAGTCACCGGAAACAATTTTATTTTTCCTTTTAAGATCTTTTAAGATTTTTTTAGTTCTGTAGTTCATATATAATAATATATTGTTCTAAAAGTACAAGTCGTCGTCTCACGGTTCCACATACAAGTAGTCTCATAGGTTTTTTTTTCTTTTTGAGACTAAGTAGTCTCATAGTTTTATTATACAAGTTATATATGAAGCTAGATATTAGTAGCCTGATAAATCCATATACAAGCCATCTTCTGAAGAAACATACAAATAATCTCACTAATCCACGTAGGAGTAGTCTCATCAATTCTAAAGAAACGAAATGGTGACCAGATGGGGTTAATGAGAGCCACCAAAAATTTCTTTGCCAAACAACTTGACCTATATCCTAATTATAACCCCTCCCTTGTAATGGACAAGGTTACACACATCAATTCTAAAGAAACGATTAGGCATTTCTCAAGATATCGTAGAAGCAAACGATAAAGCGCGGGTTAGAAACTCACTAATGAGATGGGTAACAAAAGCTCTAACTGGTTTATATGCAAAATAAAAACTGAACTGCAAAATTTATGTAAGCCAATTAAATAATCTAACTCAATGGTTACTAGCAGTTGCACGCAACACAATAAAAAATGACTGAAGCGCTTAGAACATGCCAATATGAAGTTCCTGCTGCTATAAGAACCGAGAGTTGATGGACATGCCACCACCTAATAAAAGCTAGTAGCTGCCGAACGCACTTTGCCAACCTTAAAAGTGAAAACAGAGTCGAGAGCAAGGAACAATTAAAGGCATGTTACAGGTCTCACGGATTACCCTATTTAATCAAATAGAAAAATTTGTACACTAAACTAACAAACACAACAATAGTTCGTGATAAATTTCTTATATCTAAAGCTAAAGTCATAAATTCAATTCCTAATATCTTGACATTAGAATTATTTCTTTCTTTTATGTGGCTTTCTCCACTTCAAACGAAATGCAAAAAAAAAAAAAAAACTGGAGAACAGCGAAAACAAAAGGCGTGAGAAAAGAGATGGAAAAGATAAAGTAAAAAAGAAAAAACAGACCAAAAGAGAAAAATGTAGAACTTTTTTAAAACAGCATAAAAGAAAATAGGAAAAACAACCGAGGAAACCAGATCAAAACCATAAAAAAAGCAAAGAAAAATAGAAAACAATGTAAAATAATTTTTAAAAACGACCAAGAAAAAAACACGTGGAGAAAAAGGGAAAATGACATATACAAAGAAAAAACACAGAACAAATGAAAAACTAATAATTGTTGGAACGGACGATGAAAACAGAATGGAAGCCCACCTAGCAAAGTCGGATGCCTAGGCCCAAAACATACAGACATAAGAAAATCAGCCTAGAATCATAACGGGAGGTATACTAATCTCAAAAAAAAATCCTTAGATGCTACGTACCTACATGCAAGAAAAATAATGCTATTCGAGAAATTAATTAGAGATTGACTCAGTTTATATATATGACTATTGTGCACATTCAAAGTTGAGAAATGTGAAAGACGAGCAACATGCTAGCATGGCCCAATATGTGTCACGACGTGTATAAGCTCCGGCTCAGTAAGTGAGACTATTTTTTTAGCTCTAGATGACTGGATCCAGGGATGGAGGAAGAGGTTGAGAGTAAGTAATAGAACAAAAGAGGCCGAGAGTGAGGAAGAGACGACTAAAGGAGAGAGAATCTCTTTATTGTTAGATATATATTAGCAAACATGTCTATTTTTACAATAGAATTTATATCTTACGTAATCTGCTCTAATATATTTTGGAATTAGACTACAATAGAATTTATATCTTACGTAATCTGCTCTAATATATTTTGGAATTAGACTTTGCACCATGGTTGCGCATGCCTTGTGTTATGAGCTAAGATAACGGACGAAACAACAAACGAATTAGAAATCTAATCTCTAGTTCATCACGTACTACCGCTCTTAGAAAAACTGGCTACACTCTTATGCTTCCGAAAGTAAATGAACATAGGAGAGAGTGTGATGAACTAAAATTTGGAGTAAGAAATTTTGGGAGTTTATATTAGGTATAGACATATTTAGAGAGAAATAGAATAGATTGAATTTGATGTTGCAATGGGATATAAGATTCTTTTGAATACAGGGCCCGTTTGGTATGCTTCGTTAGTGGAGCAGTTTTTTTTTTTTGCTTTGGATGATGGAGCAGCTCCGTTGGTGGAGTTGAAGCTGTTTTAGAAAAACATTTAGTAACTTAGTTTCTCCTTATGAGAAAAAAAGTAAATTCTCTATTCTGCCTTTTTTTCCTTTTTCCCCTTATTTATTTTAATCTTCTCCTGTTCCCTCTCCAACTTATCTCTTCACCGTGGGATCCACCACACTCAAGGATGCCTTGTCTTCTCCATCCGAACAGGCCGTGTGCACAGTGATGATCGTGGACTCTAGTGGAAGGGGATGAACCGCTCACGCATGGGCTCATGCGGAAGGGCGACGGCCATGCATGGGCTCCAACGGAAGGCCGGCGCACGAAATGACGGTGTGTGGGAGTGGCGGTGGTGGCATGCGGCGGGATGAAAGCCCAAGTTTGGTTTTGGTAATTAATGACACCAAGTTGCTAATGCCATGTATTAAGTGTTTTGAGTTAGGCATAAGCAACACATGTGATGAAGGTGTACGTGGCAAGGAGTGGTGGCCACAAGATCACAAAGAGATGGTGCATGAACATGAAATATTGATCATAATGGAATGCACATCAAATGATGGACATGATGATCAAGTGAAGGAGAAGGATCTAAGAGTGCAAGGCAAAGGTATAATCATAGGGTTTTCCTTTTGCCGGTCTAAGATGAGTAGAGAAGTGATTGACCGGGTTTAGGATACATAGCCGACTATCAAGAGGGGCAATCACGGTTAGCTCGGAAATCAAGTGCCACTAGATCAATGTCTTGAGCATATGCATTTAGGATCTAGTAAAGAGCTAACATAACGCCTTAGAAAATGTTTATGAAAATGCTAACACACGAGCACAAGGTTGTGATCACTTGTTGGTGTTGGCACATTTGCGAAGGCGGTGAAGTTTAAGCAGTAGAGAGGGGTTTGGGTTCCTCTCTCCCTCCCGCCGAGCTTGCGAGGCGGGATTCGGCGCTTTTTGGAAAAGTGAAATGCCTATTTTCTATTGCGCCGAAAGTTGGAAAAGAAACGGAGGCGAACGGAGGTCACTGCGTGCACCGGACGCTGCACCGGACGCTGCACCGGACGCGGTTATTGTGCGACCGGCGCGTCCGGTCAGGCGAACAGCGGTTCACGAGGACCACCGGACGCGGTGCGCGTCCGGTCATAGGTGACCGGACGCGTCCGGTTGTCCAGGGAGCTTACTGGACTCCCACCGGACGCGGGCACTGTGGCGTCCGGTCAGTTCTTCAGCGCGTCCGGTCGTTGTTTCGCGGTGCGCGGCTCGGTGTTGACCGGCGCGTCCGGTGGGTCACGGGACCGGCGCGTCCGGTCGTGACCAGCGCGTCCGGTCGCTCGGTCGAGCGCGTCCGGTCAACGGTAACGGCTAGTTTTGACGCACACTGTTCACGTCTGTCGCGTAGTGACCGGACGCGTCCGGTCACCCTGACCGGAGCGTCCGGTCAGCGCGATTTCTGCCGCGTCGGTTGTAACGGCTAGCTGCGTACCCCTTCGTTATAAATAGATGGTGGCCGGGGTTTGAGGGCAACTCTTGCACATTTTGAGACATAGAGACATCCTTTGAGCTAGAGAACAACCCCTCCACTCATCTCTTTGATTGATTGCACATCTTGAGTGAGATTGAGTGAGATTCAAGTGCATTGCTTGAGAGTTGCATTCTAGAGGCACTTGATCTTCGAGTTGCTGCGGATTTCTTGTTACTCTTCCGTGTTTCCCGACACGGTAGACGGCTTGGAGCAGTGGAGGTGATTGAGCTCGCAATTGGAGATTGTTGGAGCCTTCACCAAGTGTTGTAAGGGGTTCTTGATCCTTCCCCGCGGGAGTTCGCAAATTGGATACTCTAGTGGAGCTCGTGGCTTGGAGGATCCCCATCTTGTGTGCGGTTGTGCGGTGCCCGCCGAGGGCTCGACTCTTGATAGTCGATTAGCTCGCGAACCGACAAGTGGGTGTATCGCCACAACGAGGAGTAGCTTGCCGGGAAGCAAGTGAACCTCGGGATAAATTCTTGTGTCATTCTCTTCCCGAGGATTTCTCTTGTGTGATTGATTGATTGGTACTTCTCATCTCTACACGGCGGTATATTCACTCGAAGCTCTTCTCTCGTATCTAGCTTGTTGTTGTTGTGTTTAGTGGATAGCCTTGAACTAGACTTGTGTAGGTGGCTTGCTTAATTAGTTAGTGCTAGTGCTTTTCGCTTCGCCACCTTTTATACTAACTTGTGGTTAAGTAATTTGTGTAGAAGTTTTTAATTAGGCTATTCACCCCCCCTCTAGCCTATTTGGACCTTACAAGTGGTATCAGAGCCGAGGCACCGTTTATTTGAGGCTTAACAACCTACGGTGAAGAAGAAATGGCTCAAATAAGTTTGCACATCAACAACACAAAGAAAGCACCTCACTTTGATGGCACAAATTATGCATATTGGAAGGTTAAGATGACCGCACACCTCAAGTCAATCAATAGAGAAGTGTGGAAGGTCACCGAAACAAAATTTGAGGTTGCTAATCCGGAGGCACCTACACCGATGGAAGAGAAGAAGCTCCAATGCAATGATATTGCCATTAGTGCTCTTCATGAGGCATTAGATGACAAGACATTTGAGCAAGTGAAGAACATAGAAGTTGCACATGATGCTTGGGCCAAGCTAGAAGAAACATTTGAGGGCACCGAAGGCACAAAGACCGCTAAAGCATATATCTTGCAAGAAAAAATTTCAAGCTTCAAGATGCAAGATGATGAGAGTGTACCGGAGATGTTTCATAGGTTGCAAGTCATTGTAAATGAGCTCAAGGCACTTGGAGAAGAAGTGAAGGACAATCAATTCTCTATGAAGTTCCTAAGAAGCCTACCTAAGAGATTTGACACATTGATCACCGTGCTAGTGAGGACTACATTGAAGGATTCAACTCCTCAACAAATATTTCAAGAAGTGATGACCGATGATTCATATAGAGAAGATGATGAGAAGGATGAGTTGGTCAAGAAGAAGAAGGAGAATGAGAAGAAAGATGATGAAAAGAAGAAGAGTGTGGCATTCAAAGCCACCACATCCAAGGGCAAATCCAAGATTGAATCATCAAGTGAAGAAGACTCAAGCTCTTGTGATAGTGATGACATTGATGAGAAGATGGCTCTCTTTGTCAAGCAATTTGGCAAATTCATGAAGAAGAAGGGCTATCGTGCAAGGAGGAGGAAGAACACATCTAAGAAGAATGAGCATACCATGAGATGCTTTAGATGCCATAGCAAGGACCATCTCATTGCAAAGTGTCCTTATGATAGTGATGATGAAGATGCTATCAAGAAGGAAAGGAAGAAGCAAAAGAAGAAGCAAGAAAAGAAGGAGAGTTCTCATAAGAAGAAGAATGATTCTCATGTTGCTACATGGGATAGTGATGATTCCTCAAGTGATGATGAGGATGACTACAAGAGCAAGAAGAAGGGACATGCTAGCATTGCTATCCAAGAGAAGGTCTCCCTCTTCGACACTCCATCGTGCTTCATGGCTAAGGCCACTAAGGTCAATTACAAAGCCGGAGGAAGGCATTGGGTGCTTGATAGTGGGTGCACTCAACATATGACCGGGGATTCTTGTATGTTCAAATCAATTGATACAAGTCAAAATGGTGGTTTTGATGCTATCACTTTCGGCAACAACAAGAAAGGCAAGGTCAAGGGACTTGGTAAAATTGCTATCTCAAATGACATGAGCATATCTAATGTGTTGCTAGTTGAGAGCTTGGATTTCAATCTTTTGTCGGTGGCACAACTTTGTGATCTTGGCTTCAAGTGCATATTTGGTAGTGATGATGTTGAAGTCATAAGTGTTGATGGATCAAATTTGATATTCAAAGGATTTAGACATGGTAGTTTATACTTGGTTGACTTCAATGATAGTGAGACACAATTGACATCATGCTTGCTTAGCAAATCTAGTATGGGATGGTTGTGGCATAGAAGGCTTGGTCATGTTGGAATGAAACAATTGAACAAACTTTTGAGGCATGACTTAGTTAGAGGCTTGAAGGATGTCACCTTTGAGAAGGATAAACCTTGTAGTGCTTGTCAAGCCGGCAAACAAGTTGGAAATACACATCCTAGTAAGAGTGAAATGAGTACATCAAAGGCATTTGAGCTATTGCACATGGACTTGTTTGGGCCAACAACATATACTAGCATTGGTGGCAACAAGTATGGCTTTGTGATAGTAGATGACTACACAAGATACACTTGGGTGTTCTTTCTCTACGACAAGAGTGATGTTTGTGATCTATTCAAGTCTTTTGTCAAGAGAGTGCAAAATGAGTTTGAGACTACCATCAAGAAGATTAGAAGTGACAATGGTAGTGAGTTCAAGAACACAAGAATTGAAGATTTATGTGATGATCTCGGTATTGGACATCAATTCTCTCCAACATACACTCCTCAATCTAATGGTGTAGTTGAAAGGAAGAATAGAACTTTGATTGACATGGCTAGATCAATGCTTAGTGAATACAATGTGAGTCATTCATTTTGGAGTGAAGCTATCAACACGGCTTGCTATTGTAGCAACCGTCTCTATTGCCATGGAAAGCTTGGAAAGACGCCATATGAGCTATTGAATGGAAGAAAGCCCAACATTGCATACTTTAGAGTGTTTGGTTGCAAATGCTATATTCTCAAGAAAGGCACTAGATTGAGCAAGTTTGACAAGAAATGTGATGAAGGGTTCCTACTTGGTTATTCTACCACAAGCAAAGCATATAGAGTTTGGAATCTCACAAATGGCACCTTGGAAGAAGTTCATGATGTTGAGTTTGATGAAACCCAAGGATCTCAAAATGAAGCTCAAAACCTTGATGATGTGAGAGGAGATCAATTGTCAAATGCAATGAAGAACATGGACATTGGTGACATAAGGCCGAGGCAAGTTGATGATGACGATGTTCATATGATCAACCAAAGTGTACAAATTGATACAAATCAAGCAAGCTCTGGTGGTTCTCATGATGAAGTGCAAGATCAAGGTCAAGCTAGTGGAAGCAATCAACTCCCAATACTCCAACCTACTAGTATTGCAAGAGATCATCCATTGGATCAAATCATTGGTGGAATTCAAAGTGGTGTTCAAACTAGATCAAGATTAGCATCCTTTTGTGAGCACTACTCATTTGTGTCACTTGAAGAACCTAAGAAAATAGAAGATGCATTGAAAGATTCCGATTGGGTAAATGCCATGCATGAAGAGCTAAACAACTTCACTAGAAATCAAGTTTGGAAACTTGTTGAGAGGCCAAAGAACTATAATGTGATTGGTACTAAGTGGGTCTTTGAAACAAGCAAGATCAAGATGGCATGGTTGTGAGGAACAAAGCAAGATTGGTAGCACAAGGTTACACACAAGTTGAAGGTCTTGACTTTGGAGAGACATATGCACCGGTTGCTAGATTGGAGGCAATTAGAATCTTATTAGCATATGCTTGTGCACACAACATTAAGCTTTATCAAATGGATGTCAAGAGTGCATTTCTCAATGGTTACATCAATGAAGAAGTTTATGTTGAGCAACCTCCCGGTTTTGAAGATGATAAGAAGCCCAACCATGTTTACAAGCTCAAGAAGGCATTGTATAGTTTGAAACAAGCACCTAGAGCATGGTATGAGAGATTGAGGGACTTTCTTCTCTCTAAAGGGTTCAAGATGGGAAAGGTTGACACCACCCTCTTCACCAAGAATATTGGAAATGACTTGTTTGTGTTGCAAATCTATGTGGATGACATTATCTTTGGATCAACCAATCAAGATTTTTGTGAAGAATTTGGAAATATGATGGCAAATGAGTTTGAGATGTCTATGATTGGAGAGCTTAGTTACTTCCTTGGACTTCAAATCAAGCAAATGAAGAATGGCACTTTTGTAAGTCAAGGCAAGTACATCAAGGACATGATCAAGAAGTTTGGATTGCAAGATGCTAAGTCAATGAGTACACCAATGGGCACAAATGATCAATTGGGTATTGATGATAGTGGTAACATGGTAGATCAAAAGCAATACCGGTCTATGATTGGAAGTTTGCTCTATGTCACCGCTTCTAGGCCGGATGTGATGTTTAGTGTGTGCAAGTGTGCAAGATATCAAGCTTCACCTAGAGAAAGTCACTTGAAAGCAACCAAGAGAATATTGAGATATCTTAAGGGCACTCATGATGTTGGATTATGGTTTCCAAAGGGGTCTAATTTTGAGTTGATTGGATATTCGGACTCCGACTATGGTGGATGCAAGATTGATAGAATGAGCACAAGTGGCACTTGTCAATTGCTTGGAAGGTCTCTTATTTCATGGTCATCAAAGAAACAAAATAGTGTTGCACTATCTACCGCCGAGGCCGAATACATTAGTGCCGGTAGTTGTTGTGCACAATTGCTTTGGATGAAGGCCACCTTGAATGACTTTGGAATCAAGTTCAAGAATGTGCCATTGTTTTGTGACAATGAAAGTGCTATCAAGATGACTCAAAATCCGGTTCAACATTCAAGAACAAAGCACATTGACATAAGGCATCACTTCATAAGAGACCATCAACAAAAGGGTGATATTTGCATTGAGAGTATTGGCACCGAAGATCAACTAGCCGACATATTCACAAAGCCACTTGATGAGAAAAGATTTTACAAGTTGAAAAATGAATTGAACATACTTGACCTCTCCAACTTGAGATGAGTGCAACCCCACATTATTATATGACATGCCTCTCCTCCGACATAGCAAGGTAAAGTTGTTTGACATATCATCCATACTTTGCTAAGGACATGTTTAGAACATATAGACATATTTGCATGACAAATAGGCTCATTCATGAAAATCAAATGAGTTTAATGTATATATGGTACCACTATTGCTTCTATGTTTGATTGATCTAGTGGTAGCATATGACATGTTTGTGGGCTTGCAACCCTAGTGTTGAATCTAGAAAATGAGCTCATGATGTGTAATTCAACATGGTCAAGATAACCCTTATACTTTATGAGGTGTGAAGAAACTTGTCCTTGGTTCAAACCGAATTACATATTCTAGGCAAGTAATCTAGATTGAACCATAATTTGGACTCCCTTATTTTGATTGACTTAACTCTCACTAAAATTGGCACCTTTTTGGTGATTGTTGACAAAGGGGGAGAGAAAAGTCACAAAGATAGAAAAGTCACAAAGGGGGAGAAAGATATAATAAGAGGGGAGAGAAAAGTCACAAAAAGGAATCAATTAAATTTGAGCACACAAGTAGGGGGAGCAAGCTCATGAACTATTTGTTGCATTTGTATGCGCATTAACATGATGAATTGTTGCATTGCAAAGCTTAAATTCTTATTCATGTTTGTTTGGTGATTGCTAGAATTAGAAATTGAATGATGTTTTGTTAAGAGTAGCTTTTTAAGTGGTATCTAGACACCTTTGCTTATAATGTTGATCTCACGGGGTACTTTAGTGTTTATGATCTTTACAAGTGATGAATTACAAGTGGTGTCTAGCTACATTGATGCTAAGGATGGTATATAAAGGCAACTCCGATTGGTATCACGCTTCAAAGGTCCATTCTATATACCTTAGCATCAATTTGATAGTAGTAACTCTCCCAAAATTCAAATCCATACATATGTGCACAATTGAACCAAACTCATGGAAGCACATATGTAGGGGGAGCTAATACTATCGAAATTGAAAATTGATTTCATTTCATATCTTTGTGATGGTTGTCATCAATTACCAAAAAGGGGGAGATTGAAAGCCCAAGTTTGGTTTTGGTAATTAATGACACCAAGTTGCTAATGCCATGTATTAAGTGTTTTGAGTTAGGCATAAGCAACACATGTGATGAAGGTGTACGTGGCAAGGAGTGGTGGCCACAAGATCACAAAGAGATGGTGCATGAACATGAAATGTTGATCATAATGGAATGCACATCAAATGATGGACATGATGATCAAGTGAAGGAGAAGGATCTAAGAGTGCAAGGCAAAGGTATAATCATAGGGTTTTCCTTTTGCCGGTCTAAGATGAGTAGAGAAGTGATTGACCGGGTTTAGGATACATAGCCGACTATCAAGAGGGGCAATCACGGTTAGCTCGGAAATCAAGTGCCACTAGATCAATGTCTTGAGCATATGCATTTAGGATCTAGTAAAGAGCTAACATAACGCCTTAGAAAATGTTTATGAAAATGCTAACACACGAGCACAAGGTTGTGATCACTTGTTGGTGTTGGCACATTTGCGAAGGCGGTGAAGTTTAAGCAGTAGAGAGGGGTTTGGGTTCCTCTCTCCCTCCCGCCGAGCTTGCGAGGCGGGATTCGGCGCTTTTTGGAAAAGTGAAATGCCTATTTTCTATTGCGCCGAAAGTTGGAAAAGAAACGGAGGCGAACGGAGGTCACTGCGTGCACCGGACGCTGCACCGGACGCTGCACCGGACGCGGTTATTGTGCGACCGGCGCGTCCGGTCAGGCGAACAGCGGTTCACGAGGACCACCGGACGCGGTGCGCGTCCGGTCATAGGTGACCGGACGCGTCCGGTCGTCCAGGGAGCTTACTGGACTCCCACCGGACGCGGGCACTGTGGCGTCCGGTCAGTTCTTCAGCGCGTCCGGTCGTTGTTTCACGGTGCGCGGCTCGGTGTTGACCGGCGCGTCCGGTGGGTCACGGGACCGGCGCGTCCGGTCGTGACCAGCGCGTCCGGTCGCTCGGTCGAGCGCGTCCGGTCAACGGTAACGGCTAGTTTTGACGCACACTGTTCACGTCTGTCGCGTAGTGACCGGACGCGTCCGGTCACCCTGACCGGAGCGTTCGGTCAGCGCGATTTCTGCCGCGTCGGTTGTAACGGCTAGCTGCGTACCCCTTCGTTATAAATAGATGGTGGCCGGGGTTTGAGGGCAACTCTTGCACATTTTGAGACATAGAGACATCCTTTGAGCTAGAGAACAACCCCTCCACTCATCTCTTTGATTGATTGCACATCTTGAGTGAGATTGAGTGAGATTCAAGTGCATTGCTTGAGAGTTGCATTCTAGAGGCACTTGATCTTCGAGTTGCTGCGGATTTCTTGTTACTCTTCCGTGTTTCCCGACACGGTAGACGGCTTGGAGCAGCGGAGGTGATTGAGCTCGCAATTGGAGATTGTTGGAGCCTTCACCAAGTGTTGTAAGGGGTTCTTGATCCTTCCCCGCGGGAGTTCGCAAATTGGATACTCTAGTGGAGCTCGTGGCTTGGAGGATCCCCATCTTGTGTGCGGTTGTGCGGTGCCCGCCGAGGGCTCGACTCTTGATAGTCGATTAGCTCGCGAACCGACAAGTGGGTGTATCGCCACAACGAGGAGTAGCTTGCCGGGAAGCAAGTGAACCTCGGGATAAATTCTTGTGTCATTCTCTTCCCGAGGATTTCTCTTGTGTGATTGATTGATTGGTACTTCTCATCTCTACACGGCGGTATATTCACTCGAAGCTCTTCTCTCGTATCTAGCTTGTTGTTGTTGTGTTTAGTGGATAGCCTTGAACTAGACTTGTGTAGGTGGCTTGCTTAATTAGTTAGTGCTAGTGCTTTTTGCTTCGCCACCTTTTATACTAACTTGTGGTTAAGTAATTTGTGTAGAAGTTTTTAATTAGGCTATTCACCCCCCCCCCTCTAGCCTATTTGGACCTTACACGGGAGTGATAGCGCTCGGCCTCTGTCCGCCCACACTGGCTCGAGCGCCTCACCCTCAGTCCAGGGCAAATTCACCCTGGGCGCCCAGGACTTTGATGACAAAGTAGGATGAAGCTACAATTTTTAGCTTCGTCTTTCATTCCTGACTTCTATCAGGGTAATTTGTGGAACTCCTATCGTGGAGTTGGGGCCTGTTGACGCGTTTGGCAAACGGAGTCACGAAATAGCTCCCGAAGAGGCTCTTGGAACTCTACCAAACGCTGTCATAGACTTTGTTTGTTTGGATAAAAAATTTTCGAACATAATGGCAGGAGCTCTACCTTTGAATTAAGAAGAACAGAATTCACCTTGGTTTTAAGAGAAAACCAGGCCTAAAAACCTTACAGACGCACAAATTAATAAACAGACCCCAAGAACACAAAGCCCTAACACACGACAACCCCACTTACAAACAAGGTAACACAAAAAGTCAACAGTGTCCACCACATGTTCTCATTGCCAAGCTTATCACAAATAGCAAAAGAGCAACTCTAACTTCTCACAATCATCCAATATCTTCGACAAGATTATTTACCGAGTCTCACCTCGCTCGTCGTTTAGTCCTATCTATAACAACTTGGTCTAGCATGGCGTGAACGAGTCCTCAAGCAGCATAGATGGTGCATGGAAGCCTTATGTCACGATCTGCCCCGACATGGCTGGTCCGTTGAGGCCACTTAGCTCCACCTGTGCCTTGATGACAACGTCAGAGAGTGGGTCTTTGAAAAGGTTGACGTAGCGCAGCAAGGTCATCTCCATAGTTTCACCTTCCTCCTGTGTGATGCCCAGCCTCTTCATGAGCACTTGCCTTGCACTGCTTTGTGCATCACCATGCGGCCAAGCAATGACTGCTAGACATGCGCTGCACCGTGACGGCTTGCCCGGTTTCTTCTCCCTTCGTGGCTTCACTGGTCCATGTTGCTATGTGTCGGGGTTAAGATACCCCGGGTATCTCAAGGCACTGAATATTAAGCCGCTCGGGCGGCCTAGCCAGTCAGAGCCTAACAACCGTGGCCCACTTAAGCCACATAGGACCTGGGCCGGACTCCAAGTCACACGGTCCACCGCGACCTCCCCTTCTCCTTCTGCTACACGCTACACAACCAACGCTCGACCTCTTCCCCGTCTTGACCCCTGGGAAAGGATGGGGAGAGGGCGGACGCCATCGGGTACACCAACCTTCACAGAGGCAAGCATGCTCCGCTCACCTCGCCAGGGTAGAGAGGATGACCATCTCTCAAGACATGAGATCTCGGGGCAGGTGTCATCCCTGTACAGACAAGACAACACTGCGGGGCGGTGACGACCTGTACGGCACTGCACCATCCAAAGATAGCCCGACAAGACGAGCATACAGCCCCACCCGCTATGGGATGGGTCGCACGACCCCGGCCTAGACTTCACAAGATCTACTAAGCCACCGAGGGCCTTGACCTGGCAACCCAGGGTCTAGGTCTGCGGCATCATGACCCGAAAAGGCGACCAGCGACCCCAGAGCAGCTGCTTGCTCTCTCACTATCGCCACGACGCCACCAGGAGAATAGGAGACAATGACGAAGGACGCGGCGAGACCACACCACACAGGACAGTTGGTGAACAACCGCCATGCCAACAGTGCCGATACGACCGACACTGTAGCGCTATGCCATGCCATGCCATGGCATGGGGAGCAAGACCAAGACGACCACGATGACGGTCATACCCGAACATGTGATGACGCTAGGACAAAACATGATGGCTTGCTGGCCAAGTTCACTTGCTTCTCCATCCCTCGGGCTCCCGGCCACTCAGGTCGGGAGAACCCATCTCTCCACATGTAACCTGCCCCCATAACTCTATATGAGGGCGGCCAGGCCTCCCTTCCAGGGGGACAAAATCTCGAGACTCCATTTAGGGTTTGGTTCACCTAACTCCTTCTGCCTCGAATCCCTTAGCTTACACACCCCCATTGTAAGACTTTAGAGCACTTGAACCGAGGAACACGAACTCGCAACCATCTCTGAGACCGGAGGTAGAGCTCCGGCTTGAACTAGTATAATTCTTTGTGTCTTTGAGTGCTACCATCGTCTTCCTAGAACAGCGCGACACTCATAAAATTCACTCATTGGTTTACAAAACACCGACACAACAAAGGAATCAAGGGTTGCTACACAGGTTTGGTTATTGAATGGATGAAGTTTACGAGTGCTACCTCACGTAGAGCCTGGCCACCGTCCTCTAGCGAAGGTGAAATAGTGTATCCCTGTCCCTTAATGTCAATGTCAATGCGGGGGCACAGCATTGGTAGCAGCCCCAAAACCACGGCGGGGGTGTTTGGACCCGCAGCACCGACGCCTGATGTACACGCAGCCCGGCCGAAAAGGGCCACCTCCACGTGAACCTGGTTTGGGATAATATTGGTAGAAGCCAAGACAATGAATAGCAGCTCGGGTTAGCGTACAGTTGAGGTGAGGCTCACTCGTGCCTTGTCAATGGCACAACACAGACAAGCCAGCAGCACATAGACGGTAACTGGATCCGAAGGATAGAAATGACGGCGGACAAAGATCTACAGATTTGCTATCTAGTGCCCGGTTATTTTGACTCCTGCGAACA
This sequence comes from Saccharum spontaneum, assembly GCA_022457205.1. Taxonomy (NCBI): domain Eukaryota; kingdom Viridiplantae; phylum Streptophyta; class Magnoliopsida; order Poales; family Poaceae; genus Saccharum; species Saccharum spontaneum. Next base: position 29,875,631 of record CM039585.1, on the reverse strand, counting down.
ACCGATTTTCTAGCGTCTTGATTGGTTGGGAAACCGCACCGTATGTGGGCCTCGTCCCTCGAGCAGCACGCAGCAACCAGCATGCCCCGTGACGCATAGCCTGCCCGTGACAGCCTGTGCAGCCTCCCTCAGTCCCTCCCCAGGATCCTCTGCGGCAAGCACAGCTAGCAGTGGTCGTAGGGGCGGCGCAGAAGATCCGGTGGACTAGTGGAGCGAGACAAGAGGATAGACATATTTTACATATGTTTCTCTGCTGCAATCCGTAAAACTAATTTGTAATTTTTTTAAAAAAATTTGGCATTATGTTTCTGAAATCTGAAATCTATAGGAATACCTAAATTACATCACTTTGTCTGATCAATTACACTGAAGAAACCAGTAGTTGTTGAGGACAGAAACAACCGGTTGATGTGATTCTGCTTTTCCCATACAAAGTCACGTGTTGATTGAACAAATGCTGCCTATTACACGCGACACCGACACCTTTTGTGGCTTCCGTGGAGCTAGAGTAGTGTTGATTGACCGAAGCGCCGATCTCTGGCCTGGAAGGAGCGCAACGCTTCCAGGTACTCAGCCTCCCCAAAGTCCGGCCACATCTTGTCGGTGAAGAAGAACTCCGAGTACGCCGACTGCCACAGCAGGAAGTTGCTGAGCCTCAGCTCGCCGCTGGTTCTGATGACCAGGTCGGGGCAGGAGAACTCGCCGGCAGCGCTCGTCGCGAGCTTGCCTGCGACCAGCGACTCGTCGATGTCGTCCGGGCTGAGCTGGCCCGCCTGCGCCTCCCGGGCGAGCTCCCGGCACGCCTGCACCATGTCCCATCGCCCGCTGTAGCAGATGGCGAGCATCACGTGCAGCTGCGAGTTGTGCCGCGTGGCCTCGTCGGCTTGCACCGCCGCGCTCCGCAGAGAGCCCGGCATCTTTGTCGTGTCGCCGATGACCTGCAGCCGGATCCCCTGCCTTGAGAACTTGTCCATGTTATCGCCTATCAGCCACTCGGACGACAAACCCATTATGTAGTCGACCTCGGCCTGCATGCACATACGAGAAAACAAGAAGAAACCGTGCGTGTCATGTCAGGCTCGTCTCGTCCGCGAAATATATATGTATATATAATAAGCAAGTTTTGGAAAGGGAGAGGTAGCGAAGGCGCCCGCGGCCGTGCCTTGGGGCGGCTCAAGTTCTCGCGGGAGCAGACGAAGGCGGTGAGCGCGCGGATGCCCCAGGCGCGCGAGAGCCCCACGACCCGCTCCAGGCTGCGGCCCCCGGCCTTGTGGCCGTCCGCGGGCGTCAGCCCCCGCGCGCGCGCCCACCGCGAGTTCCCGTCCATCACCACCGCGACGTGCCGCGGCAGCGACTCCGGGCGCAGCCCGCTCTGGACGAGAAGCGCCTCGGCCGCGCGGTCCGCGCCGACGGCGCCCGTCGTGTCGGCGGCCCGCGCGCGTGGAGGCAGGAGGCGCGCGCGCCGGGAGCGAGCCGGCGGCGGCGCTGCTGCTAGCCCGCGGGTGGTGGCAGTAGCGGACGACGAGTGTGAGAGCAGCATCATGGAGTTGGCTAGCTCTCACGTACAAACGTGGCTCTCTGTGCCCGTGTGCAAAACAGCTCCATGGAACGAATTTGTAGCGTCGAGTGCACCTTGCTCTCGTCTACTATTTTTGCCGACATCTTTCAAGAAAAGAAAAAAATACTATTTTTGCCGTCTCTCGGCTGGTGGCATCCTGCAAGTCGTCGTCAACCAAACTTAAACAGTCTTCTCTTCTTTTGAGATCTGGGACCGTGTCGAGTGACAGATGAGGAAGCGCCAAGGATCCAGTGGCAAAAGGAGGTTACTTCATCGTCGCACAGTATCGTGACAGTACGGAATACCATTTACGTGAGTGGGTACGTCTCTACGTGTTTCTCAACAAAAAAGATTGCCTGCCCAAAAACAAACAACAAAGGAGAGAAGACCGTAACATTCATTTATCTTTAAGTGGAGACAACTCAATATTAAACAGCATTTCGTTCTTTGTTTAGAGGTCCTGGAACAATAAACAGTTGTGGAAAGCAGACATGGAACATTATCCTTCCGTTTTAAATTATATTATAAGACAATTTCATTTTTCTAGTCATAATTATTTTACTATATATATATATAGACATAGCGTATATTTAAGTGCATAACAAATATTTATCTATGTTATGATAATATTGGGAGAAAAGGCTCTATTTGTTTGACTGATAAGCTATGGCTGAAAGTATTGTTCGCTCATTTGTTATGAGAGAAAAATATTGTTCGCTCACTGAAAAAGTACGGTTTATACGACAAGCGAACAGGGCATAGTCGTCGGCAGTGTACTTTTATAATTGCAAATGTTTATATTACAAAAACCTAGATCTGGAGAACAAACTAGCTTGTAGCATTATGTCGGGTCAGTGAAGAAAACAATTAAAGTTGAATCTCCTAAGATTGTAGCATTATGTCGGGTCAGTGAAGAAAACAATTAAAGTTGAATCTCCTAAGAATATTCTGCTATATGGAATGAATAAATATGGAATATTAGTTAATAAGTGGATTCTCGAAATTCGTATAGTACCAAAAGAATAGAAATCGCAACATATGGAAATGAAATCTCATGCCAAGTATTAAGAAGTCTAAGGTTGAGTATATTCTAGAAATATGGACGTCTCAAGAAGAGCAATACCTAGAAGAAATGAAGTCAGTGAATGACATTATGGTGAATAGCACAACCTATGTATAGGAAAAAGGAATTGTGTATGTCACAAAATAATCTTTCATGTGGTAGAGAATATATCTCACACAAGAGAAATGATATTCACTAAGAATGAGAACATCAAATAAACACCATTGATCCTAGAATTTAATATAGACCTGAGAGAAAGCAAAGAGGAACCATAACACAATAAAGGTGTCTTATATAAAAAAACTCAGAAAAATGCAGTGATGTAGTAAACCTAACAATAAAGTGATGATATTAGCAATTGAATTATCCCCTATTGCAAAACCAAGACTAAATTTACTACTTAGTGTACAATCAAACTCTTGAAGATTTGTGTAGTGTACAATCAAACTCTTGAAGATTTGTGGAAACTCTAGAGTTGCAAGTATGGAAACTCTAGTGTGAGATCTACGTAATATCAAGAAGATATATAATATTATAACTCATTTACTCCATAATCATCTGAAAGAGATTTATTATCTTGGAAGGACAATTTTTGTTTATTTTACACAATTAATAAGTGGTCATTTATGTATGAAACACATTACTCCTCTTTATTCATATCATAGTTCATAGAACAATTGCAATCCAAGTCTTTAAAGGATATAGTATTTTGGAACTGTATGCCATTAGTAATACATGCATTCATGAAAGATGTGGTAGTGATATTTTGAATAATATTAATCAAGTTTAAAGGATAGCTTATGAGGTACTCCCTCCATGTTCCTAAAGAAGTTGTTTTGATATTCTTTTAAGTCAAGCATTTTAAACTTTGACTACAGATAAATTCGTTTGGGTTGAGTTTGAAATTATAAAAGTGATGTAAGTAGATTTATCTTGAAATGTAGTTTTATAAAAGTATATATATTAACTATATTTTATAAATATTTCATAGCAAAAAGTAGCGGTCAAAGTTATTTTTGAGTCCGTGTCGATGTCCAAAAGGACTTCCTTTAAGGACATGGAGGGAGTAACAATTATATTACAAATTATATTTGCTACACATTGAAATTTATGCATAGACCATGAGGATCGATATCTATTCAATAAGAACAGATGATCCTGAAGAGAATACACGACTAAGGACGTCAAGTGTTCTACTCTTTTCCATACATGGGTTTTTACACTAAGGGTTCTGACACAAGGTTTTTATTGAGGCAATATATGTGCAACTCAACTTGCAAATGCAATGTGCTCTTTTCTCTAAAAACTGTTTTTCCCACTAAGTTTTTATATTGAAGTTCTTAATCGCCCAAAGGAAATGCTGTAAAACTTGCGGACTAATTTACAAACGAAGGAGGAGGAGAACGAGGAGGAATCATAATCCTAGTAAATTTTTTACATGAGCTTTTACAAACTCTTACGCCTTTATTTTTGTCAGGGCTACGTGAGAGCTGTATATTGTAGTTAACGTTATTTAGAAAATAAAGAATAATAATCTTTAGTCCATGCATTTATGTTTTTCTATTTTCACATCTACTCTGCAAGCTTCTGTCGCTAGTCCCACCTTGCCACGTGGGTACCTGCAAAACCACTATGTGGATGCTGGTCACTCGTTACTTTGTAAGCATAACGTGAGTTGGGATCTAAACAGAATCTCTTCTAGCAGCTATATATCTGTCAATTTACGTGATGTTAGGGTCATGCCGTCGAAACGGTCGCGAACGTATGCCAATGTAATCAGATAGTGCTACGAGCTGTTGTAGTTTAAAGGATAATGGAATTTATTTGGTACTCCCTATATCCCAAATTATAAGTCATTCCTAGATTATTGGAGAGTCAAAGCATCTTAAGTTTGACCAATGCTATAGAAAAAATTACAAAGATTTATGACATCAAATAGATATACTATGAAAATATAATTAATAAAGAACCTAATGATACATAGTTGGTATCATAAATCTTATTATCTTATCATATAAATTTGATTAAACTTAGATATTTTGATTCTCCAAAATTCTTAGAATGTCTTATAATTTGGGATGGAGGGAGCATGCTGTTGTAATCAGGTAGCCAAAGAGAAAGCAGGAAGCAGCGACATCACCAGAGACACCGGAGCCCGTGAAAGAATCGTTATGAAGCCCGCGAGTGGGTGGGAAGGAACGGATCATGCTAATTCTAGAGCAAGCATAATCGAAATTCTACAGGACCGTATCTAAGCATGCTGCTATTAATGGACACAGGCTGACCTTACTAATTTAAACACAAAACAATGCTATCGGTTCACGTCGTTAACAGATACAGTAATGGTTAAAATTGGTCGAACCAAACAGCATCTTGTACGGTGTCTAGAGACCTGTCTGGCTCATAAGACTATCCGCACTCATGGACTTCTATATTTATCCTTTAAAAGTAATATTTCATCCTAGTCACCATAAAATATACAGTTTTCCCGCATCCATTCATCCTCAATATCATCTCTATCCACTGTAGGGCCCACTTATCACTTTGTCTAAATATATCCATGCGACATCTTATTTTGAAGTATTTATTGCAACGAATTTAATGGTGCAATCGGAATTTAATTTGGTTTTATGGTTTGTGAGTTATAATATTTTTTAGCTAGTTGAACAAATGAGACCCACCACTGCATACTCTCTCCTCACTCTCCCGTGCGTGCGTGCTGCCTCTCGCGCTACCATCCGATAAATGTCATTGTAGCCGTTAGATTTGTCGTCTGCCGACTGACCGTGCTTGGTAGAGTATACCGGTGCAGCCATCTTTCTACGCCAAACGCATTTGGCGTTTCTTTTACCGGCACTGCTGCACATGGTCTAATGCAAGCCTCGAGTTAGATTATGTCATTGTCATGCTTCGTTGTGTACAAGGTTCTGGGATTCGGCCCGAATCGTCCGAATTTCACCGAAATTCATCCATTTCGGCCCGGCCCGAAAGAAGATTGAACCGGCCAAATTATTTCGGCCTGATTCAAATTTGCAGCCCATTCCAGGGTCCAACAAAGAGCCCACCGATCTATAAGATGCTGGAAACTTCCTCACTGACCCTAGCAAGCGCCTGATGTGCTCCTCGCCGCCGCCGCCCGCATCGTCTCCGCACCTCACGGCCTGCGCCTTCTCTCCTGCAGCCACTACGAGAGCCTTGGTTGCTTCCCAACGTTCGAGGTCGCGCCATGGATGTTCCTCGACGCCGCCGCCTTGCCATGGCTGCTCCTCGATGCCCGCCGCCGTGCCGTCATCGACTCTGCCTCGTTGGCGCTGCCATCTACGTCCCTTGCTTCCACCACCGCATCGTTGCTGCCCTCCTTGCCGCCTGTGAGTTCCACGCCGCCACCGGATGCACCCACGACCTTGTTTGACTGTTTGTTGAAAATTTTGTTCAAATTTGCTCAAATTTCATTCAAATTTTCACTGGATACCGGTCCGAATTTTCCGAATTTTCCGAATTTCGTCTAATTCGGTGGTCACCGAATTTTTTTCAGAATTGAATCCCAAAACCTTGGTTGTGTATGATCAGTACTGCAACTCCCTCCGTGTGGTCTGAATGGCAGATCGCGAAAGACGCTGTTCATTGTAGCGTATAGGTATGCATGCTCCACCGTTGAGGCGGTGCGGGTATACGTATCTTCTCCGTGGCCATGACAAGGATAGTTTCTTGTACGGATGCTGGAGGACCGGAGGAGCTATCTCCAGACTGCTAGTTAATCGTTCTGCTCTGAGTTATCCTTCAATATGCTCGTTCCGATTGTAAGATTCGACAGAATGTGGCTTATATGGTAACCTCAGCGCTTATATGTTTTTGATTGACTACTTGAATACTATTTGCTCGAGTGTTTCTTTTTTTTCACGTTGATGTGGTGGATTAGTTTTCACTTCCTAGTTAAATCAACAAGTTTGAAGATTGACTCAGGGGTGGTGCATCGAGCTATTAGTCATTTTTTTTGGCTTAATTGCGGATGCACTGCATTTGAAGCATCTGGCAAACAAGGACTAATCATGACAAAATCTTCATGGTTTAATATAGAGTATATGTGACTGGGAGTGATAAAACCTAGATCCACTATTGGAATAGGTAGTACTAACATGGACTACGGCTAAAGCTACTACACAATTTTGTAGACCTCATATTCACCCGTCCGAAAAAATGCTATTTAATATATTATCGAGTCAAGCTGTTTAAATTTAACCGAGTATATAAAAAATATCAACATTTTGTGATAAGAAATAAATGTTATTAGAATCATCATGAAATATTTTTATGTTATATCTTTTTTGTGCTATATATATTTATACTTTTTTATAAATTTGATGAAACTTACTAAATATCAGGGCTTCGCCAAACTCTTTTCTATAACCACGGGTAATGTTAGGTTAGATGAATCTTTAATTTAACGATGATGAAGCTACAAGTATTATGAAGTTTAATGGCAACCACATTACCTCTATTATCTTTCCCCCGACAATCAAAACAATAAGGCGCTAGCGTGAACATGAGCATAACTAATTGATCATTTATATCTATGGACCATGGTTGAACTTGCAAAGGCTACAACACTATAACGAATACCAAACCATTATATCTGGATTTTAGTTAAGATTGATAAACTAATAAAATATTGGTATTGAGGAGGCAAAATTCCATTGGTAACACATAAGGCTATCCGCACTCATGGACCTCTATATTCATCCTCTATACGTCCTAGTCAGCAAGATTCTCTCCTCTATACTCAATTCTCCCGCACCCATCCATCCTCTATATCATCCTCTATCCACTCTATCCACTGTAGGGCTCACTTGTCACTTTATCTAAATATATCCATGTGTGATCTAGTTTTGAAGGATTTATTGAGACGAATTTAATGGTGCAATCGAAATTTAATTTGGATTTTTGGTTTGTGAGTTATAGCATTTTTTCTTTGTTTAGCTAGTGGGGCCCGCCACTGCCTACTATAGAGTAAGCACTGTACTACTCTAAATATAGAGTGAGAGAAAGGATAGAGTATCGTTTTAGAGTACCCAGTGCAACAGTTTTACTCTATATTCATACTCTAAAGCTTTAGAGTATCCCTTTAGAGTACCTACTGCGGGTAGTCTAAGGTTGTTTATAAAAAAGGACACACATTTTCTGAAAAAACGTGGAGATTGGATTTTTCATGGTGAGCATACTACTTCCAACTTACAACGCAACACTGAGATCAAAGAGTCTATCATGTCGTTAGTACCTGAAGCATAATGACCAATGAGTCCAATTAAAATGAGGAAAAATATAGACAAACCTGATTGCACATGACACAAGCCTCAGCCTTCATATGAGTCCAACAATTACATTAGTATTCACGGCTTCTAGCTCAAGTTATCTCCTTATCATTAGGCAAGGTAGCATATTTCTCCTTAGCACATTGTTGTCGGTGTTCACGCTGTTCCAAAATGTCAGTGTTAAAGTTGCTCTCCTTCTAGAAATTATATTAATAAAAATATATTGATAATTAAATATTGATATGTTATTTACGTGACACAAAAAACACCATATTATAATGTAAATTAAAAAATTACTTACTGCCTTGTGTATTATTCATCTCACTGGATGAAAACGGATGCAGCAGGGACAAATACATGTTGATTTTCACATCAAAGACATTTATTATCTGCAAATTCCTCTTAATAGATGTTGTAATTCACATACAAAACTAAAATTACAGCCACTAAGAAACATAAGTACTTCTCTAAAAGAGACATCAATAAAGTTCTGAAGCATGAATGTGCATTGCAACTATAATATTTTTTCTAGCAAGTGGAATGGACGAGATGTTGGTAAGGTTATATACTAAACGAAGCTCTCCCGAGGCTAACATCGTTTTCTTTGGAACAACTAAAAATTATGTTTGCTTCATCGAACCGATGAATAGATCTCAGATTATCAAAAGAATTTAAAACTAAATCACTAAATTCAGAGACGTAGGTAAGAAGCACAGGTTTAGCTGCATAGTGCACAAGGAATTAAGAAAAATACCTACATCAGCTCTTCTGCCAGACATGCAACAGTGCAACCGTATTGCCGCTCTAGTCGTCCTCTGCCTTCGCGAATTCTATAGCTGTCTGGGATCACCTTCGTTGTGGCGCTACATATATCTAGCACACCAAGAAAAATAATAAAGTAGTCTTTTTTAACAGAACCGCCCAATTATACGAAATTAAGTAAGAAAATCATCCAACTAGCGGACGATTTATCAATCTTAAGCCCGTATAACCCGGTGTAAGGTCCAAATGGCTAGAGGGGGTGAATAGCCTATTTAAAAATCTACAAGCTTCACTAAACAATCACGTTAGAACAAAAGATGGCTAAGCTAATTCTAGCACTAGCTCAACTACACTATGCAAGCCACCTATACAATTCTAGTGAAGCAAGGCTATGATCTCTAACACACCAACAAGACTAAGTCACTAAGCTACTTACTCCTATGTGATAAAAGCTACACTAAGCAAACTACACTAGGGTAAGTACAAGAAAGTAAAGAGCAAGTGACTTGAATCTTATACCAACGATGTAGAGAAGTAATGCACTTGAAGAATCAATCACAATAATCAACCACAAGAGAAATCCTCAGCAAAGAGATGACACAAGATTTTTTACCGAGGTTCACTTGCTTCCCGGCAAGCTACTCCTCGTTGTGGCGATGCACCCACTTGTCGGTTCACGAGCTAATCGACTATCAAGAGTCGAGCCCTCGGCGGGCGCCGCACAACCGCACACAAGATGGGGATCCTCCAAGCCACGAGCTCCACTAGAGTATCCAATTTGCGAGCTCCCGCGGGGAAGGATCAAGAACCCCTTACAACACTTGGTGAGGGCTCCAACAATCTCCAATTGCGAGCTCAATCACCTCCGCTGCTCCAAGCCGTCTACCATGTCGGGAAACACGGAAGAGTAACAAGAAATCCGCAGCAACTCAAAGATCAAGTGCCTCTAGAATGCAACTCTCAAGCAATGCACTTGAATCTCACTCAATCTCACTCAAGATGTGCAACTATGCAAAGAGATGAGTGGAGGGGTTGTTCTCTAGCTCAAAGGATGTTTCTAGGTCTCAAAATGTGCAAGAGTTACCCTCAAATCCCGAACATCCTCTATTTATAACGAAGGGGTACGCAGCTAGCCGTTACCGGACGACGCAGTTCAAAACATGCTGACCGGACGCTCCGGTCAGGGTGACCGGACGCGTCCGGTCACTACAAGACAACCGTGAACAGTGCGCGTCAGAACTAGCCGTTGCCGTGACCGGACGCGTTCAACCGTTTGACCGGACGCGACAGTGCCAGCGTCCGGTCGCGTTCCAGTAAGCTCCCGTCGAGACCGGACGCGTCCGATCGCACGTGACCGGACGCGCCGCGCGTCCGATCAACACTCTGCCCCTCTGGACGCCTGACCGGACGCTCCGGTTCCGTGAGGGACCGGACGCGCCGGTCGCGCGCTCTACTTCTGCGCACAGGTGAACTGACCGGACGCGCTGGTCAGGCCAGACCAGCGTCCGGTCACAAACCCTAGTGCCCGCGCCGCGTTGAACTGACCGGACGCGTCCGGTCAAACCGAGACCGCGTCCGGTGCAGTGTCCGATCACTGTTTTTCAGTGAAAACCATTTCGGACTATCGTCACCTTTTCTCGCCTCCGGCGCAATAGAAAATAGGCATTTCATTTCCTCGAAAACGCCTGAATCCCGCGCTCGCACGCTCGGCGGGAGGGAGAGCGAACCCCAAACCCCATACTACCATTCAAACACCACCGCCTTCGTAAATGTGCTAACACCACCAAGTGTACACCACCATGTGCATGTGTGTTAGCATTTCACAAACAATTTTTTAAGGCGTTATGTTAGCTCTCTACTAGATCCTAATGCATATGCTCAAGACATTGATCTAGTGGCACTTGATTCCCGAGCTAACCGTGATTGCCCCTCTTGATAGTCGGCTATGTATCCTAAATCCGGTCAATCACTTCTCTACTCTTCTTAGACCGGCAAAAGGAAAACCCTATGGTTATACCTTTGCCTTGCGCTCTTAGATCCTTCTCCTCTACTTGATCATCAAGTCCACCATTTGATGTGCCTTCCATCATGATCAACATTTCATGTCCATGCACCATCTCTTTGTGATCTTGTGGCCATCACTCCTTGCCACGTACACCTTCATCACATGTGTTGCTTATGCCTAACTCAAAACACTTAACACATGGCATTAGCAACTTGGTGTCATTAATTACCAAAACCAAACTTGGGCTTTCAATCTCCCCGTTTTTGGTAATTGATGACAACCATCACAAAGATATGAAATGAAATCAATTTTCAATTTCGATAGTATTAGCTTCCCCTACATATGTGCTTCCATGAGTTTGGTTCAATTTTGCACATATGTATGGATTCGAATTTTGGGAGAGTTACTACTATCAAATTGATACTAAGGTATATAGAATGGACCTTTGAAGCGTGATACCAATAGGAGTTGCCTTTATATACCATCCTTAGCATCAATGTAGCTAGACACCACTTGTAATATATCACTTGTAAAGATCACAAACACTAAATACCCCGTGAGATCAACATTATAAGCAAAGGTGTCTAGATATTACTTGTAAAGCTACTTTCAACAAAACATCATTCAAGTTCTATTTCTAGCAATCATCAAACAAACATGAATATGAATTTAAGCTTTGCAATGCAACAATTCATCATGTTAATGCACAAACAAATGCAACAAAATATTCATGAGCTTGCTCCCCCTACTTGTGTGCTCAATTTTTAATTTCTTCTCTCCCCTTACTATATCTTTCTCCCCCTTTGTGACTTTTCTATCTTTGTGACTTTTCTCTCCCCCTTTGTCAACAATCACCAAAAATGTGTCAATTTTAGTGAGAGATAAGTCAATCAATATGAGGGAGTCCAAATTTTGGTTTAATCTAGATCACTTGCCTAGAATATGTAATTCGGTTTGATCCAAGGACAAGCTTCTTCACACCTCATAAAGTATAAGGGTTATCTTGACCATGTTGAATTACACATCATGAGCTCATTTTCTAGATTCAACACTAGGTTTGCAAGCCCACAAACATGTCATATGCTACCACTAGATCAATCAAAACATAGAAGCAATAGTGGTACCATATATACATTAAACTCATTTAATTTTCATGAATGAGCCTATTTGTCATGCAAATATGTCTAAATGTTCTAAACATGTCCTTAGCAAAGTATGGATGATATGTCAAACAACTTTACCTTGCTATGTCGGAGGAGAGGCATGTCATATAATAATGTGGGGGTGCACTCATTTCAGGTTGGAGAAGTCAAGTATGTTCAATTCATTCTTCAACTTGTAAAATCTCTTCTCATCAAGTGGCTTTGTGAATATGTCGGCTAGTTGATCTTCGGTGCCAATGCTCTCAATGCTAATATCACCCTTTTGTTGATGGTCTCTTATGAAGTGATGCCTTATGTCAATGTGCTTCGTTCTTGAATGTTGAACCGGATTTTGTGTCATCTTGATTGCACTTTCATTGTCACAAAACAACGGAACATTCTTGAATTTTATTCCAAAATCATTCAAGGTGGCCTTCATCCAAAGCAATTGTGCACAACAACTACCGGCACTAATGTATTCGGCCTCGGCGGTAGATAGTGCAACACTATTTTGTTTCTTTGAAGACCATGAAACAAGGGACCTTCCAAGCAATTGACAAGTGCCACTTATGCTCATTCTATCAATCTTGCATCCACCATAGTCGGAGTCCGAATATCCAATTAACTCAAAATTAGACCCCTTTGGAAACCATAATCCAACATCATGAGTGCCCTTAAGATATCTCAATATCCTCTTGGTTGCTTTCAAGTGACTTTCTCTAGGTGAAGCTTGATATCTTGCACACTTGCACACACTAAACATCACATCTGGCCTCGAAGCGGTGACATAGAGCAAACTTCCAATCATAGACCGGTATTGCTTTTGATCTACCATGTTGCCACTAGCATCAACACCCAAATGATCATTTGTGCCCATTGGTGTACTCATTGGCTTAGCATCTTGCAATCCAAACTTCTTGATCATGTCCTTGATGTACTTGCCTTGACTTACAAAAGTGCCATTCTTCATTTGCTTGATTTGAAGTCCAAGGAAGTAACTAAGCTCTCCAATCATAGACATCTCAAACTCATTTGCCATCATTTTTCCAAACTCTTCACAAAAGTCTTGGTTAGTAGATCCAAAGATAATGTCATCCACATAGATTTGCAACACAAACAAGTTATTTCCAATTTTCTTGGTGAAGAGAGTGGTGTCAACCTTTCCCATCTTGAACCCTTTAGAGAGAAGAAAGTCCCTCAATCTCTCATACCATGCTCTAGGTGCTTGCTTCAAACCATACAATGCCTTTTTGAGCTTGTAAACATGGTCGGGCTTCTTATCATCTTCAAAACCGGGAGGTTGCTCAACATAAACTTCTTCATTGATGTAGCCATTGAGAAATGCACTTTTGACATCCATTTGATAGAGCTTGATGTTGTGTGCACAAGCATATGCTAATAAGATTCTAATAGCCTCCAATCTTGCAACCGGTGCATATGTCTCTCCAAAATCAAGACCCTCAACTTGAGTGTATCCTTGCGCTACTAATCTTGCTTTGTTCCTTACAACCATGCCATCTTGATCTTGCTTGTTTCTAAAGACCCACTTAGTACCAATCACATTGTAGTTCTTCGGCCCTTCAACAAGTTCCCAAACTTGATTTCTAGTGAAGTTGTTTAGTTCTTCATGCATGGCATTTACCCAATCGGAATCCTTCAATGCATCTTCTATCTTCTTTGGTTCTTCAAGTGACACAAATGAGTAGTGCTCACAAAAGGATGCTAGCCTTGATCTAGTTTGAACACCACTTTGAATTCCACCAATGATTTGGTCCAATGGATGATCTCTTGCAATACTAGTAGGTTGGAGTATTGGGAGTTGATTGCTTTTACTTGTTTGACCTTGATCTTGAGCTTCATCATGAGTACCACTAGAGCTTGCTTGATTTGTATCAATTTGCACACTTTGGTTGATCACATGAATATCATCATCATCAACTTGCCTTGGCCTAACATCACCAATGTCCATGTTCTTCATTGCATCTGACAATTGATCTCCTCTCACATCATCAAGGTTTTGAGCTTCATTTTGAGATCCTTGGGTTTCATCAAACTCAACATCATGAACTTCTTCCAAGGTGCCATTTGTGAGATTCCAAACTCTATATGCTTTGCTTGTGGTAGAATAGCCAAGTAAGAACCCTTCATCACATTTCTTTTCAAACTTGCTCAATCTAGTGCCTTTCTTGAGAATATAGCATTTGCAACCAAACACTCTAAAGTATGCAATGTTGGGCTTTCTTCCATTCAATAGCTCATATGGTGTCTTCCCAAGCTTCCCATGGCAATAGAGACGGTTGCTACAATAGCAAGCCGTGTTGATAGCTTCACTCCAAAATGAATGACTCACATTGTATTCACTAAGCATTGATCTAGCCATGTCAATTAAAGTTCTATTCTTTCTTTCAACTACACCATTTGATTGAGGAGTGTATGTTGGTGAGAATTGATGTCCAATACCGAGATCATCACATAAATCTTCAATTCTTGTGTTCTTGAACTCACTACCATTATCACTTCTAATCTTCTTGATGGTAGTCTCAAACTCGTTTTGCACCCTCTTGACAAAAGACTTGAATATATCATGTACATCACTCTTGTCATAAAGAAAGAACACCCAAGTGTACCTAGTGTAGTCATCAACAATCACAAAACCATACTTGTTGCCACCAATGCTAGTGTATGTTGTTGGCCCAAACAAGTCCATGTGCAATAGCTCAAATGCCTTTGATGTGCTCATTTCACTCTTACTAGGATGTGTATTTCCAACTTGTTTGCCGGCTTGACAAGCACTACAAGGTTTATCCTTCTCAAAAGTCACATCTTTCAAGCCTCTAACTAAGTCATGCCTCAAAAGTTTGTTCAATTGTTTCATTCCAACATGACCAAGCCTTCTATGCCACAACCATCCCATACTAGATTTGCTAAGCAAGCATGATGTCAATTGTGTCTCACTATCATTGAAGTCAACCAAGTATAAGCTACCATGTCTAAATCCTTTGAATATCAAATTTGATCCATCAACACTTATGACTTCAACATCATCACTACCAAAAATGCACTTGAAGCCAAGATCATAAAGTTGTGCCACCGACAAAAGATTGAAGTCCAAGCTCTCAACTAGCAACATATTAGATATGCTCATGTCATTTGAGATAGCAATTTTACCAAGCCCCTTGACCTTGCCTTTCTTGTTGTTGCCGAAAGTGATAGCATCAAAACCACCATTTTGACTTGTATCAATAGATTTGAACATACAAGAATCCCCGGTCATATGTTGAGTGCACCCACTATCAAGCACCCAATGCCTTCCTCTGGCTTTGTAATTGACCTACAAGATAAGATCAATTCCTTTTAGGTACCCAAACTTGTTTGGGTCCTCCAAGGTTAGTGACCAAGCTCTTTGGTACCCAAATGGCTTTCTTCTTTGAGCCCATCCATGGTGCACCAATGAACTTAGCATGAACACCATTTGTACCCTTGGTAAGTATATAGAAAGAATCAAACTTAATTGAGGATACATTAGCGTTGGATTTCTTGTTCATGCAATGTTGCTCTATGTGACCAACTTGCTTGCAACTTTTACAATAGGTACCCTTGTTCTTCATAAAACGAGTCTTGTGAGGAGCAAAAGCGGCATTGCCTTTCTTGGGGTTATAGCTCAATCCCTCTTTGTAGAGAGAAGCTCTTTGGCTACCCAAGCACATAAGCAAGCGGTCCTCACCACCATAAGCCTTAGCTAAGGTGTGATTGAGCTCTTTTACTTCTTTCTTGAGATTTTCATTCTCAACTATAAGTGAGGAGTCACAAGTGAAACCATCACTACTAGATGAGGATGATGTAGATGCGCTACATGAAGGGTTAGTGGTAGCAACAACAATAGGCTTATGACAAGATTCATCAATTATATCACAAGATATGCTTATGTTGCAAGTTTTAGCTTTCTCAACATTAGTTGGCATGTTTTCACATTTTTCAACTAGAGAGGAATGGGCTTCTTCAAGCTTAGTGTGAGACTTTTGAAGCTTCTTATGGTCTACCTTTAGACTCTCATAAGATGCCCTAAGCTCATCAAGTTCTTGCATAAGGTTTTTCTTTTCCTTAAGCAAGCTCTTGCACTCCTTTCTAGATTCTTTAAAATGTTGAGTGCAATCTTCTAGCATAGTGATTAGTTCATCTTTAGTGAATTCTTCTTCATCACTATCACTATCACTAGCATTATCATGATCACTCTCATCATCAGATGATACCTTAGCGGCCTTAGCCATGAAGCACGATGGAGTGTCGAAGAGGGAGACCTTCTCTTGAATAGCAATACTAGCATGTCCCTTCTTCTTGCTCTTGTTGTCATCCTCATCATCACTTGAGGAATCATCACTATCCCATGTAGCAATATGAGAATCATTCTTCTTCTTATGAGAGCTCTCCTTCTTTTCTTGCTTCTTCTTTTGCTTCTTCCTCTCCTTCTTGATAGCATCTTCATCATCACTATCATAAGGACACTTTGCAATGAGATGGTCTTTGCTATGGCATCTAAAGCATCTCATGGTATGCTCATTCTTCTTGGATGAGTTCTTCCTCCTTCTTGCACGAAAGCCTTTCTTCTTCATGAATTTGCCAAATTGCTTGACAAAGAGAGCCATCTTCTCATCAATGTCATCACTATCACAAGAGCTTGAGTCTTCATCACTTGATGATTCAATCTTGGATTTGCCCTTGGATGGCTTTGAATGACACACTCTTCTTCTTCTCATCATCCTTCTTCTCATTTTCCTTCTTCTTCTTCTTGACTAACTCATCCTTCTCATCATCTTCTCTATATGAATCATCGGTCATCACTTCTTGAAATATTTGTTGAGGAGTTGAATCCTTCAATGTTGTCCTCACTAGCACGGTGATCAATGTATCAAACCTCTTGGGCAAGCTTCTCAAGAACTTCATAGAGAATTGGTTGTCCTTGACTTCCTCACCAAGTGCCTTGAGCTCATTGACAATGACTTGCAATCTATGAAACATCTCCGGTACACTCTCATCATCTTGCATCTTAAAGCTTGAAAATTTTTCTTGCAAGATATATGCTTTAGCGGTCTTTGTGCCTTCGGTGCCCTCAAATGTTTCTTCTAGCTTGGCCTAAGCATCATGAGCAATTTCAATGTTCTTTACTTGCTCAAATGTCTTGTCATCTAATGCCTCATGAAGAGCACTAATGGCGATGTCATTGCATTGGAGCTTCTTTTCTTCCACCGGTGTAGGTGCTTCCGGATTAGCAACCTCAAATTTTGTTTCGGTGACCTTCCACACTTCTCTATTGATTGACTTGAGGTGTGCGGTCATCTTAACCTTCCAATATGCATAATTTGTGCCATCAAAGTGAGGTGCCTTCTTGGTGTTGTTGATGTGCAAACTTAATTGAGCCATTTCTTCTTCACCGTAGGTTGTTAAGCCTCAAATAAACGGTGCCTCGGCTCCGATACCACTTGTAAGGTCCAAATGGCTAGAGGGGGGGTGAATAGCCTATTTAAAAATCTACAAGCTTCACTAAACAATCACGTTAGAACAAAAGATGGCTAAGCTAATTCTAGCACTAGCTCAACTACACTATGCAAGCCACCTATACAATTCTAGTGAAGCAAGGCTATGATCTCTAACACACCAACAAGACTAAGTCACTAAGCTGCTTACTCCTATGTGATAAAAGCTACACTAAGCAAACTACACTAGGGTAAGTACAAGAAAGTAAAGAGCAAGTGACTTGAATCTTATACCAACGATGTAGAGAAGTAATGCACTTGAAGAATCAATCACAATAATCAACCACAAGAGAAATCCTCGGCAAAGAGATGACACAAAATTTTTTACCGAGGTTCACTTGCTTCCCGGCAAGCTACTCCTCGTTGTGGCGATGCACCCACTTGTCGGTTCACGAGCTAATCGACTATCAAGAGTCGAGCCCTCGGCGGGCGCCGCACAACCGCACACAAGATGGGGATCCTCCAAGCCACGAGCTCCACTAGAGTATCCAATTTGCGAGCTCCCGCGGGGAAGGATCAAGAACCCCTTACAACACTTGGTGAGGGCTCCAACAATCTCTAATTGCGAGCTCAATCACCTCCGCTGCTCCAAGCCGTCTACCGTGTTGGGAAACACGGAAGAGTAACAAGAAATCTGCAGCAACTCGAAGATCAAGTGCCTCTAGAATGCAACTCTCAAGCAATGCACTTGAATCTCACTCAATCTCACTCAAGATGTGCAACTATGCAAAGAGATGAGTGGAGGGGTTGTTCTCTAGCTCAAAGGATGTTTCTAGGTCTCAAAATGTGCAAGAGTTACCCTCACACCCCGGACATCCTCTATTTATAACGAAGGGGTACGCAGCTAGCCGTTACCGGACGACGCAGTTCAAAACGTGCTGACCGGACGCGTCCGGTCACTACAAGACAACCGTGAACAGTGCGCGTCAGAACTAGCCGTTGCCGTGACCGGACGCGCTCAACCGTTTGACCGGACGCGACAGTGCCAGCGTCCGGTCGCGTTCCAGTAAGCTCCCGTCGAGACCGGACGCGTCCGATCGCACGTGACCGGACGCGCCGCGCGTCCGATCAACACTCTGCCCCTCTGGACGCCTGACCGGACGCTCCGGTTCCGTGAGGGACCGGACGCGCCGGTCGCGCGCTCTACTTCTGCGCACAGGTGAACTGACCGGACGCGCTGGTCAGGCCAGACCAGCGTCCGGTCACAAACCCTAGTGCCCGCGCCGCGTTGAACTGACCGGACGCGTCCGGTCAAACCGAGACCGCGTCCGGTGCAGTGTCCGATCACTGTTTTTCAGTGAAAACCATTTCGGACTATCGTCACCTTTTCTCGCCTCCGGCGCAATAGAAAATAGGCATTTCATTTCCTCGAAAACGCCTGAATCCCGCGCTCGCACGCTCGGCGGGAGGGAGAGCGAACCCCAAACCCCATACTACCATTCAAACACCACCGCCTTCGTAAATGTGCTAACACCACCAAGTGTACACCACCATGTGCATGTGTGTTAGCATTTCACAAACAATTTTTTAAGGCGTTATGTTAGCTCTCTACTAGATCCTAATGCATATGCTCAAGACATTGATCTAGTGGCACTTGATTCCCGAGCTAACCGTGATTGCCCCTCTTGATAGTCGGCTATGTATCCTAAATCCGGTCAATCACTTCTCTACTCTTCTTAGACCGGCAAAAGGAAAACCCTATGGTTATACCTTTGCCTTGCGCTCTTAGATCCTTCTCCTCTACTTGATCATCAAGTCCACCATTTGATGTGCCTTCCATCATGATCAACATTTCATGTCCATGCACCATCTCTTTGTGATCTTGTGGCCACCACTCCTTGCCACGTACACCTTCATCACATGTGTTGCTTATGCCTAACTCAAAACACTTAACACATGGCATTAGCAACTTGGTGTCATTAATTACCAAAACCAAACTTGGGCTTTCACCCGGTAGTCCGTGAAATCACGACGGATTTTAAACCAGTTCACATAACAGCCAAGATTGTAATAAGTCTAGCGGTCACCATCATAAGTTACATAAAAGTTCGTGGCACAAAATACATCAGAGTTTAAACATAGTTATTACAAACCAGGTTCGAATAAAAGTAGCGGAAGCATTAGTTCAAACCACACACACAGTGTTTGAAATAAAGTGCCAGCTTATGATCATCTTCAGCAAAAGCATCAGACGAGAAGTAGTGAATGACCACTGCCCATGGTTCTAAGCTTCGTCCATCGCAGGATAGAGGTAGTTGATACAGTAGCCGTAATACATCTGCCCATTTGCAACAAGTGGGAACAAAGCCCTGAGTACAAGAAGGTACTCAGCTAGACTTACCCGACAGAACCAAAAATAAAATGACACCAATGATCATGACAGGCTTTCTGGTGGGGTAGCTGACTCAATTGCAAGATAAGCATATTTAATCTTAACAATTCTTTTCCAAAAGCCTGAGATAAATTAATCTTTATTACCCTGTCAACTATGTTTGCACCTGTACTAGAGTAACCTGTGATTAAGCAAATAAGGATCACCGATGATCATTAACAACAGTTACTATGTCATATTCCACATAACTATACAAGTGTTTCATCAACATTACTACAATGAAGTAGCTCAAGTCAAGTGTTTACTATCCGGTGAACGATGATGATTCAAATCGATTATTAACCAGCTGGTAAGTTATTCCTCACACAAACCTCACTCACCCGCTAAAGTGAGGTGTTGGTCACCGAGTCAATTATTCAGGCAAAGTCGCGAGTTTGCCAGGAACCACATGTACCCAGGGGCCGCCCGACTGCTCTTTGGCCTTATCATCGCACCCCCGTTTCCTGCCACTACTACTCCAGTACAGTGCGTTGCGGGCAATCCACTCGGCCCGAATAATCTCCCAGCTTCGCGGTCGAAAGGTACCTTATTCGGCCAGCTAAATGTGAGGCATGCGTTCAACATGACTCGAGGCCCAACAACGATCGGTCCTTAATCGACTTAGACGGAAAACACTACAGTTCGAAACCCTGCAAGTCTCCGTCCGGTCTCCATTTCAGTTCGACACTTAGTTATTCCCATATGACATATTTTCCACACAGATCCAGGTAATCTCCTATAGCTCGCGGATGACAGGCAATCACCCGACTTCTACCGATCTAAGCAAACTAAGCAATTCTTGACTGCGAATACCAAGGTAACAAGGATATAGTAGAGCAAAGGTGAAACAAGGTATAATGCAGCAACGGTTGCAAACAACTCCTAAACTTAATGCAGCAATTAAGTAGAACCATTAATAAATATTTTGCAAACTGGGAGAGAAATGCTC
Source organism: Saccharum spontaneum (assembly GCA_022457205.1). Lineage (NCBI taxonomy): Eukaryota > Viridiplantae > Streptophyta > Magnoliopsida > Poales > Poaceae > Saccharum > Saccharum spontaneum. Next base: position 29,854,941 of record CM039585.1, on the reverse strand, counting down.
CGGGGCTTGCCTCTCTCAAAAGAGCTCGGACGGTGGTCGGGGCACTCTGGAAGATCTTCACTGACCTCCTCGTCGGCTTCGGTCGCCTCCCGCTCTTGCACCTCGGACTGCTCTTCTGGATCCTCGGAAACTGCTACCGGGGTCACTTCCTGCGATCCTGTATGATGCAGATATATAAGTGCTCATGCCTAGGTGCATTGCAGAGATGACATGAGATGATGCTGATGAATGAGATGTAGATGAGCGTGTTACTTTATTTGGATTAAGTAGAAATTACGACTCTTCTACAAGGTAGTCTACATCATCCAAGAACATGTACTCATAAACTACCACCAATACTCTCTACCATGCAAAGGCACCCTAACACCTTAAGATGCTTTAAAGATACACCAAAGCAAAGTTTACCAACTAATCTTGCATTAAAGTATGAATTTAAACCCTAGTTAGCACTATGCTTGAACAGAGACACTTATTTTGGTATCTCAGAAAAATCTAATAAAATTACTGTAGATTACTAACATGTACTCCAGCATGTCACAAAAGTTTCATTGCAATTTGAGTACTAGAACTATCTACATAAAAATAACAATCTAGGGTCTAAAAAGGAGCATAAAATACTTTCTACTATGAAAAGTATCAAACAACAGATTTATCACTTTAACTGGATTCTATTCAATAAACAATCATTGTATAAAATTTATCACTTGCATATTTTATTCATATTTTTCTATTTAACAAAAATAACAAATATTAGCAATAAAAAGCACTAAAACTACACATCAGAATTTTTCTACTAAACATGCAAGATACATATTTTTCCTAGCAAGTACATGGCACAACAAGATTAACAAACTTGGAATCATATTTTTCTGAATTTTCTACAATTTACTACATATTTAACAAGAAAGCAAGAATTTCCAAGATTAAATAAAAACCCTACAGAAAAGTAGTGCAACATTTAAATGCAACATTTTTAGATTGTAGATCTGGTTCTAAGGAGCCCATAGAAATTTATTTCACAATTTTTGGAGCTAAATTAATCACACAAACAATTCTTAAAGCATTTTTATTCTCAATTAATAAAAGAAAAGAAAAACTAAATTCTCTTTTTGAAAACGGGCTCGTACAGGGGAAGCACACGGCCTGGTCCGGTTCGGCCCGTAGGCGCGCGCGCGGAGGGGAGAAAAGGGAACGGCCTGGCTCGGCCTACGGCCCAAAGCCGTTCGCTGCGAGGCCGAGGGGGGGAAACAGAGGCGCCGGTGACCGCGGCGTCGCGGCCGCGTGGCGGCCGGCCGACGGCCGTTGCCGACCACGCTCGGGCGCGTGAAGGCGAGCACCGGGTCCGCAAGAAGAAGGCGAACGCGTTTTTGTTATGAGTGGAGCGCGAGGAGCAGCGGGAAAGCCCCTCCCACGGGGAAGTCGCGCGCGGTGGCGCCATGGCCGATGGCGGCGGATTGGCGAAAACCACACCCACCTGGCTTAAATGGCGACACTAAGGTGAGCACGTGATGTTGGAGAAGAAGGCGGAGCGATGTGCACGAGGAGACGGGCGGTGGTGGCTCACCGGCGGCCAATTTGGCCGGCGGAGGTGGCAGTGGCGCGGTGAGCGCGGTGCGTGTTCGTGCGGTGCGGAGGATGACCGTGGCGGGGAAAAACAGAGTGGACGGGTGGAAGCGGGAGCGCGGGCGACTTGAAGGGCGAGGCGCGTGCTGGCGGGGGCCATCGACGGCCAGCTGTCGTCGGCGAGCGGCGCATGCCGGCCACGGGGCGTGCGGCGTCTGCGCGGCCACGGGACGTGTCGCGGCGCGCGGGTGGGGCGGACGCAGCGCGCGGGCGGCTGGGCCGGGCCACTTCGCGAGCAGGCCGAGAAGGGAGGCGGCGGCCCGCTAGAGCAAAAAATGATTTTTCCTTTTTATTTCTTAGAGAAATTTCAAATAAATTCTATTTGCAGTTTTAAAATTCAAATTTGAGCAAGCAAATGACTTTTTCTGAAAATGGTCCAAAAATGAAAGTTGTTTAGAATTTGATTTCCTACAACTTTTATTAAGGGGCCAACTCCAAAACTCTTACAGATTTTGAATTGGGGAATAAAAGGTAAATAGGGAGGGTTTTTGACTATTTTCAAATAACATTTTTAAAAACAAGTTTTTGACAAAACTTTGGGTCATTAAGTTGCTCCAAAAATTACACCAATAATTCTAGGTGATCTAAAATTTATAACTACACAAGTTTTCTTAATCTAACTAGCACATTTAGTGTGAAATTATTACAAACATATTATGCAATACTTGTTCCCTAAAATTCGCTTTCACTAAAGGTACATTCTAATCCATATATGATTATGAATGAAATGACATGGTATGCTTACGATTGCAATGCTAATGCTTGCGTAACACCGGGGTGTTACAGCCCTCTCCCTTATAAAAATCTCGTCCCGAGATTTGGGTTACGAACCATTTGTTATAAAAATCTTCATACGTTTTTTTTAGGTATTCACCCATTTCCCAAGATGCATCCCCCTCATCATGATGACTCCACTGTATCTTATATGTTTTCACCACACTGTTTCGAGTAGCCCTCTCCTTAGAATCCAAAACTTGAATTGGCTGCTCACGATACACCAGATCTGACTTGAGCTTTATGCCTCGGGGTTCAATTCTTTCATCTGGAACGCGCAAACACTTCTTGAGATGCGATACATGAAAAACTGGAAATATAGCACCCATTACTTCAGGTAACTCCTATTTTATCCAATTATTTCTTCTATTCCAAATCCGTTGAGAACCACCACCGCCGTTCCGATTTCTCCTTTTATTTCTTTCTTTTTTTGGAAGCACCAATTCTGATTTCTATTTGTTCAAATTGTTTTTTATTTATTCCAAATCCGTCGAGCAGCATCACCACCATTCTGATTTCTCTTTCTTCATATTTCCCCATATTTAGATTTTTTTAGAAAAGTTCCCCATATTTAGATAAATAAATCTAGAAATAAAAATAGGAAGGTGAATATTAAAAATAAAGTAAATAATAAAGCCATATCATCACGGGTCTTTGAACTCTAGAATACTTCTATTTCACTTATCTCTAATATAATAAACAAAAATTCCTACTACCAAGTCATTGATGCAGTTCTATTTTGATTAGAAACAAAACTTATATGTTAACACTTGATTCAGCCAATAGTTCAACTAATTAAACTAGGAAAAAAATCTTCATAACCCCTCAAACTATTCAGGGTGAACCACTTCACCTCCAAACTATAAAATTGAATTTTCTATCCCCTGAACTTTTCAAAACCGGTCAAATAACTCCACAAGCGGTTTTAGACGGTGGTTTTGCTACAGTGACGATAGTTTTATCTTTTATCTTTTTTTTATTTATTTTCACTGAATCTTTGAAAAATCGTAGTAAATCGTAAAAAATCATAAAATAGAAAATCCAATTTTGTTAGACTCTACGTGAGTAGATCTACACAGTGAACATATAATATGATATTCTTTAGTAACAAATTTTTGTTGTAGCTTTAAATCTATGCTTTTCTGTAATTAAATGGAATAATTCATAGCTACAACTTCTATGGTCCAATTATAGTGAAATTTTTATGGTGGGCTAATTATTATATGCTTGAATTATAGTAAAAATTTCATACTCATTGGATCATGTATAACTTAGTTATAGATAAAGCATAGATTTAACAAGTATAAACCTAAATAAATCTATAACTAAGTTATACATGATCCAATGAGTATGAAATTTTTACTGCATTTCAAGCATACAATAATTAGCCCACCATAAAAATTTCACCACAATTAAACCATAGAAATTACAGCTATGAATTATTCTAATTAATTACAGAAAAACATAGATCTAAAGCTATAATAAAAACTTTGTACTAAAGCGTACCATATTATATGTTCATGTGTAGATCTACTCATGTGGAGTCCAACAAAATTGGATGTTCTATTTTATGATTTTTCTGTGATTTACTATGATTTTTCAAAGATTCAGTAGAAATAATTAAAAAAGAAAAAGAAAAAACCACCGTCACTTTAGCAAAACCACCATCCAAAACCACTTGGGAGGTTATTTGACCGATTTTAGAAAGTTTAGGAGGTAGAAAATTCATTTTTAATGTGGGGGATGAAGTAGTCCACCCCGAATAGTTGGAGGTTATGTAGGCTTTTCCATTAAACTATGATATGAGATCTTAAATAGTTTGTGGTGCAGTCTAGTTTAAATAAACATGACTCTAAGCTGTACATGCACCAATGTCCCCAAGGAGCACGCGCCATGGAAAATCAAAAGAGGTCTCCCGTCATAGCGGACTAATCAATCCTCGATGCGTTGGCAACTAACACTTGGCGGCTTAAATTAGATATTAAAATTATATATTTTTATTGGGTTCCAAAAGAATTTAGAAAACTTGATATTTAACAACTAAAGTTTTATATATATATTGCAAGCAAATATTTCAGTGCTTTGTAACAATGAATGTGGTCTGGCCTGAATGCCTGGTTCACAAGGTTGCCGGCCTACTGCTCCAAGCATGAATGGTCCTGACAGTGACAGGAACAGTACGTCGTCTTCTGTAGTCGCTGAGCGGCTGAGACTATCTGCACTGTTCGACCTTTATATTCATCCTCTAAAAGAAATATTTTATTCTAGTTATCATAAAATATATATTTTTTCTGCACTCATCCATTCTCTATATCATACTCTATCCACTATGGGGTTCACTTATCACTTTATCTAAATATATCTATGTGAGATCTTGTTTTGAAAGATTTATTGTAATGAATTTAATGGTGTAATCGAAATTTAATTTAAATTTTTAGTTTGTGCGTTATAACATTTTTTAAGGTAATTGAAATAGTACAGTAGCGGGGCCCGTAAATGCACTCTCTCCCTCCAATCCGCGCCCAACAGCAGTAGCGGGCCTGCTTATGCATTTACCGTTCCTACTGCACGCCGCTTGATTTGCCGTCTGTGGGATGATACCGTGCGTGTTACAGTGTACCGCTGCAGCGATTTTTCTACGACAAAGGCATTGGACGTTTCTTTTCGGTGCACATGGTCCGATGAAACTGCTCTTTGTTGCTACTGGTAGCCATCCCCAGCGGTGGGCTAGTGGCTATAGCAGTCTACAGTCCGATCCGCTCCTGGTTACCATCAGATATCACAGTTGTTGCTTGTTTGGATAACTACGACTACCCGCACTCATGGACCTCTATATTCATCCTCTATACGTCCTAGTCAGCAAGATTCTCTCTTCTATACTTAATTCTCCTGCACCCATCCATCCTCTATATCATCCTCTATCCACTCTATCCACTGTGGGACCCACTTGTCACTTTATCTAAATATATCCGTGTGTGATCTAGTTTTGAAGGATTTATTGAGACGAATTTAATGGTGCAATCGAAATTTAATTTGGATTTTTGGTTTGTGAGTTATAACATTTTTCCCTTTGTTTAGCTAGTGGGGCCCGCCACTATAGAGTATAGAGTAAACACTGTTCTACTCTAAATATAGAGTAAGAGAAAGGATAGAGTATCGTTTTAGAGTATCCAATGCAGCAGTTTTTACTCTATATTCGTACTCTAAAGCTTTAGAGTATTGTTTTAGAGTACCAACTACGGGTAGTCTACTATAGGTGAGAATTGGTCTGAATATGGTAACCGCTGCGCTTATATCTTGTAAGTCTAGATTACTGAATTGCTGTTGCTTTTGATTGAACGATGAGATGGCACTTGCCTCCAGAAGAACTTCTATCGCGGCCTATTTCAGACCATTATTATTGGAGTGGAAAGAGGATTGATCGTTGCACATTCTGACAAGTAATCGTTAGATCGAGACAGGCTTAGGCTATCCGCACTATTCATCCTCTATATATTCTAGGCATTAAGATTCTCTTCTCTGTACTTAATTTTCCCGCATTCATCCATCCTCTGTATCATCCTTTATCCACTGTGGGGTCCACTTGTCACTTTATCTAAATATATCCTTGTGACATCTTATTTTGAAGTATTTATTGAAACGAATTTAATGATTCAATTGGAATTTAATTTGGTTTTATGGTTTATGAGTTATAACATTTTTTAAGTTGAAAAAGTAGGGCTCACGTCTGATTCTTCCCCTGCATGCACCCTCCTGCTCACGCGAACGGGTAGCGAAGTCCCTGTACAGCGCCAGGAATAAAGAATGGACCAACATACGCTAAAATAGTGTGCCATTTACAGGGCACCGCTGCAGGTTTGCCTTCCGTATATGCTCCTGCAGGAGCGCATACCGTTTCCCACTGCAGGTAGTCTTAGCTAGCCAAGCTCCCCCAAAGAACTTTGAGAGTTTGTGTTGATGTCGGATGTGGTCTGAATCACACACCAAAAAGGGCATTGGACGCCTGGGCCGTTACGGACCAGAGAACACAACAAGACATCACTCTTTCGTGGTGAAGCACGGAGAAGTTTACAAGCAAACCACTAAAGGATAACTAATCACGCTTACGTGACGAAAAAACGGCTAGCTTTTAGGCAAACTAGCAAAGAAATCGTCGAAGCTTTCGTCCAGGAGGGACCCCGTCAGGGAAAGAACGTCGCCGGGTTGTCCTAGGTTGGCCGGTAAGCCTAGGACGTTATCTTGGTCGTGGATCAAGGGATGAACAGTATGGAGTTGAAGGAGAGGAGAAAAGGGGTAAAATGAGTAGATTGATTTGTTTGTACGTCGATTGGATAGATAAGAACTCAATCAGCTATGATCCTCTTATATATATAGAGGGGGTGGTCTTATCCCAGTAGAAAACCTCTCTAAGGCTTATTTTTCAAGTTTCCCATGTCTAAAAACCGATCTAAAAATAAATCGGTTCGAGATCTGAAAGTCAGATTTGGAATAAACACCTACCGGAACTTCCGGTCAGGCTCCACCAGAAGTTCCGGTCCCCACCGGAAGTACTTGTAGTTCATTTTCGCGCAAAACTGCGCCTTCCTCCGCTAGCCACTAGAAGTTCCGGTCTCGGACTGGAAGTATGGACCGGAAATAACGGTAGCCCGAATAGATATTTTCTCCTTCCTCCGCCAGCCACCGGAAGTTCCAGTCTCGGACCGGAAGTACGGATCAGAAGTACCGGTAGCCCAAATAGATATTTTCTTAGAGGCATAACTCCCTCATCCGGACCCTAAATTGGACGTTCCATATATGTTTTTGACCATCTCGACAAGAGGAACGCAATGGTGAAGTCCGTTAGATATTTTGACAACTTCACAAAATGAACATTTTTTGATTGTCAACCTATGCCCCCTGTTTTCAGGTTTATGATGCATGAACCTGAAAACACTTGATCAAACAAACATAATTAAATCAAACAGCAACGATACCCATCTCATCGGCTGCATGGTGACTAAGGACGATGTATACATCGGTCATCTTTGTTCTAAGGGCGATACATGTATCGGCCATTATTTGGAGAGCACTTAGGCTTCTTTCCAAACACTTGAAAAATACTTTTTCAAGTATCTCCCATTGAATGCTACTTTGAGACATTCATCTTGCAATGTCTCTAGCAAATAGGAATTACCGTATATGACTTTGACCATTTGCCAAACTGATTGCTCTTCGATCCAATAGGTAGTATGGTTTTTCACACTAATTCTTCTACTTAAAAAGATTTGTTCTTGACTTTTTTGTTGTATGCCCTAGCAACTCGAGCTTTGTCTTTCTCTATTTCCTTGAGAGCCTTTAATCTTACATCATTCACCTCATCAATATTATCCATCATTAGATTATGATACACAATAGCTGATAGATTATTTTATTTAGCAAGCCTATATGCATCCAAATTCACTTCGATGGGCAACACAACCTCTTGACCATATACTAGCTCAAAAGGAGTAACTTTTGTAGAACCATGCCTTGAAATACGATGTGCCCATAGAGCTTCAGACAATACTTCATGCCACCTTCTTGGATTCTCCTCAATTTTCTTTTTGATAAGCTTGATCAAAGTCTTATTACTAGACTCAGCTTGGCCATTAGCTTGAGCATAATATGGAGATAATTTGAGCAACTTGATCTTATATAATTCGGCGAAATCCCTCACTTCCTTGGACATAAATGATGTCCCTTGATCTGTAGTTAATGTTTGGGGTATGCCAATTCTATGAATGATATGCTCAGTGATGAACTTAATAACCTCCTTATGTGTCATATTCTTCAAAGGAACAACTTCAGTCCACTTAGTGAAATAATCTATAGTAACCAACACAAAGCAATGTCCCTTAGAAGATGGGGGGTGTATTTGGCCAATGAAGTCTAGCCCCAACCACAAAAAGGTCGTGGCTTGATAATAGAATGAAGCATAGCAGTAGGCACTAGCTGAATATTCCCAAACCTTTGGCACTCTTCGCAACCTTTGTAGTATCGAAAACAATCGGCCATCATAGTAGGCCTATAGAAATCGGCTCTACGCAATAACTACTTCATCTTCGAGGCCGATTGATGCGTACCACAAATACCTTCATGGACTTCTCCCATAGCCACTCTTGCTTGATCAGATCCCAAGCACTTTAGCAGCAAATCTTCGGTGGTCCTTCGATAAAGCTCATCATTGTGAACACATACTTGAAAAGCACTTCAACGAACACTTTTATCAACTTTAGTACTTGGATCACATAGATATATCAATAAACGAGTCCTCCAATCATATAAATTGGTCCCAACATCATTGGAAGTTTTGCCAGACCGATTTGAGAGCTCGTCATGCTCATTGATTGGTCACAAGGGAGTCAATTGAGCCGATAGGGGCAGTCGGCTTAGCTGACTGGGAGAGTTGGCCTGGCCGGCTATAGCAGTCGGATCAGTCGACTTGGCTGCAGCGAGGAGGGAGTCGGCTAAGCCAACTTGGTCAGTCGGCTTGGCCGACTAGTCTACACCTGCACCGAAAAATTCTAAACTTTTATGCATTGACTATTCTTGAACATGAAAATTATGCCCACCGACGTCATAGCTAGATGCTTGTTGCGCTAACATGTTAGCATTTTGATTTTCATGCCTCGGAATATGCCGAATTTGAAATTCAGCAAAAGAACCAATGATATCAAGGCAAGCATTAAGACAAACTTTTAGTGACTCTTCTAAGCATTGAAATTCACCAGCAACTTGCTGCACCACTAGTAAAGAACCACCATAGGCTTCAACATGTCATACTTCATGGATTGCAATATAAGCCAAGCCGAATAAGAAAACTTCACATTCGGCTTGAATTTTGGTGCAAATGTAATTTTAATCGACTTGATGTCTCAAATAGCACTATTGTGAGAAATAATAATTATTCCAACACCTTTGCCTTATTTGTAAGCCGATTGATCATATTGTCACATCCATGAAGTAAATCCAAAATGCATATGTCATGCCTCTTAGGCCTGAAAGCCATCAAAGTAAATTTCATGGGGCTTTCTAATAGCACGATGGTCACAAGCACTCATCGGCTATATTTTTACACTAAGGGCGATATCAAAATATCGGCCATATAAATTCATCCACAAGAGCATGCATAACTGAAATAGATATTTTGGCTCTTGATCATTGATAAGCAAAATAATTTGACAACCCTCCGAAACATACAGATCCATACCAAGGATCAAAATAAGGAGCTGAGGGATAACCATACATATCAGAGGATGAATTCCACATAAGCTTAGACAGAGAACATGGTTGATGCTAAGACCAATGACTCTGATGATCTGGTGCAAACTTCCAACTTGACAATTGCTTATCGAATCTTCTTCTTCCCTTTGCCTTTGTTGCAACACTTGCTTGATCATCATCTTTCTGAGCATGAATTCTTCATTTAGGAACCCAAGCAAAGCCTTCTTCTCTGAGCTTCTCTGCACTAAGCTTTTGCAACTTCTTTTCCTGCCACTTTGGTAAACCGATTGAACATGTCGGTTTTGCTTATATTTTGGACAGCGGCAATTCTTTCTCGATTTTAGGCACTTTCATCTTCTTTTGTTCAAATTTGGCACCTACAACATCAATAGATGATTTCTCTACTTCTTTGCCATCATTAGCCGGATTTTTTGAACAACGTAATCAGCTTTTCAATAGTTGAATTTAGATCTAAACTTTTATCTTTTAGCCATCATACTTCACGCGGTAACTTGTTTTTCCACTTTCTTCTCTGCTTGAGCTCTGGACCAATTTTGATCAAATCGGTCTTGATAAGAAGATGATTTCTCTGAATATCTAAGAGTTGCATACTCTATGTATTGTGGCCTATAATATGATGGCAGATGTGTCTCTTCATCAAACCAGCCCCAAGGTGAATATGGATGAAAATGTGTGGGCTGTGGTCCATAATACATGAAAATTGGCTGCTTAAAAGGATAATATGTTGCTGCTGCTGCTGCTGCGTGAGATCCATTCCCTTGCCAATTTCACTCTTGAGATTTGTGCTTTGGGGGTAATTTTGATGATTGGACTTTCTTTAATCGGTTGATAATATTTGCTTTCCTATCTTTTCATATTTAGCTAGAAGTTCCTCAAAGCTAAGTTTCGGCCTTCTAGTCCTTTGTTTGCCATGACCCTTACCTCCATTAGCTTTATGAGCATCCTCCCCCTTCTTTTCATCTTAACAAACATGTTCCAAAGGAGGATTCTCAGCCGACTCCCCTTGCTCAATGGAGTCAATTGACTTTTGCTCTAGTCGGAGAGATTTCACCTGCCCTCTAGTATCTTCTAAAATTGTAGTGACATTGTCCTTCACTGAAATATCTTCAACTTGCAATTGATGGACAACAACCTTGTCATCACTTGAGGGCTCCACATCTTTCTCCTGTGCAACAAGGGGTGCTCTAGGCGGCTTAGCTGTATCCTGGGATAGCTTAGCCGTCTCTGGCACCTCCAGAGGAAGCATGGTCGACTTAGCCACCTCCTAGGCCGGCCTAGTCGACTCTACCTCTGGTAGAGCAACTGCAGCCTCTCCAGACGGCTTAGCCGACCACTGGGTCGGCTTAGCCGTCTCAAAGAAAGCAGGGGTCGGCTTAGCGGTCCCTAAGGGTGGCTGAGCCAACTCAGCAGCAGCAGTAGCAATTAGCTCTCCTAGATGACTTTCTTGATCTGTGGGTTCCATTACTTGATTCTCAGCCATCATAAGAGCTTTTGGTGAATCGGCTAGTAATGCAAGTCGATTCGAAACCTGTTTGTCATCAAGACCAATTGAATCCAATTGGTCCATTTGTTGAGCTTAAGAAAATTTCAATCGGCCTTTATCATTGGCCAATTGAATCACACGACGAAACATATTACAATCACAAGTGTTATGATCAAATGAATTATGCCACTTGCAATATGTAAGCTCTTCTAAGTTTTGAATTGACGGCAAAACATTGTGATCAATGATTCTAATAAAATTATTTTTTAGCAAGATATCAAGGACATGATCACAAAAAGTAAAGTCAAAGCTATATTTTAATTTATTAAGACGATTCTTTTGTGGAGTCGGCTTCAAAGCTAGGCAAATGAAAGGATCAGATTTATTATGAATCCATTCGGCCATAACTTTGCAATTGCTCTTTGAAGGCCTTAGCTTTGACAAACTAGCACTATCGGCCTTGCCATATATGGCACAATGTGTTGGCCGATAAAATCTGAATTTGTTTTATCAACAAATAAATTGCTATTCTCAATCAGTCTATTACAACTATTAGTGAGGATATCTTTAATAGATGCTGAAATTGAAATAGTATGACCGGATTGGAATTTGAGCAAAATATTTGTGTTTTCTACCTTGTTGATCATGTTGAAGAAGTGCATATCCTTGATTTGCATGATGTTGCTCTTCTTCTCTAGAAACCAATCAACAAGAGGGGTCAAATCACCCGAAGACACATTAGCAGCTGCCAGAACTGGAAAAGTCGGCTTAGCTGACTCGAAATCGGCTAGGCCGACTTGGGCACTAGCAAGGGCAGTCGGCTTGGCCGACTGGAAAGTCAGCCTAGCTGACTCAAAGCAGGCAGCAGAAGCAGTCGCCCTGACCGACTGGGAAATTGGCCTAGCCGACTTAGAGCAGGCAAGAGTCAGCTTAGCCGACTTCAAAGTCGGCTCAACCAATTCTGAGCAGGCAGACAACCCTCCTTTGTTGCTTGTAGGGGCTTGATCTCCATCAATGATGTAGTAATCACTAGATAAATGTACAACCCCTTTAGCTCCTGAAAAATCAAGTCTAGCTTATTTCTGTCGTTTTTCATATTTTTCTGTAGCAAGACTTGTTTTCTGAGATATGATTGATTCGGAAAGGGTATTGTGCTGTTTGACTTTTATAGCCGAACCTTTGCTTACATTCAAATCAAATCTTTCTTTCATGCCCACTAGCAATCCTCTTTTAGCCGATGACTCTATTGTGACAGGCCTTTTCTCATTAGTCTTTCCAAAATATTCATAGAATTGCTCATCTAGTTGAGACTAGACTTAACAGTGCACCAGGGCAAAGATGTAAACCATGCAAAGGCAATACCAGTAAGAGATAAAGAAAAATTTCACACTCTCATATAGTCTTCTTTACCGGCAAAACCCAGCTGTGAGAGATATATACTAATGTGTTCCACAGCGGTCTTATCATCTTCACCACTAAATTCATAGAAACCAGGTATCCACCAACTATCAGGAGTTTTCAAGTAATCAATGTGTAATGGGTACAGTCTATGATATGTGGGCACCTTCCATTTAGAGGAGCCATATAGATTTCTAGTGTAGGCCAAATCTTCCTCGATTCGGCTTGATTTAAGAGCATCATATAAAGCCGAATCATGATTGTTGGCATGTGCACCCATTGCTGAATTTCTATTGATTCGGCTATAATTATTAGCAATAGGTTGAGCCGAATCATGAGTTTTAGTACTCGAGTATCTTGCTGAAATTTCACTAATTCGGCTTTGATCATGAGCGAAATACGAAGCCGAATTGTGAGCATTGATCCTTGCATAAGGTGCTAAATTTTGTTTGATTCGGCTATGGTTACTAGTAACACGTAAAGCTGAATCATAGGTATTAGCACTTACATACCTTGCTGAATTTTCATTAATTTGGCTCGAGTTGAGAGTAACATGTGAAGCCGAATTATGAATAGAAGCATTGGCATATGGTGCTGAATTTTGAGAGCAGTTGGCTAAATAATTAGCATTGTCATAGCTAATTCTCTCGTTCATCGGCATGTCATGTGGTGGAACCACATATTGTGAACTTATAGCGGATAAATAAGGATCCACATGTTGTATGTTGCTAGTAGCATCAAAACTCAAGGAATTCATAGTTGACATCGACTCATGACCATGATATCCATAATTATTATGTGTATGATGAGGAATATTATCAAAAGTATTAGCCGGTGCAACATATCTAGTATCATTATAGCTAGCAACGCCAACATGAGAGCTTATATGACTTGCAAAATAACCATTAGGACCCTAAGATGCATTTGCAAGTTGTACCTTGAGGTAATTGTAGTAGTTTTGTGATAAACCACCTTGGTACTTCATGATTTAGAACTTGACCACCTTGCTGAATTTTTCAATGTCAAGCGCAACACATTGCAAAATTGCAAGCAAGATTACAAGGGGTCAAAACCAGATGTGATTGGCCTTTTGGGCCAGATGCAACGGTAATGGCGAGCTCAAGAAGATAGATCAGCGAGAAATAAGGCTAGGGTAAGAAGAATCGGCTACAAAGTAGAGCTAAAGCAAATTCGTCCCCAGCGGAGTCGCCAAAAAATGTGTTGCGTCGGATGTGGTCCGAATCACACACCAGAAAGGGCATTGGACTCCCGGGCCGCTATGGACTGGAGAACGCAGTAAGATATTACTCTTTCGTGGTGAAGCACGGAAAGGTTTACAAGCAAACCACCAAAGGATAACCAATCGCTCTTACATGACAAAGAACCGGCTAGTTTTCAGGCAAACTCGCAAAGAAACCATCGAAGCTCTCACCCGGGAGGGACCTCGTCAGGAAAAGAACATCGCCGGGTTGTCCTAGGTTGGCCGACAAGCCTAGGACGTCATCCTTGGTCGTGGATCAAGGGATGAACAACATGGGGTTGAAGAAGAGGAGAAAAGGGGTAAAAAGGAGTAGATTGATTTGTTTGTACGTCGATTGGATAGATAGGAACTCAATCGGCCATGATACTCTCATATATATAGAAGGGGGTGGTCTTATCCCAGCAGGAAACCTCTCCAAGGCTTATTTTCTAAGTTTCCCACGTCCAAAAATCGATCTAAAAACAAATCGGTTTGAGATTTGAAAGTCAGATTCGGAATAAACATCTACCGAAACTTCCGGTCAGGCTCCACCGGAAGTTCCAGTCCCCATCGGAAGTTCCGGTCTTGGATCGGAAGTACCGTAGTTCATTTTCACGTAAAACTGTGCCTTCCTTCACCAGCCATTGGAAGTTCCGGTCTCGGACCGGAAGTACGGACTGGAAGTACCGGTAGCCCAAACAGATATTTTCTCCTTCCTCCAATAGCCACCGAAAGTTACGGTCTCGGACCGGAAGTACCGGTAGCCCAAGCAGATATTTTCTCGGAGGCATAACTCTCTCATCCGGACCCCAAATTAAACGTTCCATATATGTTTTTCGAGCATCTTGACGAGAGGAACGCAATGGTGAAGTCCGTTACACATTTTGACAACTTCACAAAATGAACATTTTTTGGTTGTCAACCGTTTGTTTGGTTTTTTTTGTAGCCGGCTAAACCAGGGTCACCGGATGCAAGCAGCTCCAGTTTGGTTGCCTGGTTCTTCCAGCAAGCCATGCTGTGGACGTGCAAAACACCTCCCACAACCAGGCTCTGGCAGCCGTTTTCTGCCGAGCCTGGATCACGTGGTGCGAGCGAGCGATGGAGCAGCGCACGAAGCGTGAGATAGGAGCCGTGGACGCAGTTATATGCAGGTAACCAAATGGCAGGTCCATGTAGCTAGGCTAAAATGACTCACTGAACCAAACAACAGCTCTCTACATGCGCTAGGCCTAGCTCTATGTAGCCTTACTCTAGGATACGAGCATGCTCCGTCCATACGAGAACCAAAGGCGCCCCTAACAATTCTAAGTGCAGGAGCCTTTGTGGGCGCTATGGTAATCAAGAAATGACGCGGTCTACAACAAACTCTAGGCGTCCCAGACAACAGCAATACGCAAGACACTAATGCTGCTCAAATTTTGGCGGGTGACTGCTGTTCAAGCCGACGAGATGGTGGACATGCTAGAGCAGGGTTATCCTAAACATAGGAGTACTGTGGACATCCAAAAGTTTCCAAAGTGTATAATGGTCTCCGCCATCATGTTTCTATCGCCACAACAGTCAGATAACTTACTTGGATCATCTCATTTGGAGCCCGGACGAAAAAAACAACTTTTTCCAGGGGATTGACCTAGCTAAAACTGGCCAGGTCTGATTTCCCAACATTCTAAAATGCAAGAATGGATTGCACTATTGCATTCCTCTCGTCGAGCAGATCGAACAACATATATGGATTAATTATGATTTTTAGAAGGTTTTCTACCCTGGACGTGTAGTAGAACCGGCCAGCCCGGTTTGGATGCAGTAGAACTGGCTGGGCCAGTTTCTACGGCCTAGCTCCGATCAAACTCGCATTTTGGAAGGGGTTTCGACCTCTAGAGGTATAAGGCCACCCCCACTTTATAAGGTGGTATTTGGGACTTCTCTACTCCACGTTTTTTCGCTTCGCTCTACTTTTTTTATTCAAACAGGTTCAGCTTCACGCACTCTGCTCGAGAAAGAAAAAGGTGGAGTTGTGAGGGCACCTAAAGAGGTGCTCCACTAACTCCAGGTTTTTCCGGAGCTGCTCCATGGTGGAATTTGTGGAGTAGAGTTCGTAGAGTAGTCCGAAACACACCATAAATATAAGGGGCATAGCCGATTGAGGTGCCCAAAACACACGATCGACATAAAAATCAATCTACTACCTCTCTTTACCCTCTTTTCCCATCTACTTCTTCTCTCGTTCTTTGTCGGCGCTGCATGGCTTGTGGATCGAGGACGACGAAGCTCTAGAGCGGTCAGGTCGGCTAGGGCAATCTGTAGCCACTCCACGCCCCGATGGGTTCTCTCCCGGGTGTGTGGGGTTTCGGGTCTCAAGAGACCTCGCCGCGTGTTTTGTGGTATCATGCTCCGGGCAAGGCTCGTCTGGCGACGTGTCCATGATGCGAGCTAGGCTAGGCTGGGAAGACAACCAAACACGCTATAAAATTATGCTGGCAAGCAAATCAATTATTCTATGAACCTAGGGACGAAGACGGAACGAATATTTTCTGATATCAGTATGTCCCAAAAAAGAAACAATTATTTGTATTCGGTATCCATAAAATCCATTTGTATCTCTGATTTCATGCCTATATAAACAGACGGTGAGACCTAGCTATTATATGATTATTATGTAAACCGACGGCACTGTAACTTCCTACGTGCTCAACTGAGCGGGTACTACATCAAAATTGAAAAGCTGGAGTGAGCGAAAGAGGGATGTTTACGCGTCAATCACCACCATGTAAAATTGCTGTTCCCGTTAACTGCGCGTCCACTCCCGCCTCCAACCGATACCGCACGGCCGCGGCAGCGCCGTGCAACGAAGCGAACGATGACCCACCTGGCGCCACCGCGCTCCGGCACGCGTCCCTCATCTCGTAGGCCCGCTCCCTCGCCCTCCTGCCCTCCCCTTCCTCGTCGCCGCCGCTCACGAGGCACCTTACGGCCCGCGCCACCTCCCCTGCGTCCACAAAATTGTTCCTCTTCCTGTCCACGTCCATCCTGACCGCGACGCCCATGGAGGCCACGAGCTCGAACGCGTTGAGGTGCTGCTCGGCGTACAGCGGCCACGGCGCCATCGGCACACCCGACCACAAGGCCTCGAGCACCGAGTTCCAGCCGCAGTGCCTCACGAAGCCGGCCACGGCGTGGTGGGCCAGGACCTCTTTCTGCGGCGCCCACGACGTCCAGACGAGCCCCCGGTCCTTTGTCCGGTCCAAGAACCCTGGTGGGAGAAGCTCGGCCAGCGGATGGACAGACGTCGTCGCCGCGGCGGGCGGCGACGAGCGAAGAACCCACAGGAAGCGCTGCCCGCTGCGCTCGAGGCCAGCAGCGGCTTCCCTCACCTGCTCCGCGTTCAGGAACCCCAGGCTGTCGAAGCAGAGGAACACGACAGAGGCCCGTGGTTGCACGTCGAGCCACCTGAGGCACTCGTGATCGCTATTCGTAGCATCGGACAAGGGGATCACCGGGCCGATTGGGTATACCGGCGGCGCGGGGCGTCCACCCGTGCACCGGCCGTCGTTGATTGCCGCCAGCACTGCCGGCTCGAGCTCCGCCGCGGTGTTGACGATGATGCCACACGCCTCCGCGAGGCGCGTGCCATGGTAAACGTGATAGAACTTGGCTAGGATCTATAACTAGTAGCACGAACGGGAATCGGGGTACAAAGAGAATATGCAGTGATACATAAAAAAAATAAGCAGTAGATCTATTTCAAATAAAGGAAACAGAGAGACACATAGATCTAGGAGTTTAGGGTTTCGACCATCATTGGAGGTAGTAGATCCGGAAGCATCCATGGTGATGGAGTTAACGTGGTGGCGGAGTAGATCCCGTCGTCCTTCTGGCCTCCACCGGCACTGACCGACGACTGGGAAGCGGTAGAGGAGAGGTGGCGGCGCGGTGGTGCTTCCCGACGCCACTGCGCAAGCCGATCGGAGGCCTAGGGTTGTAGAGTGGGGTTTGGGGCACGGTGAACCTCGTGACGCGAGCCTGCGGCCCCCACTCCCTTTATATAGCGCAGCGCGTCGGGGGCCCACCAACCATGGAACGGTTGGGCGCCCCCGATCAGGGCGCGATCCAGGGGAAACGGGGCCCCAGCCGTTGGGCTGGGCCTCTGAGATCATCCTAACATTCTCCCCCTTGATCTCATCTCTGCTTTCTCACTTTGTTAACCCACCCCATCACAAATTAGTGTATTGAGCATGTTTCATCATAACAGTTATTACCATTAGATTAGACAGCCACAGACACTTTTCTGTTCAGAGGTAGATTCTCGCCTTGGGCCCTCTTACTTATCCAGGAATCACAGGCCTTCCTTCAAACCCATGCCGGCTACGTGTTCTCTGAACACATTGGGCGGTAAGCCTTTCGTAAGCGGATCCGCTAACATCTTTTCTGTGCTTATATGTTCAAGACTTATGACGTGATCCCGGATTTTATCCTTCACAACATAATATTTTATGTCAATGTGCTTGGCGGCATTGCTTGACTTATTGTTGTGAGCGTACAACACTGCTGGCTCGTTATCACAATATAACTTTAGTGGTTTATCGATGCTGTCGACCACCTTCAAACTGGGTACAAATTTCTTAAGCCAATTCACCTGTCCTGACGCCTCATAACAAGCAATAAACTCAGCATACATTGTGGACGATGCAGTGACTATTGTTTGTTTTGAGCTTTTCCATGATATGGCTCCTTGCGCGAGAGTGAATATATACCCTGAGGTAGACTTTCTATCATCTCCCGCGTAATCAGAATCTGAATATCCTACTATTTGTAGATCATCAGATCTTCTGTAGGTTAGCATGAGCCCTTTTGTACCTTGCAAGTATCTTAAGACCTTCTTTACCAAATTCCAGTGTTCCATACCTGGATTACTTTGATATCTGCCAAGCAGCCCAGTCACAAAGGCCAGATCTGGGCGTGTGCACACTTGAGCATACTGTAAGCTTCCGACAGCTGAAGCGTATGGAACGGCTTGCATGCGATCGCGCTCGAACTTGCTCTTGGGACATTGATGTTCCCCATACTTGTCACCTTTTACAATAGGAGCAGGTGATGGTCTACACTTATGCATATTGAATTTCTTCAATATTTTCTCTATATATGCCTCTTGGGACAATCCCAATACCCCTCGGTTTCTATCTCGGTGAATCTTTATGCCCAAGACAAAAGAAGCTTCACCTAAATCTTTCATATCAAAATTCGAGGACAAAAAACTTTTAGTTTCCTGTAGCAGAGTGACATCACTACTTGCTAGTAGAATGTCATCTACATACAGTACTAGGAAAATGTATTTCCCATTCTTAAACTTTGCATACACGCAATTGTCCTCAACATTCTCTTTAAACCCAAATTTCCTGATTGTCTTATCAAACTTCAAATACCACTGTCTGGATGCTTGCTTTAATCCATAAATGGATTTCTTCAGGCGACAGCCCATTCTTTCCTTGCCTGTCACAGCAAAACCTTTCGGTTGTGCCATGTACACTCTTTCTTCTAGATCCCCATTGAGAAACGCTGTCTTCACATCCATCTGATGTAATTCTAGATCAAAATGTGCCACTAGGGCCATTATGATTCTAAAGGAGTCCTTGCTCGAGACGGGAGAGAATGTTTCATTGTAATCTATCCCTTCTCGCTGAGTAAAACCTTTTGCTACCAGTCTTGCTTTATATCTTTCTATGTTCCCTTTGGAGTCACGTTTCACTTTGTAGACCCATTTGCAGCCTACTGTTTTGGCTCCTTCAGGAATTTCCTCTAGGTCCCAAACTTTATTGGTACTCATGGACTTTAATTCATCTTCCATGGCTTCTTGCCACTTAGATGCTTCAGTGCTCCTCATGGCTTCTTCAAATGAGGTAGGTTCATCCTCCATCTGAACTTCTTCGCATTCATAGACTATGTAGTCATCTGGAATAGGAGACTTTCTCGCTCTTTGAGGTCTGCCAGAAGGTTCTGCTGCTGGCATTCCTTGTTCTTGAGGCTGATCTTGTTGGGGCTGCTGTTCATCGACTATGGGTTCATTCGGATCCTGAAGGACAGGTTCCGAATTAGCCGTAGGCGAAATTACAGCAGGTGTTGTCACCACTTGCGTAGGTCCAACAACAACAGGCAGCGTGAAGTAGGGTTCCTGCACCATAGGGATGGGCACGAACACCCGCTTCTCTTCAAGGGTGATTTCTCGCGCTGTCTTGCTCCCCCTGATCATCTGATCTTCTAGAAAACTAGCGTGTCTTGTTTCCACAAACTTGGTATGTCTACCAGGGCAGTAAAAACGATAACCTTTGGACTTTTCTGGATAGCCAATGAAATGACAACTTACTGTTTTGGGGTCTAGCTTTCCTATGTTTGGGTTAAATACTTTTGCTTCAGCAGGGCTCCCCCAGACACGCAGATGGTTGACTGAGGGCTTCCTGTCGGTCCACAACTCATATGGTGTTTTAAGTACTGACTTGCTCGGAACTCTGTTGAGAATGTGAATGGCGGTTTTTAAGGCCTCCATCCACAAACTCAGTGGCAGAGTGGAATAGCTCATCATGCTGCGCACCATATCCATCAGAGTACGGTTACGCCTTTCTGCTACTCCATTTTGCTGTGGGTCGCCCGGCATTGAATACTGGGCTACTATGCCATTTTCCTGTAAGAACCTTGCAAAAGGTCCAGGAACTTGTCCATAAGGGGTATGTCGACCGTAGTACTCCCCCCCACGGTCAGATCTCACTACTTTGATTTTTCTGTCTAGTTGATTTTCAACCTCAGCCTTGAATATCTTAAACTTGTCTAAAGCTTCTGAACGTTCTTTGATTGGATATATATATCCAAAACGAGAGTAGTCATCTGTGAATGTGATGAAGGAATCAAAACCATCCACAGATGTTACTGGAAAAGGTCCACAGATGTCTGTGTGGATCAATTCTAGTACTCCCGTGCTTCGCTTAGCGCCTTTCTTTATGTTCTTTGCTAACTTGCCTTTAATGCAATCAACGCATTGCTCTAACTCTGAGAGTTCTAGTGGTGGGAGTATTGATTCTTTGACTAAGCGTTCTATTCTCCCCCTCGAAATATGGCCTAAACGACAGTGCCATAATTTCGATGAGGAATCAATTCTTTTCCTTTTCTTGCTAGCATCTGCGGGTATTGCATTCTCAGCATTGTTACATTCAGCATTCACATTCTCAGACGTAGATAATAAATAAAGTTTGTCTTGTCGGAAGGCAAGACCCACACACTGATTATTTAACTGTAACTTGCAATTGTTCTTGCTAAAATGACAATCAAAACCATAGTCTGACAAACATGATACTGAAATCAAATTCCTGGCTAAAGAGGGAACATAAAGAACATCATGCAGCTGAAGTGTGAAGCCACTAGCTAAGTCTAGAGATAAATTTCCTATAGCTCGAACTTCAGCTTCAACACCAGTGGCCACCTTAATCTGTCTTTCTCCTCTTTGAAGGGTTCTCCCTCCATTGAATCCCTGCAAAGAGTTAGCAACATGAACAGTTGCACCTGAGTCAATCCACCATGTGGATCTAGCATAACTTAGATATAAGGATTCATCAACAAAAGTTATAATGTCCTCACCCTTTACTAGGCAGTGTCTCATGAACTTAGGGCAGTCGTGCTTCCAATGCCCTGTCTCATTGCACCATCTACAGCGATCCGGGTCCTCCTGCTTCTGCTGGTTGTCTTGTTTTGGCTGTGCTTTGTGCTGTGAAGAGTTTCCTCCCTTGTTATGAGAGGTGGAGGCATCTGGAGCTTTCTTGTTATAGAATGGCTTCTTGTTCTTTCCTTTGACAAAGTTCACAGAACCACCATTTGCATTCTTTAGCCTTTCTTCTTCTTGTACACACATTGCAATCACCTTCTCTAAATCCCAATCCTCTGGCTGTGTATTGTAATTGACAACAAATGTCTCATACACTTTGGGGAGGGAGTTTAGAGCTAAGTGAATGATGAAACCATCTGCCAGGGGCATCTTTAACTTGTCTAACTTAGCTGCCATGGTGCTCATGCTCAGAATGTGCTCTCTCACACTCCCACCTGTGAACTTCATGTTAGTGAGTTTCTGGATCAGTGTGGAAGCATGAGCTTTGGTGGAACCAGTGAACTGATTCTTCACTTTCTCAAGATATTCTTTTGCTGTTTCACATTCTGGGATGGCACCTCTTAAGCCCTCTGTGATGGTTTTCTTGATGACAATCTTGCACTTGCGGTTTGATTTTTCCCACTTGTATTTCTCAAGATCATACTTTGCTCTAATGGGAGCATAGTCTCGCTTCCGATTAGCAAAAGCTTCATCGGTCTCATTTTGGGCCCTTTCGGGCTCCTCTGGCTCAGTGGGTTTTGGCTCCTGAAGAGCCAAATCTATCTCTGCAAGTGCTAGAGCAGCATCAAGTTCTTCTCGCCACAGAACATAGTTTTGTCCCGTCAGCTTTGGGATTGCACTAATAAAGTGCATCGCATTGAGAGCTTGGTCTGAAATTAAACATAATAAAATAGTGAGGACATGAATAGTAAATCTAGGAAAAAATAATTGCATATCTTAATTTAACGTTGGTCAAAATCAAGATATACAAAAATTGACCCTTTACATAAATTCTAATCACCGTTGGGCAGAATAGAATAAATGCATAAAATATTAGAGCTTGCGCAGCGGAAAACTTGAATTAACTTGCTATTTTTCAGAAGCATAACTTGCTGACTTGATCTCTAAATAATAAACACGTTGGTGCAATTATATAGAGTTTAATAACTGAGCAAAACAAATATTAAATGCTTCTGAAAAAAAGAAAATGAAAAATGGTACTATGCTTAAACAGGCCGCGGGAAAAGTTTTGGCCCACAGCCGCTTGCGGCCCAGCTCGGGCAACTGGGCTGACATTGGCGATGGCCCAGCAGCGCGATTCTGAAAAACAAAAAGAAAAAATTTCACTGTGCTTATTGGGCCGCGGCCAACGATTTGGCCCACGGCCACTTTGGGCCCAGCCCAACTGCGCGCGCGGGACAGCTCGCTCGGCCAGGCCGCAACCTGGGCCGGCGGCGCGTTTTCGGCCCAGCGCCGAATCCCGCCTGGGCTCAAAGCTGGTCCAACACACCTCAGCCGTTGGATCGCATCCGACGGTCTAGCTTCAAAGTCGGGTGATCAAAAACCCCTGGAGGCAGCCGCCGGACGGAACCCTAGGTTCATTTCTCACCGTCTCGTTCTCTCTCTTTGCCTTGCTCCTCTCTCACCGGCAACGAAGAAAACTCGGAGGCGGGGCTCCTAGCGGCGGCCGGAGGTGAAGACGGCGCCGCCCCGAGGCCCTTGGCCGGTGCGCGCGCTCTCCGATGGAGGAGCGCGCCACCGTCTAGAGGCTTCGTGCGCGGTGCCTCGCTGGATGAACGGTCACGGAGAGCCGCGCGTTGGCGTGGTTTCCCCGGCCGGTCTCTTTTCTCGTCCCGCTTGCCGGTGACTCGGCGGCGGCGGCGGTGCGGGGATGACCGCGGCACAGGTAAGTGCATGGATCCCCCGGCCTTCATCTTTGCTTTTAGGGTTAGGTATTCCCTTTCCCTTTCTCGTTCTTGCGCGTTTGGATCTGGGTACTAGGGTTAGGGTTCTTTGAAAACAGAAAAAACCCGTTTCTTGATACTCGCTGTTCTTCACTAAAAAAATAATCCCGAGCCCGATCTACTACTAGATCGGCCGATACCATTGATAGAACTTGGCTAGGATCTATAACTAGTAGCACGAACGGGAATCGGGGTACAAAGAGAATATGCAGTGATACATAAAAAAATAAGCAGTAGATCTATTTCAAATAAAGGAAACAGAGAGACACATAGATCTAGGAGTTTAGGGTTTCGACCGTCATTGGAGGTAGTAGATCCGGAAGCATCCATGGTGATGGAGTTAACGTGGTGGCGGAGTAGATCCCGTCGTCCTTCTGGCCTCCACCGGCACTGACCGACGACTGGGAAGCGGTAGAGGAGAGGTGGCGGCGCGGTGGTGCTTCCCGACGCCACTGCGCAAGCCGATCGGAGGCCTAGGGTTGTAGAGTGGGGTTTGGGGCACGGTGAACCTCGTGACGCGAGCCTGCGGCCCCCACTCCCTTTATATAGCGCAGCGCGTCGGGGGCCCACCAACCATGGAACGGTTGGGCGCCCCCGATCAGGGCGCGATCCAGGGGAAACGGGGCCCCAGCCGTTGGGCTGGGCCTCTGAGATCATCCTAACAAAACGGTGTCCGCGTAGCTCGGGCTCTTCCTGCTGATCACGGACGCCGGCATGCATGACGCCGGGACCGGCTGCAAGCCTTAGACGTGCACGTGCTGGCCTTCCTCCATCTTGCCGAACTCCTCGGGCATCATCACGTCGTGGAGCGCCGGCAGCTGCAGCATGAGGGCGAGCATAGCGGCGGACGACGCGAAGTAGACGTACGCCGGGACGCCGAGCTCCCGGGCGACGTCGAACATGGTCGTTGACGTGAACTCGACGACGAGCGCGGCGGCGGGCGCCGGCAACGCGGCCACGGCGGCCCTGACGTGCGGCGCGTGGAGGTGGATGTACTGCGAGGTGAAATACTCCACGCTGGTGCAGCCCGTGGGCGGGTCTACAACGGGGAGGTGATGGAAGCTCACCTCGCAGCCGTTGTTGGGCTCGGCGGGGGCCCCGCGCGCAACGTGCGCGGCGACCTGCGACGCGGACTCAGGCGTCGGGGGCCGCATGACCAAGACGGTGAGGGAGAAGTCGGCAGTGCCGAGGGCGGCAACCAGGCGCTTGCCGGCCTCGAGCGCAGCCGTGAAATGGCCGGATGCCCAGACCGGCAGGAGTACGACGGTCGGCTTCGCCATGGCCATCCAGACGGCGAGCTCTGCTCTCCTGGTCCTGTGCCGCACCACAGAAGTGGCCTAATTCCTTTCAAAAAAAAAACAGTGGCCTAATTACTTGTTTTCTCCCGTATTTGTGGCTCTATCTATCGTGGGCCTATTTGAGACCATATAACAATTCAAAGATAGTGCCGAAGCCACGTCGCCTAAATCATTCCGACATTATTGTCTTTTGTTTTTGCGAGATGTAATAAGTAATATATTTTTTTAAGTCTTAATCATCATGATATGAAATGTAATAAGTGACATGCATGTTTAATTTGACTAACGTCGGATTAAACATGTGTGTTAAAGAGTATTCAAATTTATTCCTAAATTTGATGATTGAGTACGAGCTAATCCTGGCATTTATGTCCCTTCAAGGGAATTATCTCGTATGGTAGGAAAAAAATTTGTGATAGTACCCACATGGCAGGAAAAGTTTGTGAAAATACCCGCATGGCGGGGTAAAGTTGGCATAGTACTTATGTTAATAAATCCTGTATGGTGGAAAAAATTTGGCATAGTAATTATCCTACATGGCGGGAGAAAGTTATGATGACTCATATGCTTTTAGTGTATCCAGCACAGGGAAAAAAGTTTAGGGTAGCTCTTATGCTATCCTAGTATGAGTTTAAGAACAAAAAGAAGTTGCAAACGAACCTCATGATTAGAATGACATGCAAGCATAATTTGCACAAGTACTGATGATAAAGGACTCTGTTGAGTTCTTGAAGTGAAATGAGGAAAAATTATTCCCATACGAATTAAGAAATAATTTCATTTTGCATGATTAATCATGTAGATGAAGTAAGTAATTAAAGTTTCCTCATTCATAAACGTTTTGAATGGTTTTCAAAATTATGGTAGAAAAGTTCATACCATATTTCGAGGGGGCGAAATGTGAGATCAATTAAGAAAGACAATTAAGAAAGATATTTCCCCATACTTCAGATAATGCGATGCGTACTATGCATTGAAGGCAAGAGTGATCTATAAAAGATGAATGTGATCGTCAGGAGAGTAAGACGGTCATAATAACGATACCCCTAAAGTAAAGAAATAACTAAATTCATGGACCTTTTACAGTTCCAATAGAAAGATAGCATAGTCGGCCAGTATTCATACTGGACGCGTTCAGAGTTATTAAGGCGGTGCTAAATGCGCCATATGAGTTTTAGCAGATTAAACCCAAAATGAGAAAGTTTGAAGATGGGACAATCTAGGGGAGCATGATACAAAGAGACCTAACTCCGCAAGGAGGGTGAATAATATAAAAAAGGATCTTATTACACAGGACCTTGTAGAATCAATTGTCTTTTGGCAATAAAGGTCAAGAAATGCTATTAGCCGAGGCCCCAGAAAGTCTCAAAGAATAAGAAAATCAGCTATTTCTGATGACTATAAAGTCTATATTAGTGAAATTCAAATGGAGGGTAATCCCATCTAATTTGAAGAAGCCATGAGAGACGTTCACTCATCCAAGTGGCAAAAAGCAAAGAAAGATGAAATGGAATCGATAATACCAATAATATTTTAGGATCTAGAATAAATTCCTAAGTACCCAAAACAGTAGGCTGTGATGGGTCTACGAGACAAAATGTGACTCCAAAGGGAATATGTAAAGATGTGGAGCGTGACTTGAATCAAAAGATTTTATGCGAAGCGAATGAATAGATTACAATAAGTGCTGGTGGCACATCATGATCAGAGTTATATCAGATGAAAGTAAAGACAGCATTTCCCAATGAGATTTATATGAAAATGATTACATGACACAACCTAGAGGTTTTGTCATGGAAAGAAAGAACGTCAGGGATGCCATCTGTAGAAATCTCTTATGGACTAGAGTAAATCTCTAGACAGTGGCATTTAAAGTTAAAGAGTCAATTTGAAATTTTGGGTTAAAGAGAATGAGAGAACAATTGCGTTTGTATAAAGTTATAGAATGGAAAATTCATTTTCTAATTCTGTATATGTGGATGACATCTTACTTGTCAGTAATGATGTCAATCTACTACATGAGAAGAAGTTCTTGTCCTCAAGGTTCAATAAGAAAGTTCTCGGTGAAATGTCTCTCATTATAAGAATTGAAATTTACTGAGATAGAAGAAAAAGGGGTATTAAGACTATCGCATAGGCATGCCAAGAAAAGTTTCTAAAGAAATAAAGTACCTATGCGGGTAAACCTACATCTGTTCCCATGGTCAAGGGTAATAGTTTTGGAACTTTAGTGTTCCAAGAAGCAATGTGAGATTGTTATAGATGGACGTCCTATATGTTTTAGCTGTTGGAAGCTTAATGAGTACACAGATAAGATCTTACCCTGGCATAGTTCACATATCCGGGTTGCTTTGGCAAAAGTCCAGTCCAGATATAGATCACTGGAATGGAGTTAAGAATGTCGGCCTCATGCTAAGAAAGAAAGAACAAGTACTCTCAAGTAGTTCTAGGTACAATGCTAAATTTTGGCAAGATGTTTAGTGAAACCCACATAGTAGCTAACACTCGCAGTTGGAGTTTAATTGCAGAAAAGCTCCAAAGAAACAGTTTTAGTATCATCAGTGATGCAAAGTTATAGTATAGCATGATATGAGGCTGAGGGACAGGCAAAATTGTTAAAGAACTTTTACCCGGAATTGATAATGGTTGTCAACAGTAGTGACCATTTAAGTAGTTTACTCCTATAACAATGAGTCAAGTGTGCTACCAAACACATTGACATTAAAGTTATACATTGTAAAGGAGAAAGTCCGGAATCATACTAAAAGTATTGAACATAAAAGTATCAAGCAAGTGCTTGCAGATCCGCTTACCAAAGGCTTACAACCTAGTGTGTTCAGAGAACACACAGTCGACATGGGTTTACGGGAAAGCCTATGTTTTCCGGACAATAAAGGGCCCAAAGTTAAAGAATCTGTTTTAGAACAGAGGCATGTATTGTAGCTGTTAAATCTATCGGCAATTGACCGTGATGATGAAGCATGCTCTATACACTAATCTGTGATGGAACAAATAAAAATAAAAGGAATTAAAGTCAAAGTTTAAAGTTAAAGTAAGTTGAGATCAAGGGGGAGAATGTTGGAATTGATCTCCCACCGATTAGGCCCAATGGCCTAATTGGGCCTTATCTCACGCCCTAATCGGGGGCACTCAACCTTATGTGGTTGGTGGGCCCCCGTCGCACTGCGTATATAGAGAGGTGGGGACGGCAAGCTCGAGACACGAGGTTCACCTATGAGCTATCTTTCCCCACTAACCTAACCCTAACCCGATCGAATGAGGGACGCAGCCAGCGACGGGAAAGAACCCACCGGCGACTGCACCATCGGTACCCCAACACCGTCTTCACCACGCCAACGTCCACGCCGCCGCCGTGGATTTCACTGCTACACCTACACTGACGGTCAGCCACTCTCACCTCTCTCTCCTCTCTCCCTCTCTCTCTTCCTAGTTCATGTTTAGGAAAGCAACTTGTTTATCCCATATCCTCTCTCCCCCTCTCTCTTTTCCTAGTTCATGTTTAGGAAAGCAACTTGTTTATCCCATATGGAAAAGAAATCACCCACTGATCTACTCACAGAGATCCTAAAGGAATAATCCTATGAAACTAATTGAGGCCCGTTTGCTTCTCTGTTTAGGACAAGGCTAATAGTACAGCAGACTGCTGACTGTGAGGTTTCTTTACAGCCTTTCTCTCAGCCCAGCCATATAGGGTTTGTTTGGTTCCCTTCCTCGGCCCAAGCCTGGATAGGAAATAATCCAGGTTAGTCTCTAAGCCAGGCTCGTCCAAGTAGGAACCTCTTATTTGGTTGTTGTGTATTAGGTAAGCTGGCTTGGTAAATTTTTGTTTGGTTGCCTGGGTTGGTACGGTAGAATCGACTCTTTTTTTCTAGGGTGATTTTTAGCTCCATCACCTCACATCCCATCACCTTGGCATTTCATTGAGCACCTAGGGGTCGCCACTGACCACCGCGCCTGCCCCTCCATTGCTTGCGCCACCACCGGGTTAGAGGCTTTGGTGGTGTTTAGGGAAGTCCGGCGATGGGTGCTGGAGTTCGGGGGAGCCAAGCGAACTCACCCACGTGGTTCTCAACGACAGGAAGGGGCTGGTAGTTGCCAGCCATGGGAAGAAACGGAGCTCACCGGTGGAAGGCTTCGGGCAAGCTTGTTGGAAACCCACTTGCAGCCACGGATTGACGCCAAGAAGTGGTAGATCCAGTGTGGCTTCCTTCTTCGAGGACAAGGGAGGAAGCAGAGAGGCAGCGGTGTCTCCTATGTGGATATCAGGGCTGCGGTGTAGCTCTGCTAATGGTGTGCGCCAACAATTGGAGCAGTGGGTGCAGGGGATCTACGGCGGGGAGGAGCAGGGGACCTCCTGTGGTGGTGGCCAGGCGCTCCGGCAAGGAGGAGGAGAATAGGACCACCGGCGGGGAGGACAAGGAGGGGACCTTCGGTGGGTGGTGCCCACGTGCTCCGACGGTGAGGAGGAGGCGGAGCTTGCGTGCGAAGGACCAGGAGGTGACGGGATGGGAAACCAGGCCAGCCTGCCCCCCCCAAAAAATGGTCCCCACCTGTGTTTTTCTGGAGCCAGGCTAGAGGTGGTCGATGGCTTCTTGGATCCTGGCTTCGGGCTTTAAAAAGGCAACCAAACGACCCAAAGGTGGCTTCGTGGGGACTGGTTGGGAGTTAGCCACCCAACCAAACAAGCCCATAATAGATATCTCTTCATCACTATTAATACATGGCCCACTTATTTCTCTCATAAAGTTTCTTGGTTATTGTGGCTAAGCCGGCTGTAAGCTTACGGCCCGCTTCTCCCTCCCTCTCCTCTCCTGTAACACCCTCGGTGTTACCGCATAAAACAACTCGCTAAAGCATGTCATGGGCATCATGTTTATGTGTTAATGTATGTGAGAAAGTATAAAAACAAATTTCTCAGCATGAAAGATGACTCACACAAATGATACGTAAAAAGGATTCAATAGTTCGTGTTATATCACTTACGGTTGAAAAACCAATTTTTATCAAGCAAAAATACTATAGAACATATATATGTCACCTTAATAAAGTTTGAAGTACAAACTTGGTAGATGGCGATGCCACTTTTGTCTTAGCAAAATCATATCAATAGCTAATACTTCCAATAGCTTGGAAATCGAATTTGAAACAAAAAAATCAGCCAAAACTTAGTTAATTTCCACGTCTAAAAACTGTATGACAAGGCTATGTCTGGGAATTTATTCTAGGAAACTTAGTTAGAAAATGGTGTCGTGTTTTAGTCTTGGTGGATAGGCAAATGTACCCTCTTGAGCGTGAGTTAGATGGTTGGACCTAAGGCGTGTTGGGGTAGCTGTTATGCACACTTTAAAATTCGTGTATGTCACCTGCTCGATTGATGTGCGCGGTCACCGTGACCCTGTGCTTGCTACGCTCGCACCCGGTCAGGCCACGCGTGCGTGTGGCCACTTGCTGGGCCAGGGCCGCTTCTGGTTGCAGTCGCGTGAAGCTGTAGCAGCTCGCCTCGTCACGTCGCGCTACCCCAATGCCTGCTGCCAGGCCGCGCGATGTTGCTGCCCGCGCCTGCGCTATGCCATAGCCTCTCCATCGCATCCACAGCACCACCCCCCTCTCCACTACGTCTCTGCACCGTTGTCGGCCCCGGCCGGTGCTAGTCTCTGTGGCGCGCACGCGGCCGTGCCGCTGTCGCCTTGCTATTGATGGCACTGTGGCCACCTACGGGCGCGCGTTCCTCCGGACTGCCTGGGTCCGTAGCACGGGGGTACCACTTCAGTAACTCCATCCACGTCCCGCCTGGATGAGGATGGCTAGAGCAGCCACTTACCTCCCCTATCCCTGAGTTCTGATCGGGTGACCCCTCTCATCCTAATCGGCATGGGTAGGTCACCATTGGCCAACTCGTCATGTCCTCAGCTTAGTCATTAAGCCAGTCAGCCGCCTGACCCCATCCCATTATGAACCATGCCTGGACAAGCCCCAATTTGGAGCTTTCCTCCCCACCGTGCCGATAAGGCCAAGGCCAGCCATTAACGCGAGTAGCTCTCCACCTGACCACCGTGCGATAAATCGAGTGCACCTCTACGCTCGCCTCTAACCCCTCTTCACCATGCACACTTGAGCTATGTCCTTACCGCCTTCCCAACGCCGCTGACGCAGCCATGTCCACCCTGGAGCACCACCAAGTTGTTCGGTCGCACGTGGCCATTACCGCTCAGATTGTCTCCGGCCAAACCGCACGGTCAGGTCAGAGGTGAGTCATGGGAGCTCGACTGCCACCTTGGCCACTCCCTTAGAGCCTCAGCTCATCGGAACGTCGGTGCCATCTCCGCAGGTTGGCCGCCGTCGTGGGGAAGGCGCGCTACCTCATCTCCGGTCTCCGAACCGCTACCCGGCGTCACACGTGCATCCCGAGATGAGCATCGGTCCTTAGGTGCGTCGTAGGGAGGTCTCAGTTGGTCAGCGTGGCCGGCCCGCGCCAGTCGGCATGCACAGGAGCGTCGGGGACCTCCCCGATGCGAAGACAAGAGAGTATGAAGGTCTGGTTGCAAAGTCACTGTCTATGGGAATTGTGTAAACCATAGTTGTGTCAATAACAGATAGCACGGGGGCTTATTTGCGTAATCACCAGCGTGCCTGCGGGCTTTCCCGCGCGTGGGACACATCGCTCTCGGGCCGCGCCCGTCGTGGGCCGCGCTGGGCTGATTTGCCTTTCTTTTTCATAAGCAAATAGAAACAACGTTTTGTTGATGATGGTTATCTACCATAATAAAGGGTTAAAATAAATATATAAAGGGCTAATAAATGATCACCAACATAGGTTTAGGGTGTCAACTAACGAAATTCCATGAGTTTTGGTGAATCTATGTTTTGCAGGGGGTTATCAGAATAATTCAGGAATTGATATCTTCCACGAGAAGGAACCCATGTCAATCGGCCTAATCTCCACGTCATGAATACACAAGAAGCTTCTAGAGGACACCAGAGGACTCCACGAGGAGGGCCAACACGAGGCGCCACCAGGTGGGGCCGACTAGCCTCAACCCTAGGCCGACCGGCCCCTGGCCGCCGCCTCTCAGCTCCTTCCTTTGGAAGCTACTTCAACCACCTCCAAGGATGCATCCTTACCCTATGTGAAGGTTGGTTTGATCCAAGGGCCACGGTTCCATGCTCTGGGCTATATAAACGAGGCCCCAGACCCCCCTCCAAAGAGGAATTCATTCAATCAATCATCAACCAGAAAGCAGAAGACCAACCAGCAACTCTCATCTCCTTAGAGCTCCATCAGATTTAGGTATTGCTAGATTAGAATTAGAAGTAGAGGAGTCAAGCAGCCTTGGGCTCTAGATCTAGTCAAGAGGAGCTTGATAAATCTAGTTATTCTCTCTTGTATCAACATTGTTCTTCAGGTATTTATCTAGTTCATCAGTTCTTCTAGTTCTTGATCTAGTTCATGTTCTAGTTCTTCATGTTCTAATTGTTTATGTTCTAGTTCGTAATTGTTCTAGTTCAACATTGTCTAGTTCTAGTTCATTGTTCTTGATCATTATTCTTGATACATTAGATACGATCTTGTTCTTAATCTATATTATATCCTTGATTATTATGAGATTAGTCTGCTTTGATTATATATTTGGCATAGATAGTTTATCATTATGTTTATACACATGTTTGCAAAGCACTCACCTTATTGAGTCATGGGTGGGTGGTCAACATTGTGTAAGTGTGGTACTTATACACTGTTTACCTGCAAATGCACTCTATACTCTGGGCCATGTGGTAGATCGCGGGTGTGATATTCCTGTTGAGTCCTTTGTAGTCCACTCCCCGAGTGTAGAACTTAGTAGAATGCGGTCTCATTACTTAGTTGTTACTCTATTTCTCAGCTTCATAATGGAGATGTTCCTTGTTTATGGATATGAGATAACCTAGCTAATGATTGCCTGATATAATTGCACTAATCAATGTAGATTATGACTAATAGTTAACGGATTACTTAGGAGTTATTCTCTTACTTTATATTCTGATCAATGACTTGCCATAGTAGTACTGCTCTAAGGAATATCATCTGAATGGTCTGATTATCATATATTTTATCTCTTTTTATTTGATTGATTCTTGTGAGAGAGTAAAGGATAGTGATTTTGAATATTCATATTATATGTGTAGAGTAGCCTTTAATTAATATGTGCCCCTCTGTTTATTCTCCTTTGGTTAAATATAAATAATGACACCTAGGATAAACTTGGGTGAAATGCAGCAACGGATGTATTTATCTGTGCGCTTGCGGATATATACTTTAATATCTTTATATAGTTAAGTGGCATGAGTACAATACAACCACACTCTTGGTGTCATGTTGGGGATGACAACCTAACGCGAGTGATGCTAAGAAGTGTCGACAAGCATTTCTGGCGCCGTTGCCGGGGACGCAACGGAATAGGCACACTAAGTTAGAAAACATTCATAAGAGCATAAACACACTTCCACATCTAGGAACACTCTTACACATGTGATATTCGAATTACATCACTTGATCCTTTACTCTAACAGGCTCACCCTATCTTTTGTCTATTTTTTTGATCTTATGCAGGGTGATGTATGACTGGTTTTGAACTCCTGACAAACTACGTTGAGAACCCCGAAGCTCTAATCAGAAGAACAAGAGCAAAGCTCAAGAAGGCTCCAACCACTTCGTCTGAGATCAACCAATTGAGAAGAAGCTTAACACCAGACTTTGAAGCCATGGCCGACCGATCACTCCATGAATTCTCTGCTCAAACCACTGCTAAGATTAGGACTGGACCAACAGTAAATGTGGGAGATAACGGATTTGAGCTCAAGCCTGCTTTGATCAACATGGTGCAAGCAAACTAGTTTTGTGAAAAAGCACATGAAGATGCGAGTGCTCATCTCCAACACTTTTTTGGAGATTTGTAGCACCTTCACCATCAAGGGAGTCGCAAGAGACGCCATATTGCTCCACTTGTTCCCTTTCTCACTCTTGGGAAAAGCAAAGCAATGGTTCTATGCCAACAAGGAAAAGAATACCACATGGTCGATCTGTGCTACTGCTTTTCTAGCAAAATTCTTTCCTGTGGGGAAGACAAATGCTCTACGTGCGAAGATTTCAACCTTCCAGCAACAACACGATGAATCAATCCCTGAAGCCTGGGAACGCTTTCAAGATTACATATCAGAATGCCCTCACCATGGGATGAAGAATTAGCTATTCATGCAGACATTCTACCATAGGCTCACTTCTAGTACTCGTGAGAATGTGGATACAACTGCTGGAGGATAATTCTTATCGCTCAACATCACTGAAGCAACCACTCTGATTGAGAAGATGACCTCTAACCAGGGATGGAATGAGGAACGCACTCAACCTCGCAAGAGAGGAGGAGGAATGCATCAATTGAAGGAAGTGGACATGCTGTCTGCCAAGATAGACCTGCTCATGAAGAAGTTCGATGAACGCACCACTGAGAAGAACGAAGTCACGCACATCCACGATTCTCGCATGACCTGTGAAGAGTGTGGAGGCACTGGCCACTCAGGGAGCAACTACCCTGAGATTCAAGAGGATGTGAATTACATCAACAACAACTTCAACAATCGTCCTCAACAAAATCAAGGATGGAATCAGCAATCAAGGCCTAATTACTCAGTTAACTAATCAGGTAACTACTAAGGTAATAATCTTAATAATAACTTTAATCAACCACCCTTGAGAGAAATGATTTCTAATCAGAATAAAGTTATTGATACTATGTCTAGAAAGATAGCTTCCAATGATAAATTGCTTGAAAATATTAATACTAGAATGGATAGCTTTACTTTTGCCATAAAGAATCAATATAGCTTTAATAAAATGATAGAATCATAAATATCTCAACTAGCAGCTTCTGTACCAGTGACCGAAAGAGGTAAGATTCCGGGGAAGCCGGAGGATTTAGAAACTGCAAATCTTGTAGACAATTATAATGCAGGGCAATACTTCACCGCACCTCCAAAGCAATGGGGAACATGGGTAGACGACACTCTACCAGTAAAGAAAGGAGACCCAAGGAGACCTGTCATCCATATTCGCATTGGACCCCACAGCTTTGAAGAAGTTGTCTATGACCTTGGAGCAAGCGTCAACATCATGCCCAGGGTAATCTATGAGAAAATTCATGATGATCCTTTATTGTATACAACTATGTGTTTGCAGCTTGCAGATCAGACATTGTGCTACCCCAAGGGAATTCTTGAAGATGTCTGGATCATAGTTGGACACTCGTATGTGCTGGCAAACTTTGTGATTGTAGAAATAGGTGGAGACGAAAAAGCACCCATCATCTTGGGGCGACCGTTCTTGAGTACCACCAAAGCCATCATCTACGTAGATAGCGCCAAGATCTGTTTCACAATCAATGGGAGAAAAGAAAGATTCAATTTCAAGAAGTGTACCCTCAACATTCGAGTTCACCCACAGATGCCGTACCTCTACGAGGATACAACCGCTGCCCCAACAAAGAAGAAGAACAAGAATAGGAGAAGGAGAAACAAAGCTAATCATCAGGCAAAAGAAACAGTATGGATGGTCTATTGATTCAGAACTTGACCACCTCCTCCCATCACCATACCTCACTAAGCTGGGAGATCCTGGAGTACCCACCATCGATTGTATGATCGAGGGAAGTACTTTCTACAAGACGTTCTGCGACATCAGCTCTAGCACCAACATAATGTCTAAGGTAACATATAAACATTTGTATAATACTAGACCCATGTATCGTACATATGTGCAGCTGCAAATGGCGGACCAATCATTCCGACGTCCGGTGGGAGTAGTGAAAGATGTTATGGTCAAAATAAGAGATCACTACATTCCTACCGACTTCATGGTTCTTGACTTGGGAGAAGAAGACGATGTCCACCTTATTTTAGGATGACCCTTCCTCAACACCACTGGCGTGATCATCTACATAAGAACTGGGGAAATCCACTTCCAATTCCTTGGAGAGAAGGTACGTTGTTACTTTAATAGTTACACTACTTGTGACCAGCCTAAAAAGAACAAGAGGAGACACCGCTCTCAACACCAAAAGAAACAAGCCATCAAAGAGAAAGAAGCTGCCCAAGAAGAAGCTATTCCAAAGGAAGAAGAAGAGAAGCCCAAGAAGAGTGAACCACAGGAAGAGACCCCTCAGTCGAAGAAAGTATGGAAAAGAAAAAAACATCAACATCATCATCAAGTTCTCCGACACTTGACGAGCAGCCATCCAGCTCTTCAGTTAAGCTGGAAGAAACCTCTGAAGACTGAACCAGACATAACGTCCGGGTCGATGGACCTAAATCTCCGAACCTTCGCCGAAAGGTAAATTGGTATTTATCCGCACATTTAAATTAAGCATATCTACTTTGTTTACATTCCCTTAGTATATCATTGCATTGAAAATAAAAATACTTTTTCCATTAATAACATGCATACTATTTAGAATTAAATACATATTTAAATTCTACATTGCATTTAAAAAGAAAATAAAAATAAATTTTATATTTTGAATCATCTCATTGCATCTGGAAATATGTAAACTCTAAGCCCCATGTGAGTAATAGTGTGGTGTGTAGCAACTCATAATAATTACTCACTATGGAGGCATATATATATATATATATATATATATATATATATATATATATATATATATATATATATATATATATATATATATAATCTAAAAATGAAGAAAACCCAGTTGAATAATAAAAGATATATTTTATCTCTTTTTATTTGATTGATTCCTGTTTGAGAGAAATGATAGTGATTTCGAATATTCATATCACATGTATAGAGTAGCCTTTAATTAATATGTGCCCCTCTGTTTGTTCTCCTTTGGTTAAATATAAATAACGGTACCTAGGATAAACTTAGGTGAAATGCTGCAACGGGTGTATTTATCTGTGCGCTTGCGGATATATACTTTAATATATTTATATTGTTAAGTGGCATGAGTACAATACAACCACACTCTTGGTGTCTCGTTGGGGATGACAACCTAACGCGAGTGATGCTAAGAAGTGTCAACACGTTTTATTTTCAATTTGGAGCTGATCTTTGGTAAGTAAAACAAAATCTTGTAGAAGTTCAAAAATGGCGAAATCAATTTTGTTAGGTTCCTAAATTCGTGCTCTATTAGTTAGTGTAATTGGTTTATTCATATTATCTATGATGATGTTGAGGTCCGTTAAATCAGTTGAAAATGCTTTATATTATTAGGATAAATCTTGTAGGATTTTTTGCGGCAAATTTGTGATAGCTTAAGCTCTGAAACTTTTTACAGTAGCTTCATTGTGTTATTATGTGCTCTCTGTAATTTTGTAACCCTAAAGGAGATTGTTTGCTAAGGTTGCTAAATATCGATTAACAATTAAAATGAATAAGAGCATAATATTGATTTATAAAATGAATCACTTGTTGGATAAGTTTGATCTTTGCTTGAGGAGGATGATAGTTAGTTAGTATCTTAGCCATTAGAGCTAGCTTCTTAGTGTCGTTTTTGTGTTCTAATTTTAAGAGTTGTTGTTGCGTATATACTAAATGTTGTATCATCGTCGCATGCATATAGAGAACGAGTTGGTGGAGTTCGTGACCGCTGGGGAGCAGGGGTACGATGAGGTGATTGAAGAGTATGAGTAAGAGTTACTCGTACAGGAGGAGTTTCCAGAGCCACCCATGACTGACACCACTGACACTGCGCCTACCCAAGGCAAGCCCGGTGCATAACCCGTATTTTGATAATCAAGATATATATATGTTGTGTATTTACGTTGCAGGAATTTTATGATACCCACATGCATATATATATATACCTAAGAGTCTTACTAGTATAGGATCGCGTAGTGGCTTTGCTTAGGTTTAGCGGTAGCATGAGTGACCTGTCATTACTCACAATAGGTGGTTATTATTATTATTATAACTCTCATGATGAAAAGGATGGAAGGGAAAATGGTGACCGGGCATGGATATTTGTATGGGTATTGGTGGGTGTAACAGGTTGTGTCCTGCGGCCACGGGGCTTAGCTTGGTTGCACTGTTTTCCCTGTCCGTGTCGATTGATGACCGTCCGTTGCATTGGACACTAGTCAAGTCACAGACTTATTATCCCGAGCACATACTTGCTTATGGGAGCAGGAAGGCTTATTACCCTCTTGTCATGGGTTCCGGCTCTTTCTGGACTGACTGATTGGAGGCGAGGATAGGTGGAGGTCTAAGCACCGCGCAGAGACCGGGTCTCAAGCGTGGGGGCTTAGAGTCCAAGTTTGGATGGGGGTGGAATAGGTTGGTCTTATTTGTGCTAGGGGTACAAGCGAGGCGTGTGTTTTTTAGGGTACCTAGCTGGGCACATTGATTCGCGAATTGCTGTTTCAACGTGATGGAACGACTTGACTATGATCTGGCACCGTAGTAAAAACTGGAATAAGAACAATGGGAAAATGGTTTTGATTGCCCAACCCTTGGTTGAAAATAGAACAGGTGCTTACATAGAATGTTTGGATAATGGACTAAACATGACTGCTAATAATATAAGGAAATAAAGACCCACTCTTAGTATTGCTTTTGGCAAATTAGGAACCCACAAGCCATAAAGCCTATCATATTCCTTGAGAGTCGGGAAATATATTCCTTAGTTGGGTAAGTCTTGCGAGTACATTGTGTACTCAGGGTTTATTTTATCCTTGGTGTAGGTGCATCTTGAGAAGCTAGTCCTTGTGTGGAGAATTCTTCTGGTGGGCACAAACGGATCATTGTACCTTACCGCTAGATGTTTATTCTTTCGTTGTTTATTTATCACACTCTAAACTCTGGTATTGTAATAAATAATTTTTGAGACTCTATGTTATATGAAATGGACTAAGTATTGTAAGCTCCTACTCATTATTGGATCCTAGATGTAAAATATGGATTGTTTCGAGTTCTCCCGTTGGGTGTGCTTGATAGAACCGTTTGAGTTAGCTCGCTTTTGGGGTAATTAGTGTCTAGTGGAAGACAAGTGCCTCTGGGAGCGTGCTATTTCGGGCGGTTCTGCCACAGTTGGTACCAGAGCTAATAATGAGTTTACGAGCTTAAGAACCCTTTCAAAAACTTAAAACTTTGACCAACAAAAGCTTTTTGAAAAATAGGATACGGTAAATGATGTAAATAAGTGTAAGACCTAGTAGTATGGTCTATCTAGGATAGTGGCACTGGTTTATCTAACCATTTTGTGCAGGTACACTAACTTACACTGTGTAAGAAAGCGTTAGTGTTCAGAAAATGAGTGTACGATGTGCCAAAAATTTATATGAATTGTTGCTATATTCTGGCTTGAGCGAACGCATTGGCTGATGCATGCATCATGAAAAGAAAATCTACTTAAGCTAAAACCCCCCTCCACGTATAAATTTTGGATAGTAATATGGTATGGTAATAAATAAAAAGAAATACTTCAATCTTTACTAAAATCCTTATCATTTCCAAGTCTCT
Organism: Saccharum spontaneum; assembly: GCA_022457205.1. NCBI lineage: Eukaryota > Viridiplantae > Streptophyta > Magnoliopsida > Poales > Poaceae > Saccharum > Saccharum spontaneum. The sequence goes on along the minus strand of CM039585.1, from coordinate 29,815,744 downwards.
TGTTCCTAGTCTGGAGGTGTTGTCCCTAATGGTTGGTTCCTATTTGTTACAGATGAACCTGAGGTCCAGTCGTGGGGCATTGGGTCCGGTCGTGGGGGCACTAGTGCCGAAGCGGGCCATAACCCTGAGGATCATGGTGATAATGGTCGCGAAAATGCCAATGGAGAGAGCCATGGGGCCCAACTCATGGGCCCCCTCCACCACCACCACCTCCGATGACTCATATAGAGATGATGGCGGAGATGTTGGCTGCATGTCGCGAGACAGCCCGTGCCTTGGAGATGATGGCACAGGCTATTGGTGGCTTTGCCTGTGGAGGCCACGGTGGCAATTGCGGGAACGGGGGTGGTGCCTGCGTTCTTGAGAGGCCCTGTTCCTACCAGGACTTCTTGAAGACAAACCCACCCAAGTTCACGCTGACTGATGAGCCTCTGGACGTAGAGCATTGGCTTCGTGTTCTGGAGCAGAAGTTTTTGCTGCTCACGGTGACCGATGAGAAGAAGGTGCGCTTTGCTACACAACAACTTTTGGGATCTGCCAGTGCATGGTGGGATACTTTCAACGCCATGCAGCCGGTGGATTATGCGTGTGACTTGGCAGGAGTTTACCACTGCCTTTCAAGAGTACTACATTCCTACTAACATGCTGAACAGAAAGTTGTCTGAGTTCCTAGACCTAAAATAGGGAAGCATGTCTATGATGGAGTATGCCAAAAAATTGAACCATCTTGCACAGTATTCTAGGACTCATGTTGACATGGATGAGAAGAGTAGGGACCGTTTCTACCGTGGCCTCTCTTGTATTTTGCAAAAATAGTTGTATACTAGGAACTATTAGACTTTTGGTACATTGATGAATGTTGCCATTGCTATAGAGGGACTTCAGCGTGACACTCAGGCTGAGTGGAAGTGCAAGCGGAGGATCTCTAGATCTTCTAGTCACCCGCAGGCTCAGAAGGTGCAGGTTGTCAAGAGGATGTCCTACCACTCCCCAGGTAGACAACCATCTCGGCAGCCTCAGCAGACACATTAGGCACCGCCTACTCACTACTGAGCACATACTCAGCAGGTGCAGCAGTCTTAGGGACAGCAGGTTCCACCTCATCTAGGGCAGGTGGTCAAGTCTAATGCTTGTTTTTGGTGTGGCAAGGAGGGCCACTATTCTCGGGAGTGCCGCGAGAACCAGCCTGCTTAGTCTTCTCAGCCGTCAGCCAACTCTCGCTTGATCAAGAGAACTGTTATTAAGAAGAAGGTGCCAGTGAGTCACTCTGGACAGGTTAACTACACCGAGGCTGGAGAGATCCTGTAGAGTGAGCTGATGATGGCTAGTATTTTTACCATTGACTCCCACCCAGCATACGTGTTGTTTGATTCTAGTGCATCACATTCATTCATGAGTATGGGGTTTGCACAAAGGCACAACATATCTATTATGGCTATTCCTATTGGCTATAGAATCAGCACTCCAGGTGCGCAGATGTTCATTAATACTCAGACGGACACAGTTAGTTTAATGCTAGCCACTCACACTTACCGTCTCTGGTTCATGGTGTTGCCTGGGCATGGCATTGATGCAATTCTAGGCATGAACTAGTTGAAGGTTTATGGGGTAGTCTTAGACCTTAAGCGGAGAGTTGTTGAGTTACGGCTTCTTCTGAGGATAGAATGTCTCTCCTTATGCCCTCCGATTTTGCTTCCCTAGTTGTTGCTAATGCTGAAGCTTCTCCTGATCTTGCTTCTATTCCCATGGTCTGTGAGTTTCTGAATGTCTTTCCTGAAGATTTGTATGGGTTGCCACTAGATAGGGATGTGGAGTTTACCATTGAGCTAGAGCCTGTCACTACTCCTATTTCATGGCGTCCTTACCGCATGGCTCCAAAAGAATTAGCAAAAATGAAGAAACAATTAGAAGAATTATTGGAGAAAGGATTCATCCATCCCAGTTCTTCGCCATGGAGTTGTCCAGCCAATTTTGTGAAGAAGAAGGATGGTACTCTTCGGATGTGTGTAGATTATCACCCTCTCAATGCAGTAATCATCAAGGACAAGTACCCTTTGTAGCGCAATGATGCTTTGTTCGATCAGTTGGCTGGTACAAAAGTGTTCTCCAAGATTGATCTTCGGTTGGGTTATCATCAAATAAAAATCCAGACGCAAGATGTACTAAAGACAGCTTTCTCTACTAGGTATGGGTTGTATGAATACCTAGTCATGTCTTTTGGTCTCACCAATGCTTCTGCGTTTTTCATGTATCTCATAAACTTATCTTTATTCTAGAGTTGGACAAGTTTGTAGTGGTGTTCATTGATGATATTTTGATATATTCCAAGAATAAAGAAGAGCATGCACAACATATTCATATTGTCCTGACCCGACTGCGTGAACACAAGCTATATGTCAAGTTCAACAAGTGTGAGTTTTGGTTGGATCGAGTGTAGTTTTTGGGACATGTTCTGACCCTCGAAGGTGTATCTGTAGACCCTAGCAAGGTACATGATGTGCTAAGTTGGAAATCTCCAAAATCAGTGTATCAGATCCGTCAGTTTCTTAGTCTTGCTGGTTACTATTGTCGCTTCATTCCTGATTTCTCCAAGATAGCTCATCCGATGATCAAGTTGCTTCAGAAGGATGCCAAGTTTGTATAGAGTTTGACATATGAAGAGGCTTTTCAAGCTCTAAAGAAGTTTCTTACCTCTGCTCCTATTCTCGCTCAATCGGATATTGAGAAGCCATTTGATGTATATTGTGATGCCTCTAGGACTGGACTTGGTTGTGTGCTTATGCAGGATAGGCGTGTGATATCTTATGCTTCACTCCAACTAAAAAAGCATGTGGTGAATTATCTAACCTATGATTTAGAGCTGGCTGCAGTTGTGCACACTCTAAAAATTTGGAGACATTATCTATTAAGAAATAATGTGCATATTTATACGAATCACAAGATCCTCAAATATATTTTTACTCAACCCGAGTTAAATCTGAGGCAATGGAGATGACTTGAGTTGATCAAGGATTATAACTTGAAAATCCATTACCATCCTGGAAAAGCCAATGTGGTAGCTGATGCCTTGAGTCACAAGTCGTATTAGTCTGATGAAGAGTCTTTGCCCCTCTCCCACTCTGTAGTTTTAGCACATATTGCTCTAGTCACGAAGTTACTTGAGCAAATTTTTACTGAACAAAGGCAGGATGAATTGGAGATTCCCCATATCAAGAAGTTGATGGCCGAAGGGCGTGGCCCTCATTTCAGCATTGATGAACAAGGTGTGGTTTAGTTCAAGAACCGGTTAGTGGTCCCCAAAAGTGATGAGCTTAGAAGAAAAATTTTGGATGAAGCTCACAACTCCAAGCTATCCATTCACCCTGGAAGCAATAAGATGTATCATGATTTGCGCCAATTGTATTGGTAGCCAAATATGAAGCAGGACATCAATAAGTATATTGCAGAATGTGACATTTATGGAAGAGTTAAGGTAGACCATCTGCGTACACCAGGTTTTCTGCAGCCTTTGCCTGTTCTAGTTTGAAAATGGGAGGATATTTCCATGGATTTTATTATAGTTTTCCCCACACAGCCAAAGGATATGATTCTATTTGGATCATTGTAGATCGTGTCACAAAATCTGCATATTTTCTTCCAGTGGATGCAAGATATACGGCCATGTAGTATGCTAAGCTATATTTTGATCGCATTGTAATCCTCCATGGAGTTCCCCTTACTATTGTTTCTAATCGTGGGTCAGTTTTTATGTCGCGTTTTTTGGACGCAACTCCAGAAATGCCTTGGTACTAGTCTGCTCAGAAGTGCAGCTTATCATCCACAGACCGATGGTCAAACAGAAAGAGTAAATCAAGTGCTTGAGGATATGTTGAGAGCTTGTGTCATCTCTTTTCTTGAGAAGTGGGATGAATGCTTGAAATTGGCTAAGTTTTCTTACAATAATAGCTATCAAGAAAGCATTTGAATGACACCTTTTGAGGCTTTATATGGCAAGAAATGTAGGACACCACTCAACTGGGTTGAAGTAGGAGACTATGGTTACTTCGGGCCTGACTTTATCCTAGAAGCAAGAGAGAAAGTCAAGGTTATTTAGAGTCACTTGAAAGCAGCTCAAAACCATCAGAAAGTTTATACAGACAAGAGAAGAAGGCCATTGCAATTTGAAGTGGGTGACTTTGTGTATCTTAAGGTATCTCCCATGAAAGGTATACATCGGTTTGGTGTACGTGGAAAATTAGCTCCTTGATATATTGGACCTTACAAGATTTTGGCCCGGTGTGGTGCCGTTGCTTATCGTATCCAGCTCCAAGATATCTTGTTAGTAGTCCATAATGTTTTCCATGTCTCTCAATTGAAAAAGTGTTTGCGAGTTCCTGATTAGGCAGTAGAAATTGAAGGGCTTCCTCTCCAACCTGATCTTTCTTATATCGAGCATCCTGTCAAAATTTTGGATGAAAAAGAAAGAGTGACTAGAAATAATGTGGTGAGATTTTACTAGGTCCAATGGCAGAATCACTCGGAGGATGAAGCAACCTGAGAGTAAGAAAGTTATATCTTGAAGCACTATCCTCATCTCCGTCCTAGCTCCTCAAGGTAATTATTTAGATTGAAATTTATTTCTTACCTCTTTTCCCACACTAGGCACATGAAATCTCGGGGCGAGATTTTGATTAGGGGGGTAGAGCTGTAACACCCTTGGTGTTACCGCATAAAACAACTCGCTAAAGAATGTCATGAGCATCATGTTTATGTGTTAATGCATGTGAGAAAGTATAAAAACAAATTTCTCGACGTGAAAGATGACTCACACAAATGATACGTAAAAAGGATTCAATAGTTCGTGTTATATCACTTACGGTTGAAAAACCAATTTTTATCAAGCAAAAATGCTATAGAACATATATGTGTCACCTTAATAAAGTTTGAAGTACAAACTTGGTAGATGGCGATGCAACTTTTGTCTTAGCAAAATCATATCGATAGCTAATACTTCCAATGGCTTGGAAATTGAATTTGAAACAAAAAAATCAGCCAAGACTTAAGTCAATTTCCAAGTCTAAAAACTGTATGACACGGCTATGTTTGGGAAGCTTAGTTAGAAAATGGTGTCATGTTTTAGTCTTGGTGGATAGGCAAATGTACCCTCTTGAGCGTGAGTTAGATGGTTGGACCTAAGGTGTGTTGGGGTAGCTATTATGCACGCTTTAAAATTCGCACGTGTCACCTGCTTGATCGGTGTGCGCGGTCACCGTGACCCTGTGCTTGCTACTCTCGTGCCCGGGCGGGCCACGTGTGCGGGTGGACACTTGCTGGGGCCAGGGCCGTCCTTGGCCTAGCCGCTTCTAGCTGCAGTCGCGCGGAGCTACAATGGCTTGCCTCGTCATGTCGCGCTACCCCACCACCAGTTGCAGTGCTGCACGATGTTGCCGCCCGCACCTGTGCTATGCCACTGCCTCTCCGTCGTGTCGCAGCACCACCCCCCCACTGCATCTTGGCCCCCATTGTCGACACCAGCCGGTGCCAGTCTCTACGGCGCGCACGTGGCCGTGCCGCCATCGCCTTGCTATTGATGGCACTGCGGTCGCCTACGCTCGCGCGTTCCCCTAGACCGCCTGGGTCCGCAGCACAGGCATGTGTACCACTTCAGTAACTCCATCCGCGTCCTGCCTGGATGAGGATGGCCAGAGCACCCACTTACCTCCCCAGTCCCTGCGTTTCGACCGAGTGACCCCTCTCATCCTAATTGGTATGGGTAGGTCACCATTGGCCCACTTGTCACGTCCTCAGCTTAGTCATTAAGCCAGTCAGCCGCCTGACCCCATCCCATTGTAAACCATGCCTGGACAAGCCCCCATTTGGAGCTTTCCTCCCCGCCATGCCGATAAGGCCAAGGCCAGCCACTAACGCGAGCAGCTCTCCACCTGACCATCGTGCGATGAATCGAGTGCACCTCTAGGCTCGCCTCCAACCCCTCTTCGCCGTGCGCACCTGATCCATGTCCTTACCGCCTTTCCAACGCCGCTGACGCAACCGTGTCCACCCCAGAGCACCGCCGAGTTGTTCGGTCGCACGTGGCCATCACCGCTCGGACTATCTCCGACCAAATCATCACCGCGGTCAGGTCTGAGGTGAGTCACGGGAGCTCCACTGCCACCTCAGCCACTTCCTTAGAGCCTCAGCTCACCAGAACGCTGGCGCCATCTCTGCAGGTTGGCTGCTGTCGTGGGGAAGCCGCACTACCTCATCTTCGTTCTCCGAACCGCTGCCCGGCATCACGCGTGGATCACGAGGTGAGCATTGGTCTTTAGGTGCGCCATAGGGAGGTCTCAGTTGGTCGGCGTGGCCGGCCCGTGCCAGCCTGCACCGCACCTGTGCGTGCAGGAGCGTCGGGGACCTCCCCGATGCAAAGACAAGAGAGTATGAGGGTCTGGTTGCAAAGTCATTGTCTATGGGAATAGTGCAAACCGTAATCGTATCAATAGCAGATAGCGCAGGGGCTTATTTGCATAATCACTAGCGTGCCTGCGGGCTTCCCCGCGTGTAGGCCGCATTGCTCGCGAGCCGCGCCCGTCATGGGCCGCGCTGGGCTGATTTGCCTTTCTTTTTTGTAAGCAAATAGAAACAGCGTTTTATTTTCAATTTGGAGCTGATCTTTGGTAATTAAAATAAAATCTTGTAGAAGTTCAAAAATGGCAAAATCAATTTTGCTAGGTTCCTAAATTCATGCTCTATGGGTTAGTGTAATTGGTTTATTCATATCTGTGATGATGCTGAGGTCCATTAGATCAATTGAAAATGCTTTATATTATTAGGATAAATCTTGTAGGAATTTTTGTGGCAAATCTGTGATTGCTTTAGCTCTAAAACTTTTTACAGTAGCTTCATTGTGTTATTATGTGCTCTCTATAATTTTGTAGCCCTAAAGGAGACTATTTGCTAAGGTTCCTAAATATCCATTAACAATTAAAATGAATAAGAGCATAATATTGATTTATAAAATGAATCACTTGTAGGATAAGTTTGATCTTTGCTTGAGGAGGATGACAGTTAGTATCTTAGCCATTACTGTAACGGAACCGTCCAAATTATATGAGCACAAGTACAAAAATAATCACCGAAGTGATCAAATTCTCGCACTTGAGCCCATATAACTCCGGTAGTCCAATGAAATCGCGAGGGATTTCAAACCAACCAACATACAAGCCAAGATCGTAGTGATTCAACATAATAAGTCACATGTTACAACCATTTCACAAGTAGTTTAATATACATCGGAGTTCAACATAGTTATTACAACTTAAATTAAAAAGTAGCGGAAGCAAAATAATTTGAAACTAATATTTCTCTTATTTCAAATACATGCCAGTTCCAAGGTCGACTTCCAACAAAAGCATTAGAGAGAAGATAACTCAGAAGGATCATGCCCGTGATCACACTCCGCCTCAAAGGCAGGAGCCAACCAACTCTTGCAGTAGCCAAGATACAGCACAACCTGCAACAAGTGGGGATAAAACCCTGAGTAGGAGAAGGTACTCAGGTAGACTTACCCATCATAAACCAGAAATAAAGTGACACCAAGGATCATGCAAGGCTGATATAAAGTGGGCTAGCTTGACAACATTTTGCGTAAAAGCTTAATATAGATAAGTAATCATTAATGCTTAAGCATCAAGTTAATTATCATTAACCTGTCATCTATATTAGAACCTGTACTAGAGCACTCACTTTATTAGGAGCAAACAATATTAACCATAGCAGGTATAAATTGAGGCAACCTTTCCATCGTTATCCAATTAACCATCCGTTCAATTTAATGGAATCTACGTTGCCGCTGCTCAAGTCAAGTGCTCACTAACCGGGAGCGACGGCGATTCGAATCGAATTCCTATCCAGTTGGAGGGGTATTTCTAACACTCACCGTGCAGACCCCTGCCAGGGTCGCACAGGCCACCTTTTCATATGATTCAGGAATTGCGGGTCCGAATGATGTCGCGACCCCATGGGCGACACTCTGCCAGGTGATAGGGACTCTAACCCCCTTGGTCTCACGCCAATGTCCCCAAGCACATCCTTTCTCTCCTCCAAGAAGCAACCTACCATTCGATTCCCGGCCTGAACCATATTACTCGGCTTCGCGGTCGGAACGACTTATCCGGCCAACTAAGTGTTAGACTGTGTTCAACATGACTCAAGGACGTACAGCGAATCGGTCCTTAAACGACTCAGACGGGGATAGATCCACACCCAAGACCTCCATGCCTTGTTGTTTCACTATCGTCATCCCGCCCGGTCTCATTTTATTTTATTAACACATGGTTCCATTCCACGATAGCAAATATAGCCAACCGTGCCATATATGAATATCCCTATATCTCGCAGATGACAGGAAATCACCTGACTTCTACCGCTTAAAGCAGGGCTAAGCATCTACTAGATCCTAGTCTATGTAGGATTCAAGGATTCAGATATCTGGACAAGGAATGATATAATGTAGCAAGGGTTTCCAACCAACTCCTACCACTTAATGCAACAATACTTATAACATATATATATAATTAATTGCTTTGAAGATAGGAGGCTTATAATGCTCCGGGGCTTGCCTGGGGTCCGACTCAAGTTAGAGTATGTCAGAAGAAACTCGCTTGGCGAGCATTCCCTCCGTCTAACACTTGTTCGGTCCTTCTATCTTCGGGATGGATCCACCAAACACCGTCTTCGGGTTTGGCTCCAACGCCACATCACGTCCTTCACGTTTTTCAGCTAGTGTACCTAAATGAAATGCAAGATGCAAGTGCATGAATACAAGGAAATGCAATAGATGATGCATCACACGTTAATCAAGGCAAGTATAAGGTTATAGTAAAGACACGTAAGCACATCACATTACTTAAGTAACCTTACACAAACAAACATGCTAAAATAGCAAAGAAAGCAATACCAAGCATGACATAAGATTTACAAAGTCTCAGGTGTACTAGCTTAATCACCAAAGACATGAATCACACTTAGCAATACGCAAGCAAAGTAACCAAGCAATTATGTATTTTCAACAATTCTGGACATACATGCAGTAGCTGAGTAAATCAATGATATCTGAAGTTCGACCAACCCAAATGACTTGCAAGAAGAAATCCTAGAAAGCTTATGAAATTGTCCACATTTCATTTATACACATCTAAACCTGATTCTAACATTTACCAGGTCGAAATACAGAAGGTACAGAATCTGTCCTGGAAGTGCAGAGAGCAACATAAATCTGAACCCAACTTAGAACAGCTGTAGTTTCTAAACCATATGGCCAAATGCCACCAAAATTTAACAGAAGATAGATCATGAAATTCACAACAACTTTGTTATAGCACACAAGACATGAAAACATCATTTGCATAGGGTAATTAACAATATTCTCAAATCTGTTCAGAAACCTCATTTGCAAGAAATAATTATTAACTTACGTTGCAAACATATAATTGGATAAAACCAACTATACCAACATGTCACACATGACTAATGAACACCATAAAACATAGTGTCCAATGCTAGATAAATTATTTTAATACATTTCTTAATTTATCTTAGATAATTAGGTGGAATTATGAACACCTATCAAATGTGCACAATAAATTCTACCAAAATTACAGTGGCCTAAATATGCTCCCAGTAGTTTACTGTACAAATTTCAAACCATTTGGACATATATATCAACCTCTATGAAAAAGACAAATGGATATTGCAATAAATCATGTGAGAGCAAGATAAACTAATAACTCACTCATATAGCAACTAAAATTCATGCAATTATTACCACACATCAAAAATCACATGAGTATCATGCCACAAAAATTTCACTTCATTTGGAGCCCTACAACTGCAGTTATGAAAATGACAAATACAACTAACATGGAAAACCTAATCTGAAAAATTCATTTTTACAGCAAAAACATTAAACTAAAACATGACATATTATAGATCCACTGCATAGAGAATTTCACAAGGATTCCAAAAAGTCCTCATTTGCTATTTTACGAATTTCCTATGATTTACTATGTAATTTCAAAGTTCTTGCAAAAATAATTACAAAGCAGTCCTCACGGCACTATTCATATGAGTCGTAGGTTCTGCAAAAACCCCCCTGTATTTAGTCGAATTCAAGCTCGAGGTCCCTACGCGAAATCAACAGAGGAGCTCGTCGGAGCTCGCTGCTCCGGCTGGAGGAGGCCACGCCGGCAGCCGGGAAATGGCGATGGAGCACCAGGGGCCTCTTGCGCACCCGCTGGTGCCCTCATCTTGCTCCGCGGCGGTCCGAGGTCAGACGGCCACGAAGGCAGCAGAGGAGGACGTCAGGGTCACGATTTCCGACCGGCAGGGGGCTCGTCCGCGATGGGGAAGGGGCGTGGTGGCTTGGACACGTCAAGGCGCGCCCGTGGGGCTGCTCTGCTCGGCCCGAGGCGGGTCGTGGTGGCCCGGCCACATACGCTCTCGAGGTCGCGGCGGGCGGCCATGGCGGACGCGGCCGCGCGTGGCGTCGCTGCGGGGAAGAGCGTGGGCGAGCGCTAGAGGGAGCAGAGAGTGAACGAGGACGCTCAGGTGCTCCTCCTTATCGACGCAAGGGTGCAGGAGAGGTGGCCGTCATGGCTTAGAGGCGCGGCGCATGCTACTCCTGCATGGTCGCCACGGTGACACAATGTCGAGCACTTGGCGTTCACCGAAGTGGCCGGCGTGGGGTGCAGTTTTGGGCCGGCTATAGGCCAAATTGGATCACGGTCCCAAAATCAAAGTTGTAGCCCACAAGACGCTCTATAATTTTGGTTAAGGGTGCTCGGCCATTAGGGCTCTAGATTACGAGATAATCAACTCCAAATTTGACACTGTCACTGGCTTAATGGTGATTAAGCTTTGCTCGGTTTTCGCTAGCTTTGGAAGGCCAAACTTGGTCAATCGAATTCCAACTTTTTGTATGTTCTTCTCCAATAGATAATATCCAACTTCTATTTTTGGGTCAAATCAAGTTGCTTAACAAAAACATGAGAACGCGGCATGCCAATCAAGTTGTTACTAATCTCGGCCTTAATTATTTCCAAGTCTGAAAACAGCTGCAGATTCAATCTTCAAGCCTCAGTTTCACTTACTTCCGAGCTGATTCATGGTATGCTCCAAAAACAAAGTTTGTTGTACTCAAACTAAACTACAACTCTTATTAAAGAATCATCAACCAGTTCGGCATGGTTAGGAAACTACACAGCTCCAAAGTAGGGTACCCAAAACTGAGACACCATTTGACTTAGCCAAAATTTGGGGTTCCAAAACAGCAATGCATTGAATCTTAGGAGCTCTATTTGACTAGGTTAGAAGCCAAACTAGCACTTGACCATTAAATAGAGTTTGTTCTACACAAGATGAACTACAACTTTTCTTTAAGTTCCAACCTCAAAACTGGTATAAAAACTATAGTCCCACTTTAACCAAAGTAGTATCATGATAAAGCTTAAAAATCCATTGGAGCATTTTCTGTGCATTTGCTCAACATGAACCCTTCATGACTTTTGTTGTAGAGTTCATCTAGAGTCATTTGGGCAAATTTTCAAGGTTTGGTTGATGATCTATAATTCCATTCACTTAATGGTGCAATTCCAATAGGAATAGAACTTATCATTTCATGTGACTTTTTGATTCCAAACTTCATGAAACTTTTCCAGTGACTAATATAGATAGGTATTAAGGTGAGACACATGAAGATATTGCAATAACACCATCCAAGCATATATCTTTGAAAATGGCCTATATGTAAAGCAATGGTGCAGCATCCAACTTTAGGTTAGACTCATCTCCATAGGTTAACCTTGACATCGTCATCTCCACTCATGTTTGAGCTTAAACCCACTACTTAATTGGTGATAAACACCTGGGGTGTTACAGCCCTCCCCCCTTAAAAGAATCGCGTCCCGAGATTCGGAATGGAAGACCTTTTAAGGAAGAGAGACACGTTATCTAGTTCTCAATATCTGTTATAGCATTCAGCTACAAAGCTTCAACATCAGTGAACAATTTGGCCAAAGGCACTTTCTGACACTGACTTTTCATGGTAAAATTTGTCTGAAAAATTTCCTTCATTGACTTCCATGAAGCATTGTTACTTTGGGAGAAATCCAAGATAGCACAGTACGACATTCTAAATGTACGGAGATCATTTAGTCCGTGAGCTGACCACTCACAAGTATCTGATTCTTTAGTGAGCACAACATAGTCCGTATGAACTTTACACTAGACCGAATTCTTCAGAAATATACTCGTCGAAATGACTCTATGTCCCTACCGTTTGAAAAGTAGTTCTCTACCAAAGTGGCTTGAGCATAACCTTCCAAACGGTAAGATCCTAGACGACAAACAACCCTTAGAGGTTACATGATACTGAGTAACCAATAGACAAGGGCTATGTTGGTCATAAATATTCATTCCTTTATACACCAACCAATGGAAAACTACTTTAGGTTCCATGTGTGCAGTTCTCTTTCTCTGATGATAACACTATATTATCTGAGTCTATCGAGGGATTAGTAAATATGATAACTGACTCAGTTGGCTCCGTATTTCTGCCAAATGTTACTTAAGAAGATCCTCTTATCCAAAGGCAATAGTTATCTGGTTTGAATCAGATGCAACCTCTTGGGTAAAAACATTTATAAGGTACCAAAGTATGTCATCATTGGAAAATAATTCCCGAAGAAAGATGTAGCGAGGCCTTAAGGACAACAAAAGTTGTAAATATTCACTTAACCGCGGGGAGTAGTCTACCACCAAACGATTGAGTAAAATCTTCCTTGGTGACTTAGTTGTACTGTAAGTTGAGTTGACTTGCAGCATAACAACTTTATCAGGCCAACTTTCACCTTGACGCTTCCTTTTTAGGATCAAACAGCAGCTCTAAGATGAGAAATCTGTTGTTTGACACTTTTCAAATTGCTTTTGATTCCCGATGGTATAAATTGATTTGCAGAACACCAAGGCTGCTCGTACATTATTGATACGAGAAAGCAAAAGCAAATGAAAGAGTGTAAACTAGTATCTTTGGAACCTCAAAAGGGCCATCCAGCAGCAAATTTCGACCATTAATCTCCATACCAATCCGATGATGCACACGCTTTGAACTTGCGGGTTACTTTTGCAAGGCAAAACGCAAACTCCACCTGAAGGACATTCCTACAAAGGTAATGAACCATTTTCGAATATTTCTCAACACTTCGTCCAATAGTGTTCTAAACAAAACCGTTTGTGGCACCTAAAGGCACAAGGATGCTAATTGAAGCTAGGTCATGCTTTCTCTAATTCATCGCTTTAGCTGATAGAACACCTTGCACTATCTGTGTGATTGTCCAAGATGGAATTGACTTGATCACAATAGCTCTGGAAGATAGAGTATCACTCAAGTTGTTGGCTAGTTGATTAACTTCTTGTTGGTTATTGCTTTGTATAACATAGCCTTCGTAGCTACCAAGGAGTCGTTATCTAGCTGGAGATTAACCTTTCTAATGGTAATTAATCAGTTGTCTCTCAACACTAAAAAGTTCCAAATCTTCACTCTTGACCACAACAACTGTGGTTGATGCAGAACAGATGGTTGCCATCGAAGTTAGCAAATACGAAGTTATTCTAGAGATGGTTGATTTCGATTGTATGGTCATTATGCACCCAAGATTGCGACTTGGATAGCTCCGGTCATATGCACAATGCGACAATCGATTCTCATCCCACAGATAACTTGTCCAACATTAAGTGTTGTGTGTCCTTTTTATCCAATAGAGATGAGATACTTGCTTACTAGATGATGTTCGTCAATACGGGGGCAACTAAATAGAGTCATTGGGCTACCACATATTGCAGTCTGTTAATGTTTATGTCAGTGACCTATTCTTCAAAGGTTATCCTCTTAGCAACTTCAGAAGGAAACTCCACTACTTTCGGTCTAAGATATGGATCTCACGATACAATATAGAGAGATAACCAAGAAAAGGAACACGAGAAAATAACACATCGTCTGTCGTTGGATAATGGATCATGACTAGAAACCGTGATACCAGCGCGTTCCAAGCAGCCAACCATATGTCTGCAGCCACAGGAGGCTCTTGGTTTCATCACGGCACCATCAGCGGCTACTCATAACACCATTACTAAACGCACAACGAAAGTAAAATTTCAAGTGGCACCAATGGGCTGTAAGAGTAAGCGCCATACAAGGAGGGATAGCAAGCAAAGGTAGTCACAAGGTTTAGAATCAACACGAAAATGATCCGAAGATCAAAATATAGCACAAGAGAACATCGCGCAATTGCCAAGGATAACTGAGCAAGAGACTCTTGCTTAAATTCTACGTACGACTTGCGTCCACCGCGAGGAGTACCAGATAAAAGATTAACAGGAGATTCAATCATGTTGAGCAACAACATGAGATCAAGACTGATGAACATTCCGAGACTTGGGAAGGTGGGAGACGAATTAAGCAAATTTCAAGGCAAAAACCGATACGCAGTCATAGATTGAGTTGATAAGGTGGATGCATGAATTTGCAAGCACACGATTTAGAGGCCATAGCAGAGAGACGTTGCGTCACACTAGCTAACCTTTGGGAGAGGTAACCGGAAGGTCCAACATGGATTTGGGTACAGTCTCCACAACTGGCAACGTACGAACCATGGTCAAAGGCTAGCATTGATAAAAGTTAACTTGGTTGGTCAGTTGATAAGGGTCTTCACAAAAATAGTTGCAAAACACCCATGGCTTATGCAAACATATCAGAGAACTAAACTTTGGGCTTTCGGTCAAGCAAAGGCATGGATACAAACATTCAAGGGCTAACCACCAAGTTTACAGGCTCAGACTCCTAAGAGAGAGAACCTAATTGAAGACAACAACCATATAATTACGTAACATGAACGTTGCTCTAAGATAAAGCTATTCGACAATCGTATGCTTACCGAGGACAAACGAGGTGACAACTATGGCACTAATTAGATAACAAGCATACATACACACATCATAACTTCAAGCAAACACATGAAGAAGCTTAAACAAATGAACTCAAGCAACTATTACCAAGCAAAAAGCTCACATGCAACAATCATTACTAATCACCAGACTCACCCATAACAAGCATTTATCTAAAGCAAGAACTAACTACAAAGTTTAGCCTAAAACAAACGCTAGCTAAGGTGACTAACTTAGCATGGGCACAGAATCTGGACAGCAGCACAGTAGTTACTTGTTTCAACCCTAACTGAGGTTGTAGACATCCCACAAAGGTGATCCTAGACTTTCTAGAAAGCTTCGGAAGATGGCTACACTTTAGTTATTCATACCAAAAGCCAATTCATAGATTGACATGACCAAAATTGCTAATGTTTCAGATCTGTACCAATATGGACAGAAAACTAACAAGAACTTCAAAAATACATAACAGGAGTTTTAGAGACACAACAAGGCTGAGCCTTAACTTTATGTAAAGATTATTAAGTTTTCTATAACTTTCTTATTATCATATTAATATGATTCTATAGCCAACAAGGCCAAACAAGACAAAGAAGACATCTCTGCCCCGATTTGGACAGATTCTGTCATTCCATTTTGCAAGCTCATAACTAGAGATTTATACCACCACAATTAGTGCTATAGGACATTTTGGAAAGCTTAGAAAAAGTACTACACTTATTCTATTATCTCCAAGACATGATTCCCTATGCACATAGGTCCAACCAAACCAAACATTCAGATCTATTCAGAGCATAAGCAAAACCTGACAGTAAACTCATAAATTTCATAACTCCCAAACCATAAGGCCTAGTGTCATGAGATTTTAGGAAAAGCTAGATGAGTAAGTTAGCTACAAATTTTGTATTCTCCATAACTACAGAAAACACCATTATGACTATGAAAGTATCACTACAACAGAAAACGTTCTAGCAGCCAACATTCGACAAGCAAAACAAAGCTTGCCTTTGTTCTACTTAACAAGAGAGCGTACAAACATGTTATTCTAGTAGCTCTAAATTTTGTTACCTTAGACCAACATGAATTTAGTTCATTCATGGGAATCCATAATTACTTAAGTGAGGTCTAAAGCATTGGCAAACGCTTGGGTGAACAACATATCCATCACTTTGCTAAGCTAGAAGATAACTCTAAGTTCAAGCATGTAGCCACACTTATTTCTAGTAAGGCTAAGCACATATTTTTCTCAAGCATTTCCTATTCAAGCAACATGGAACAAAGCATTCTTGTTTGACTCCACACAAGGAAGATAGTACATAACATCAATCACAAGTTACTTAATATAGAATAAGGGTGAGAGGAGCATAGCTATGCATAAAGCAACAATCATGAAGATGCATGCTTCGGCCTATTCGTCCTCACAAGATTGCCAACCTAAGGTGGCGATCACGTTCTATGTCGGTGGCACAACACGCACTCTCTCGATATATAACTAGTCGTCAGCTACATTCAACTTACGCGTTCGTGGTTAGCGTACCTACAGAAAAGTTTCATTGCAGCCCAACATTTCCCAATATAGCACACAATAAAAACAGAGAAGTAAAATTCTAAGTACTCCCATGTACATATACCCCCGTATATATATATACATGTAGCACCAAAACTACCCGAATCATTCGATCACCCACAATTAAGTACCTTCATATATACATGTGTGTAACATGTAAATAATCCAGTAACCAAAACTAGCTCTCCCCTAGACCACAGTTTGTACGGTCATGCTCTCACAACTCACACTTACCTGAGCGTAGGTGCGATGTTGCATAAAAGTAAACTAATGACATATATGGCTATTTCATATATAAAGGCTACCTCTAATCTAACACACCGGGTAGCATAGTGTGGGAGAGTTATCACACATACATACCTTGGCCTAGGCGTAGATGCATAAATGAAAAACCCCCAAGTTAGTACTTATATAAGCCACCTAATAATCCTTATATGGGCATAAGGAAATTGACCACTGGCATACTTAGATTTAGAATTCAGTTTTCACAAACCTATATATAGCTATAAGTTGATAAAACTGATTTTATAAAACAAAACCTTTGTTTTAAATACACATACGACAAGTTTAATGTTGAATCTTGCTCCGATACCAGCTGTAACGGAACCGTCCAAATTATAAGAGCACAAGTACAAAAACAATCACCGAAGTGATCAAATTCTTGCACTTGAGCCCATATAACTCCGGTAGTCCAATGAAATCGCGAGGGATTTCAAACCAACCAATATACAAGCCAAGATCGTAGTGATTCAACATAACAAGTCACATGTTACAACCATTTCACAAGTAGTTTAATATACATCGGAGTTCAACATAGTTATTACAACTTAAATTAAAAAGTAGCGGAAGCAAAATAATTTGAAACTAACATTTCTCTTATTTCAAATACATGCCAGTACCAAGATTGACTTCCAACAAAAGCATTAGAGAGAAGATAACTCAGAAGGATCATGCCCGTGATCACACTCCGCCTCAAAGGCAGGAGCCAACCAACTCTTGTAGTAGCCAAGATACAGCACAACCTGCAACAAGTGGGGATAAAACCCTGAGTACGAGAAGGTACTCTGCTAGACTTACCCGTCATAAACCAGAAATAAAGTGACACCAAGGATCATGCAAGGCTGATATAAAGTGGGCTAGCTTGACAACATTTTGCATAAAAGCTTAATATAGATAAGTAATCATTAATGCTTAAGCATCAAGTTAATTATCATTAACATGTCATCTATATTAGAACCTGTACTAGAGCACTCACTTTATTAGGAGCAAACAATATTAACCATAGCAGGTATAAATTGAGGCAACCTTTCCATCGTTATCCAATTAACCATCCGTTCAATTTAATGAAATCTACGTTGCCGTTGCTCAAGTCAAGTGCTCACTAACCGGGAGCGACGGCGATTCGAATCGAATTCCTATCCAGCTGGAGTGGTATTTCTAACACTCACCGTGCAGACCCCTGCCAGGGTCGCACAGGCCACCTTTTCATATGATTCAGGAATCACGGGTCCGAATGATGTCGTGACCCCAAGGGCGACACTCTGCCAGGTGATAGGGACTCTAACCCCCTCTTGGTCTCACGCCAATATCCCCAAGCACATCCTTTCTCTCCTCCAAGAAGCAACCTACCATTCGATTCCCGGCCTGAACCATATTACTCGGCTTCGCGGTCGGAACGACTTATCCGGCCAACTAAGTGTTAGACTGTGTTCAACATGACTCAAGGACGTATAGCGAATCGGTCCTTAAACGACTCAGACGGGGATAGATCCACACCCAAGACCTCCATGCCTTGTTGTTTCACTATCGTCATCCCGCCCGGTCTCATTTTATTTTATTAACACATGGTTCCATTCCACGATAGCAAATATAGCCAACCGTGCCATATATGAATATCCCTATATCTCGCAGGTGACAGGAAATCACCAGACTTCTACCGCTTAAAGTAGGGCTAAGCATCTACTCGATCCTAGTCTATGTAGGATTCAAGGATTCAGATATCTGGACAAGGAATGATATAATGTAGCAAGGGTTTCCAACCAACTCCTACCACTTAATGCAACAATACTTATAACATATATATATAATTAATTGCTTTGAAGATAGGAGGCTTATAATGCTCTGGGGCTTGCCTGGGGTCCGACTCAAGTTAGAGTATGTCAGAAGAAACTCGCTTGGCGAGCATTCCCTCCGTCTAACACTTGTTCGGTCCTTCTATCTTCGGGATGGATCCACCAAACACCGTCTTCGGGTTTGGCTCCAACGCCACATCACGTCCTTCACGTTTTTCAGCTAGCGTACCTAAATGAAATGCAAGATGCAAGTGCATGAATACAAGGAAATGCAATAGATGATGCATCACACGTTAATCAAGGCAAGTATAAGGTTATAGTAAAGACACGTAAGCACATCACATTACTTAAGTAACCTTACACAAACAAACATGCTAAAATAGCAAAGAAAGCAATACCAAGCATGACATAAGATTTACAAAGTCTCAGGTGTACTAGCTTAATCACCAAAGACATGAATCACACTTAGCAATACGCAAGCAAAGTAACCAAGCAATTATGTATTTTCAACAATTCTGGACATACATGCAGTAGCTGAGTAAATCAATCATATCTGAAGTTCTACCAACCCAAAGGACTTGCAAGAAGACATCCTAGAAAGCTTATGAAATTGTCCACATTTCATTTATACACATCTAAACCTGATTCTAACATTTACCAGGTCGAAATACAGAAGGTACAGAATCTGTCCTGGAAGTGCAGAGAGCAACATAAATCTGAACCCAACTTAGAACAGCTGTAGTTTCTAAACCATATGGCCAAATGCCACCAAAATTTAACAGAAGATAGATCATGAAATTCACAACAACTTTGTTATAGCACACAAGACATGAAAACATCATTTGCATAGGGTAATTAACAATATTCTCAAATCTGTTCAGAAACCTCATTTGCAAGAAATAATTATTAACTTACGTTGCAAACATATAATTGGATAAAACCAACTTTACCAACATGTCACACATGACTAATGAACACCATAAAACATAGTGTCCAATGCTAGATAATTTATTTTAATACATTTCTTAATTTATCTTAGATAATTAGGTGGAATTATGAACACCTATCAAATGTGCACAATAAATTCTACCAAAATTACAGTGGCCTAAATATACTCCCAATAGTTTACTGTACAAATTTCAAACCATTTAGACATATATATCAACCTCTATGAAAAAGAAAAATGGATATTGCAATAAATCATGTGAGAGCAAGATAAACTAATAACTCACTCATATAGCAACTAAAATTCATGAAATTATTACCACACATCAAAAATCACATAAGTAGCATGCCACAAAAATTTCACTTCATTTGGAGCCCTACAATTGCAGTTATGAAAATGACAAATACAACTAACATTGAAAACCTAATCTGAAAAATTCATTTTTACAGCAAAAACATTAAACTAAAACATGACATATTATAGATCCACTGGATAGAGAATTTCACAAGGATTCCAAAAAGTCCTCATTTGCTATTTTACGAATTTCCTATGATTTACTATGTAATTTCAAAGTTCCTACAAAAATAATTACAAAGCAGTCCTCACGGCACTATTCATATGAGTCGTAGGTTCCGCAGAAACCCCCCTGTATTTAGTCGAATTCAAGCTCGAGGTCCCTACGCGAAATCAACAGAGGAGCTCGTCGGAGCTCGCTGCTCCGGCCGGAGGAGGCCACGCCGGCAGCCGGGAAATGGCGGTGGAGCACCAGGGGCCTCTTGCGCACCCGCTGGTGCCCTCATCTTGCTCCGCGGCGGTCCGAGGTCACACGGCCACGAAGGCAGCAGAGGAGGACGTCAGGGTCACGATTTCCGACCGGCAGGGGGCTCATCAGCGGTGGGGAAGGGGCGTGGCGGCTTGGACACGTCAAGGCGCGCCCGTGGGGCTGCTCTGCTCGGCCCGAGGCGGGTCGTGGTGGCCCGGCCACATGCGCTCTCAAGGTCGCGGCGGGCAGCCATGGCGGACGCGGCCGCGTGCGGCGTCGCTGCGGGGAAGAGCGTGGGCGAGCGCTAGAGGGAGTAGAGAGTGAACGAGGACGCTCAGGTGCTCCTCCTTATCGACGCAAGGGTGCAGGAGAGGTAGCTGTCATGGCTCAGAGGCGCGGCGCGTGCTACTCCTGCATGGTCGCCACGGTGACACAATGTCGAGCACGTGGCGTTCACCGAAGTGGCCGGCGTGGGGTGCAGTTTTGGGCCGGCTATAGGCCAAATTGGATCACGGTCCCAAAATCAAAGTTGTAGCCCACAAGACGCTCTATAATTTTGATTAAGGGTGCTCGGCCATTAGGGTTCTAGATTACAAGATAATCAACTCCAAATTTGACACTGTCACTGGCTTAATGGTGATTAAGCTTTGCTCGGTTTTCGCTAGCTTTGGAAGGCCAAACTTGGTCAATCAAATTCCAACTTTTTGTATGTTCTTCTCCAATAGATAATATCCAACTTCTATTTTTGGGTCAAATCAAGTTGCTTAACAAAAACATGAGAACACGCCATGCCAATCAAGTTGTTACTAATCTCGGCCTTAATTATTTCCAAGTCTGAAAACAGCTGCAGATTCAATCTTCAAGCCTCAGTTTCACTTACTTCCGAGCTGATTCATGGTATACTCCAAAAACAAAGTTTGTTGTACTCAAACTAAACTACAACTCTTATTAAAGAATCATCAACCAGTTCAGCATGGTTAGGAAACTACACAGCTCCAAAGTAGGGTACCCAAAACTGAGACACCATTTGACTCAGCCAAAATTTGGGGGTTCCAAAACAGCAATGCATTGAATCTTAGGAGCTCTATTTGACTAGGTTAGAAGCCAAACTAGCACTTGACCATTAAATAGAGTTTGTTCTACACAAGATGAACTACAACTTTTCTTTAAGTTCCAACCTCAAAACTGGTATAAAAACTATAGTCCCACTTTAACCAAAGTAGTATCACGATAAAGCTTAAAAATCCATTGGAGCATTTTCTGGGCATTTGCTCAACATGAACCCTTCATGACTTTTGTTGTAGAGTTCATCTAGAGTCATTTGGGCAAATTTTCAAGGTTTGGTTGATGATCTATAATTCCATTCACTTAATGGTGCAATTCTAATAGGAATAGAACTTATCATTTCATGTGACTTTTTGATTCCAAACTTCATGAAACTTTTCCAGTGACTAATATAGATAGGTATTAAGGTGAGACACATGAAGATATTGCAATAACACTATCCAAGCATATATCTTTGAAAATGGCCTATATGTAAAGTAATGGTGTAGCATCCAACTTTAGGTTAGACTCATCTCCATAGGTTAACCTTGACATCGTCATCTCCACTCATGTTTGAGCTTAAACCCACTACTTAATTGGTGATAAACACCTGGGGTGTTACAATTACAGCTAGCTTGTTGGTGTAGTTTATGTGTTCTAATTTTAAGAGTTGTTGTTGCCTATATACTAAATGTTGTATCATCATCGCATGCATATAGAGAACGAGTTGGTGGAGTTCGTGACCGCTGGGGAGCAGGAGTACGACGAGGTGATCGAAGAGTACGAGGAGGAGGTACCCATACTGCAGGAGTTTCCAGAGCCACCTGTGACTGACACCGCTAACACTGCGCCTGCCCAAGGCAAGCCTCGGTGCATGACCCGTATTTTGATAATCAAGATATATATGCTGTGCATTTATGTTGCAGGAATTTTATGATAGTCTTTCTAGTGTAGGATCGTGTAGTAGCTTTGCTTAGGTTTAATGGTAGCGTGAGTAACCTGTCGTTACTCAAAATAGGTGATTATTATTATTATTATAACTCTCATGATGAAAAGGATGAAAGAGAAAATGGTGACCCGGCGGGGATATTGGTATGGGTATTGGTGGGTGTAACAGGTTGTGTCCCGCGGCCACGGGGCTCAGCTTGGTTGCACTGTTTTCCCTATCCGTGTCGATTGAGGACCGTCCATTGCATTGGACACTAGTGAAGTCACAGACTTATTATCCTGAGCACATACTTGCTTATTGGAGCGGGAAGGCTTGTTGCACTCTTGTCATGGATTCCGGCTCTTTCCAGACCGACTGA
Source organism: Saccharum spontaneum (assembly GCA_022457205.1). Lineage (NCBI taxonomy): Eukaryota > Viridiplantae > Streptophyta > Magnoliopsida > Poales > Poaceae > Saccharum > Saccharum spontaneum. The sequence continues at coordinate 29,793,066 of CM039585.1, read as the reverse complement.
TTGGAGATATGGATAGGTGGAGGTCTAAGCACCGCGCGGAGACCGGGTCTCAAGCATGGGGGCTTGGAGTCTAAGTTTGGACGGGGACCTGGACCCCTCGCAAGGAGTGGAACGGGTTGGTCTTGTTTGTGTCAGGGGTATAAGCGAGGCGTGTGTTTTTCGGGGTACCCAGCTGGGTACATTGATTGGCGAATCATCGTTTCTACGTGACGGTACGACTTGACTACGATCTGGCACCGTAGTAAGAACTGGAATAAGAACAATGGGAAAATGGTTCTGTTTGCTCAACCCTTACTTGAAAATAGAACAGGTGCTTACATAGAATGTTTGGACAATGGACTAATCATGACTGCTAATAATATAAGGAAATAAGGACCCACTTTTAGTATTGCTTTCCGCAAACCAGGAACCCATAAACATAAAGCCTATCATATTTCTTGAGAGTCGGGAAATATATTCGCTAGTCGAGTAAGTCTTGCGAGTACATTGTGTACTCAGGGTTTATTTTACCCTTGTTGCAGGTCTATCTTGAGAAGCTAGTCCTTGTGTGGAGGATTCTTCTGGTGGGAACAGATAGATCCTTGCACCTTACCGCTAGATGTTTATTCTTCCGTTGTTTATTTATCGCACTCTGAACTCTGGTATTGTAATAAATAATTTCTGAGACTTTATGTTGTATGAAATGGACTAAGTATTGTAAGCTCGTACTCGTTATTGGATCTTAGATGTAAAATACGGATTGTTTCGAGTTCTCCCGTTGGGTGTGCTCGACGGAACCATTTGAGTTAGCTCGCTTTCGGGATACTTAGTGTCTAGCGGAAGACTAGTGCCTCTGGGAGCGTGCTATTTTGGGCAGTGTTCTGCTCCACTCTCCTCCACCTCAGCATTTAGCCAACTTATAGCCTGTTATTATACTTGCTCTTATGCACTGTTCACATGAGCTCTTTAGAAAAAGAGTTCCTATAAATAGTGCATAAACAGTGCGCACGTCATAGAAGTAGGAGCTCTGCTAAAAGGGGTCTTATGGTTCAGGGGTACAGGAACAGAGCAAAGAAACAGTCCTGGCTTGCACCACCGCTTACCTTGCAACTTGATCTGGCACCACCTCATATGCTTTTTTTAAGTGAAAGAGGAACTTTATTAAAACTTAGCACAGTACATCCCCAAATTACACATGAAAAATATGAAATAAATAAGGTACAATATTATACATAGATTCTTCCATCTTCTTTTTCCTTCATGGCTTTCCTCGATGCAGTGGATGCTCTAGATGAATTCAGCCTTGTCGAACACCGAAGCTAGAGTGCAGTCCATATGCTGGATCCAATGATCAGCCCCAAAACATTGGACACACCTCAGGTGCCTTCTCAGGTACAATTTGGAAGAAGGGGAATTCAAACTCAGAGATGAAAAGCCTCCCACAAAAAAATTCAATGACTTATTCAAATAATACTTTCATGGATTGCTCACTCTAAAAAGATTGCAATCCCAAGAGGGTTTGAGTTTTCAAATTAGTCCTTAGTGAGAACGAGACGAAAGGCATGAGATGGGTGGGTGGCCTCATGATACGTTTGAGTCTAGCGTGCGACGAAGAGATAGGTCTTCTTATCTTATCTTCTCTCTTTTACGCAAAATGGCGTGGTGGCTTTCTATGAGCCAACATATCTATCATTGTTGGAGGTGCCCATACCGACTTGTCCTAAAAATCAATTCTAGGGACAGTTATATACTTTCCTTTGCTAATAATGCTTGATTTTTAGAAATGCCTGGGTAGCAAGGGTTGCGAAAACCACCTCTATAAAATCTATTTTGACCACAACACTCATTGTTAGTTGCAGTCATTTTATGCTATGTTTGTTTTAAAAGGTTTTAGACCAACAGTGCAGATATATGTTCACATATAAACAATATTGGTGGCACTCATTTTCTACAATAAAAGAGCAAATATAGGGTATAAAACACTTTGCATGGTGAGTGCCAACAATACTCCCACTGTCCCACATATGATTGCTTCCTATAAACTGCCATTGTGGTTTTCCCAGCCCCTATAGGATCTCCGGTGGCCTATACAATTATTGAAATTTAGGGTGCATTTGTAAAGAATAAACAGTTCTTTTTCTCGTGAGAATCACCCTCTAAACAGTGTTTTCAGCAAGTAATTTGGAACCGAAGTGTTTCATCCATTTCTACGTACGCACATGAAACGCCAAGAGGTTGATTTCGCATGGATTCTTATCTCATCGCTTCCTCTTTCTCTTTACTTATTAAGTTAATTCTTTTTAGTGTAACAAGTTAAACTGAGTTGTATTTAAGTTGTTTTTTGTCCACAAAATGTTTAGAATTTTTTGAAGCATGTTTTTATTTGTATGATTTGTTTTTGGACAAAACATTTTCTTTTGAATTGAAATCCGCTCTGCTAGTTAAACAATTTCATAAAGTGGTTTTGTTTCATTATTTGAAATGTTTCTTGAGAAAATATAGATCTGATGCATTTCTGCGAAAATCCCAAAGCCCTACCAAATACTCTTAATGTCAAGCGACATTGTTACGATCCTTCGTATCCTAGTCCTTCCTCTCCGGGTCTCCATTAACCTCTCCTGTATTCAGACATTTGACTCCGTCAACACCTATTCTCGTCAAATATATGCTTCTTCCTGAAGGAGATGAAAATCTACCTTCAACCTTTGCCCTCGGCGCTTTGCAGCCTCTGTGCATGGATCAAAATAAGAACCACAATTATTTTGAATCAAAATTTAAATGGTATAAGATCAAGTATTTTAGGACAGAGTAATTATATGACATGGCACTACCTGACCCTATACGTTATGATAGCCGTTGCTATCTCTATACATGGACTGTCCTGCACCGCACGTGTCATGAGGGCGCTGCGATAGTGACACTTTCAATTACCTTTGGGATGCTCTGATGTGACATATGTTGAGCAAGAAATAAGGTGTTGTTTAGTTTCACGAGCGGTAATCGACAACGCAAAGGAATGGATATCCGCGGAAATGGGAACAGATATCGGTAATTACTGTTTGGTTGAGCAGCTAGGTGCCCAAATCTTCCTGTGATCTGTTAACACCCAAAATAGAGCGCAACCAGATTTGTAAAGCCACGGATCTGTTGCATCAGGTTACTTCACATATTAAACAAACACAAATAACACGATTGATTCACGATGTTATCCGATCACGTCGATAAACGACTGAACCAAACAGCATCTAAGTGCCAAGTAGCAGCTTGAAGCTAGAGAGAGAATATGGAACCTATTCACAGTTTTTTTTTGGTCAACGTTAAATCACGGGAAAATAAAACTCAATTTGCTCGAGATTTGTTAATCATATCTAGGAATTTACAACCTGCAAACATATTTATAACTAAAAACATATTTACACAGCAGTCAATACAGGCAATTTGCAGCCTGACGATTGGCTCGAGATTCTAGCGAATGGAAAACTGATCCACGCACGGCGAGCAACCAAAACACTGATGAGAGGTGTAAAAGAAAAGCAGCAGAATTACGTCGCGTCCAGTACAGCAGGCAGCAGCAGCCATCAAGAAGCTACTCCACAGCAGATTATCAGCGGGTAAGGCCGGCGACGGCGACGACGGCGTGGGGCGGCGGCGGCGGCGCAGCAACCACTGGGGGCGCGAAGGGGAGGCTCCGGACGACGAGGAACCGGACCCGGCGCGGCAGGACGCGCCGCGGAGCCGCGGCAGAGAGCAGGCGCTCCACGGCGCGCGCCACCGCCGCCGTGTACGCCTCCAGCAGCTCCGCCATGATCGACACGAGTATCATGTCTCCTCTGGATGGCGGTGGACGTGGATTATTCTTTCTCCTCTCCAACTCCAAGGTGTCTTTTGCGAGTGTACGTGGGGTTTACGCTGGGTTCTGTCCTCTTTCTTTGCTTCCTTTATTCACTCATGTTCTCTTCCACTCTGCTCTGCCTCTTCTTTCGGAAAAATCGAACGGAGGGTCCCGTTGGATAGATTCCTTCTTTACAGCAGTCCATTGCAGTTAATAACGGCGAGCTTATCCTGTTTCAGGAGGTGTGACATGGGATGGGGTCCGCCTTGCTGCGGAAGAGATCTTTGTCCGTCCGGTGGTAAAAGGGCGCTACAGCCACGGACCCACCCATCTCTATCTAGGGTGTGTTCACTTCACATACAAACCCAAAATATTTCCTCTTTCACCTATCACATCGAATCGTTGGACATATACATGAAGTATTAAATATAGGTAAAAAAGATAACTAATTGCATAGTTTGTCTGTAAATGTCGAGATGAATCTTTTGAGCTTAATTAATTCATGATTGGACAAATTTTGCCAAATAACAACGAAAGATGATACAGTAACTTTTCACCCATTTTTTACCAATTAAACACACCCCTAGCCAGAGCAACGCCACCTAGTAGGAATTCTTGAAGAATTTTTTTATTTTTAACATTTTTTAAAACTATTTCTAAATTTGACACTGTATTTTTTTTATTTTCAAATCTAACACTTCTGGTGCGGCCAAACAACGCTGTCCGCCATGCGTGGCGGCACGGCAAAGGCGATGACTTGGCATCGACCGGGCGCTGACCGGTGACGTGGACGGTCCTGCCGCATCATGGATCTTGGCACGGCACTGCCGTGCCACGCCGAATAGCGTGACAAAGCCCAATACAAACCTGCGGACGGGCCTCCCTCCCCTCACTCTCTCTCTCTCTTTCACTCCAGTCAAATCGGATCGAGGGGAGACGCGCCCGCCGCAGCCGTTCCGCCGACCGCGTCCACTTGCAGCCGCCGTTCCGCTGGCCGTGCCTCCCCCCGCGACCACACCCACCCCCGCGCCTCCCTCTCTCCCCATTCCCTCCCTCTCTCTGTCTCAATCTCTCTAGGGAGCCGTGCCCGTCGCCGGCGCGGCGGCCCCTTCCTCACCGCCGACCGCCCTCGCTCCCCATCGTCTCCTTCACCTGCGTCCCCCTATCCCTCCCCTGGCCGGCCGACGGTGTGCTGCACCCCTCTCCCTCTCTCTCCTGCTCCTAGAAGAAGCCCGCCGCCGACGGCCATTCCTGCCGCCGGCGGCAACTCATCGCCATTGGTGGATTTGGTTAAAACCCAATCTCCCCCTCATTGTCAAGGTACTCCCCTTGTCTATTTGTTGATTGAATCAAAACTGTTGTTACTTAGGGTTAAGATGCAAAATTAGTTTGAATGATTAATGATTTCTATAATTAGTTGGGGTCCCAATCAGATGAGATTATTTAGGTTGTCCAAAGGTTGCAGTAGTATAGGTAGTATGGTAAGTTAGTATAGTTAGTAAAGTTAGTTAGTTTAGTTAGTAGTGCAGTTAGTATAATTAGTTATTGTAGTTAGTCTTGTGTAGATGTTAATATTAGATTAGTTAATATAGTTATAGTTAGTTTAGGTCTTAATATTACCATAGATAGTACATACGATGATTAAGACGACTTGATGAAGTTCCCTCAAATGCTTTTGTAGATGATTGTTGTGTCCAAGTTTTTCATGGAGGAAGTGTTAGGAAAGAACGTTTAAAGATATGGAAGAAGAATTGGAATGGTTTGATGAACCTCCTAGCTTTAACAACATTTCTATCCATTTGGATGCAAAGTATGGCGGTGATTTCACACTGAAGGGGAGGTTTGACCATGGAAAGACTAGGGCACACTACGTGTTGATGCCCTTGCGCGACCGTGCTCACTGGTCCTGCTATAATAGGGTTATCAAAGGTTCCAATGTGCCCATGGCTGAGGTGGTCATGAAGAATGGGTACAGGATGCATGGTCTCCAGGACGGGCCGTCCATTGATGGTGTTGGAGGCAATCAACAGGAATTAGAGGTCGAAGAGGAAGCAACTCAGGGTAACATGGATTTGGACGGTCAGTTGACGCAGGAGCAGCTTCATTCAACTCCAGTAGGTTGTATAAGAAATGACTTCGATGTGAACGAGTTCAAACGGGAAGAGGAGCAAGAGGACAGGATCAATGATGTAGTTAGCAGTGATTCAGACGATTCGGATGATGACCAAGGAGATAGAGATGCTATGCCAACACCGGTTGATGCCATGCCAGTACCGGTTCATGCTATGCCATTACCAGTACCAACTGAGGTACTTCATGCTATGCCGGCTTAGGGTAGATGTTGACGGTAGTTAACAACCATATTAAACCATCAATAAAACATGTATAAGGGCACAAATGAGATCACCAACGAAAATTTAGGGTTTAAAATAATGAATTCCACGAGTTATGGTGAATCTGTGATTTATGCAGGGTCTATCCAAACAATCGTCGACCTACATGTGAGAGTTAATTATGCAATCCCACCGCGAAATCAACGTGGGAAGGTTCTAGAAGACTCGAGAGGACTCCACACTGAGGTAGGGCTCGAGTGGCTGCCATGTGGGATTGGCCAGCCCCGCTTGCAGGCCACCCGGCCCCTATGGGCCCTACCTGTCATCCTCGTTGCTATATCGGTTTCCCACTGCCTCCTAGGATGCATCTCCACCATTCCTTAAGTCGGTTTGATCCAAGGGCTCACGTTGCAAGCTCGGGGCTATATAACCAGGCCCTGACCCCCTCCTGAGGCATCAAGTCATTTGAGAAGACAGAAACCCTAATCATCCTCAGAGCTCCTCTATATTCTAGGGCATAGCTAGTTAGGCTAAATCTAGAGGGAGGCAAGTAGGCTTCGCTTGGATTCCTGATATTGTCAAGAGCGTGGTTTGGTATAATTCTTGTACCCCTCTCTCATCGTATCTCCATTATTTTTATATGCTTGCTACAATTGTTATGACAATATCAGTATTAATCTTATTCATGTTCTTAGTTGCAATGTTCATCGTCTACTTTGATTATATACTTAGTATAGTTGGATTATCATTATGTTTATGCATAAGTTCGTATAGCGCTTGCCCTAAGGTACTATGGGTGTGTGGTTGGCATTATGTAAGCATGGTGCTTATATATTGTTTGCCTGCGAATACACTCTATATTCTAGGTCATGTGGTAGATCGCAGATGTGACACTCCCGTTGAGTCCTTTGTAGTCCACTCCCCTAATATAGGCCATAGAAGTAGGGTCCGATTACGAAAGAAGAGCGAGCTTTGTTCTTAATCTTCCCTATGTAATACCCCCTGTGTGTAGATATAAAGGAGATCTTAGCAATGATTACTAAGTGTAATTGCACGAATCAATATATGCTTTGACTTGTGATTAAGAATGACTTAGGAATTATTCTGCTAATATTCTACCTAACCATGCTAATGCCATAGATAGGAGTGCTCTGAGTGATTTATCATTATACTTGATCAATACTTATCATATACATATCTTGTCTTATAACTTACCCCTGTTATGAGTACAATATTGGTTGTGCTTTATTTCTCCATCAATACTATAAGCTATCAATACGTATCCATGCTACACCTTCCCTATGGTAAAATATAAATTACGATACCTAGAATACTCTCGGATGAAGTGCTACAATAGTATAATTATCTGTGCGCTTGCAGATTCCTTTTCATTCATATTATATATTCTTTCTAGTCACAAAAAATGATGGAGAACTACTTAGTGTTATTCTAGTAGTGATGCTAAGTAGTACCAACAAGCATCTCTGGCACTATCACTAGGCATGACAACCTAGCAAAGTAATGTTAGGACATGTAGGTAAATAATAGGTGGCTATTAAAACAAGTGACAAGTTAATAAATACCAACAGTAGACTAGTCATAGATTTACTAGAGGATGATACCCCTATGATTCATGGGGTAGAATTAGTGAAGCACAGCAGTACGTTCCACCACCACCTTACATAGTGACAAAGCTTATACAACTGCGGTCGATGAACTTATGCAACTGAGGTCAATGAACGTTCCATTCAGTGGCATTCCGAACTATAGAGATGTCAGCATGACGGATATGGCAGTTTGTGACACCGGTCTACAAATGTCTAGAAAATCATTGTATGACCATGAGAATGAAATCCTTAGCAAGGGGATGATATTCAATACAATGTCAGAGATGAAGCTGTTCCTTTAGGACTATGATGCCTATCACCATATGCCGTACATCGTCACTCATTCGGACCAGGAGTTGAGGTACCACGTGATATGCAAAAATAGTTGCATGTGAAGGTTAAATGCATGAAAGAGACAGAGTGATGGCAAGTGGAGGATAAGCAAAGTGGTCCAACCCCACACTTGCCTATCAAATAAGGGGAAGGAAAATAATTAGCAGCTCACTGCACGTTATCTTGACCATCATATATTGGGACTCGTTGATGACAATAACGACATTTTGGTGTCTTCGTTACAACAGTCCATATCTAGATTCGTTAAGTATGATGTGAAGTCCGAAAAGGCTTGGCGTGCTAAGCAAATTGCCCTAGCGATTCATTGGGGTAGCTAGGAGGTAGCGTACAATAGGGTTCCCTGAATATTTTGTGCAATGCATTACTACAACCCTGGCTTGAAATGGTTTATAGACACCAGAGGAACCCGTTGAGGCATGTCCTGCATCGTGTGTTCTGGTCATTCACGCAGACGGAACATGCATTCAAGTGTTATCGACCTGTCGTACTTATTGATGGCACTTTCCTTACCAAAAAGTACATGGGCACCTTGATGATGGCTGCTGCTGTTGATCTGGAGGACCAGATAGTACCCATGGCTTTTGCTTTGGTAGAGGGAGAGAATAATGAATCATGGTCATGGTTTATGTGGCATCTACGTGTACAAGTGCTTGGCCCATCTTGAACTATATGTTTGATCTCAGACCATCCAGCAGGGCTTCTTAATGTTGCAGATGAACATATCGATGGGTTCCCGCCTCTAGTGCATAGATGGTGCATGCGACATTTTGCCGCTAATTTCTAGTGACATCAGAGGAAGGAGGTTTGTGACAAGATAAAGGCTCTATGTTGTGTACGTACAGAGCACCAGTTTAAGGAGACAAAGAGAGAACTAGACAAGATGCAAAATAAAGCGGGCAAGGCCTGGTTAGAGGTGTAGATGGAACAGAAGGCTAAGTCAGCGTTAGCATATGACAGGGTGGTTTCAGGTACGGCATCATGACCACCAACTCGTCAGAGTCTTTCAACCGTGTATTCAAAGGAGTTCGATCGTTGCCTATGTCTAGAATTGTTGAGTTCTCCTTTCACAAGTGCAACGAATATTTTGTCAAGAGGTGGAAACTTGCACAGAGGAATATAGCTGAGCATGGGCGATTTGGAAAGGCTAGAATAGAACATTTGAAGAAGGCCGAGGAGTTGGCCAAGCAGCATATCGCCGAGCCATATGGACCTCGCTGGCATGTCTTTAGTGTATGGGGGAAGGGTGGCACAAGCTTGAGCGGCGAACGTTATGGTGGACGAAACTAACAAGTTTATCCTGACAAAGTAGAGTGCAGTTGCAATGTCCCTCAGATCATGCATGCCCCTTGCTCTCACATGATCAAGGCTTACAGGGTCCGTGGATATGACTTCGAGGGTCTACCATATATGTCACCCTTTTACCTCCATCCAAACACCCTTAGTATTTAGGAGAGGAGCTTTGAGCCGTACCTTGAACTGACACAGTGGCCCCCTTATCATGGTTATGACTATGTGCCACATCTAGACCTAATGAAGATAGGGAAGGGTAGAAGGAAGAAGAAACGACTAAAGGGGGACATGGACGCTATGAGAGGATATGGCGAAGACTTGTACGGAGGGGGAGACTTCAATGGGACCTGTGGTAGGAATCTTTGCTCCATTTGCAAAGAACCTAGTCACAAGGCTAGCAGGCATAGAAGACGAGGGTAGTAGGTCCATACATAGATCTTGCTTTTTCCTAATGAAGTTGTTTGATATGTTTGTTAATGTTACTTTCCATATGTACACGTTCTTTCATATTTGTCCATGTTGCATAGCATGTAGTTTAAATTTTAAATGGTACTTAATGTTAGTTTCAATATTGTATTATTCATAATGTTTTGTTCTAACCCTTTCTTTATCAATTTGAACCAGGATGGGCAGCAACATCCTCTGTACACCATTCTTGAGGTGGAGTACGACGACGAGCACCAAGCTCATGTCTTGATCGACGGCGATGCTGAGGTGGCCTTAACTCCTTTGAGGCCACACACACAACAGGGCACACTAGTGGGATGAGCGTTACACGCCATACATACGGCATGCCAGCTTCCTCGAGCTTGTCCGAGTTGTGAACTACGGTCTTCTGGCCCTTGACCCCACACTTCTCAGTCTAGCTGTAGACAGGTTCGAGTCCCTCTACTCTTCGTAAACATTCTTAAAATGAATTTGAGGTAACTAACACTTGTTCTATTTTTGTAATGCAACCTCACAGGTGGAGGCCTATGACCCACATGTTCCACCTACCTTGCGGCAAGATGACCATCACCATGCAGGACGTGAAGGCTATCTTTGGCCTTCAGTTGGGGGGAGTTCTAGTGACAAGTAGAGTTGACAACGATCACTGGAGAGACCTAGTGGCTCAGTTCTATGGCTTTGTTCCACTAGATGATGAGGATGCTAAAAGAAATAAGTAAGGAATTGAACCATATTTAATACTTACATTGCTTTCCTAAATGCATTGCTTCTCATTGTGTTTTGTGAATTTTAGAAAAACTTCTGGTGTTCGTTGTTGTGAATCACAAAGCACTTCAAGAACTTAGACCCACAAGCTGATGATGCAGAGATCAAGAGGTTCACTAGAGTCCAGCTCGGGCACTTCCTTAGGACTTTCCTATTCCCCAATGCGTCAGACAACACCATTAGCTGGATTTTCCTAGACATACTACAGCAGTGGTGGGAGAACATAGCGACGTACAGCTGGGGGAGCGCAGTCCCGGCATGGACATATCGACAGCTTTGCGTTGCCTACCATCACACCTCGACGAATGCGAGCCTAGGTGGTCGCTCCTACCTAGTCCAAGTTTGGTGTTGGAAAGATGGCCCGTTGGGAGGCCCCTTCTTGATGGTTTGCCTATAAGTACTTCGGTTCACTACTTACTTCAAAGCTGTTACATATGATAAAATTATGATTGGCTAATTCATTTTTGCACTTGTCAATGCAGCAATGGAATGGCCAGGATACACTACCTACTGCTCTGTACATCTGGAAGGAAGCAGAGTTAGTTTGAGGGAATCCACGGCGCAAGTACAGGGAGTACACGGAATACCTCGATGTACTGACACAACACCAGGTTACTCTCTCTTTGGTTACATATGTGTGTGCTCTTGTTGGATGTACACTATATCACAAGCTAACTCAATTACGAAATGTTCAGGTGACTTGGTGTCCTTGGGATGCTCCGAAGCTTTGGGACTATCTGAGTCCTATCACTAGGCAAGAGTCTGACGAGTATCACTACAACATCCCTCTTATTTTCTTCCACATGGTCGAGATCCACTTGCCCAGCAGGGTTTGCAAGTAGTTCAGAAGAATTATAGGCTACCTACCACCGCTTTACTCCACCAACCAAGAATTGCATGGGTGCATTATCGATTCATAACAAAGCTACAATTGTGAGGTGTGTGTGGTAGAACTATCATTTTGTTGTAGGTATGACCATAGGAAGAGGTACAAGGAGAAGGATTGGCGCGTGAAGCACTACGAGTTCATCCAGCTATGGGAGACCAGGCAGCGCTGACCGGTCGATGCGGATCCGCCACATGACCAGTACACCTTCGACGAGAACCTCCGGTGGCTTTGCAGGTCTACGAGGACACATATCAAGCCCCCTACACTGAGGATGCAATTGACGATGACTCAAAGGAAGATGTCATTGAAGATGTGTACGACAACCACAGAGAGCCACCGCTATAGAGATACGTGGTAAGATACTCAAATGCTACAAAATGTTATCAATTTGGCATTTACTAAGTGTACTAAAATGGTCCAACCTCATTTCTGTACCCAGGCCACACAATTGTCAAGGTTGTCCAACGAAGCAGCGTTTCGACTTCACGAGTCTAGGGTCAGGGGGCAGGGGCCCGGTGTTCTACAGGCTTTTGTGGAGGTACACATAAACTTGTCCATTAAAAAATATTCGTTTAGTCTCAACACGCTTGGTGAATAATTTTTCTTTAACGTCTATTGATGCAGAAAGTGAAGAAGACCTGCAGGAAGCTAGCTCAAAAGTTGAGCTGCATGGATACTCCATAGGAGGAACCCGACTACCTGGCATGGTCAGGTGCCATGGCTTTGGCCTCTTTGAGGACACCAGCCGACTCTTCGGAGCCAATGACAACTGCAACTTTGGCTGTGCATACACCACCCCACATTAGCCGTGACCCGTGCCATGTCGGCCTTGATGTGCCATTCTCCACGACATGGCAAAAGCTGGTATAGAGCCACAACAAATGATATAATAGAAGGTGTTGTTTCTTTTTAACAAAGAACATATTCTATAAAAACAAAGCTTATACGACTTGGTGCGGTCTTCGAAAATATATTTTGACCTATATTTTCTCTTATATTATATAATTTGTAGGAACAAAAGATTAATCATTAGAAATTATTCCTAAATACAAATATAAGTTAACTACTTTCGTAATTCAAAATTTTAATATAATTAGGTTAATTATTAGTCAAAGATAATCAAATTTGAATTTTAAAATACGTGCATGCCTTATTTTCACGGACAGAGGGAGTAGCTATGTAAGGTTCATCAAGGAACACCTTTACACCATATTTTTTGCGGCGAATGACAACACAAGACAATTCAATGAAAGTTACATGGTACAATGTTCGTTACATGGGTACAATACATCAATAGTTCAAATGAAACACAAGACATTACAATGAAAGTGGTAGTACAATACAACATTGTTCATTACTAAAGCATGGAAATCCTCAGTCAGAAACATACTGAGTAAGCAACTCGTTGTCCGAGTACCAATCCTCTACCACAACCTTGTTGTTGTGGCTAGGCTGACCTGCATTGCCCTGATCTGCCTATCGCTTGTAGTAAGCAACCCCCTCTTCATCTACGGCCTGAGACAAGAACGCGTCCTCCTCCACCTCGTTCATGTGGCTAGGCTCACCTGCATTGCCCTAATCTGCTTGTAGCCTGTAGTAAGCAGCAGGGGCCACCACTTTATCTGCAACCTCTGTAGCCTGAGAGAAGAACATGTCCTCCTCCGCCTGCAAGCCTGACTCTACTAGAGTGATGAGCTCACTCAGTTTGCCAGTGTTGTCCTCATCCTCCTCGGCCTGCAAGCCCACCTCCGCTAGAGCGATGATATCGCTCAACCTGGCAGTGTCATCCTCACCATCATCCCCATCGTCAGCAATGACAATTGAAGATAGAACGGTGCGACCAACTCGCGTTCTGAGCTCATGTAACTTCTCCTAAAACCTTGCATGGGTCACCTCTGTGGCATGGTCCTCTCTACATCCAATCCCTTCATGTATAAAATGCAACCAGTTAGCAACGTGATTATATTACATTTAAAAGCAGGCAACAAAAATAACAAGGCTTTCAGTCACTCACTGGCACACAATGCAACAACATGGTCGTTCAAGACCTACATCTGTACTCTTGTCTCCTCCCTTACCTCCTTCCTTGCCCTCTCCTCCTCTAACGCCCTCCGTTTCTCCAACCCCCATTTGTCAATCCTAACACCGATCAGGTTATGAAAACCGCGCTGTCTAACAAATTCACGCATCTTCTTTATGTGTTATTTAACGAAGAGCTCGATGAATTGAGGTCCATAACCAAACATCCTTGCAATTACTTGCCTCACCTTTATTTCATCCAGGAACTTAGCTTAACCATCATGAGATTCCCACTTGCATTTCCTAGTGCTATGTTCAAACGAAAAATTATATTATAAGTCTTTGCAAAAGATAACCCACAATAGTAATCAACCTCATCATAGTCAACCATATGGCTGCACCAATGGCCTATTCCAAGCTCCGAAGGGACTAGACCGTAGTTGGCTTTAACACCACATTCGCACATGACAGGATGTGCTTCGAAAATTACCCGTTCTTTCTTCTTTTCCTTTGTCTTTGGCGGCTCTATCCATTGATTCTTAGGACCATAGAGCCACTCCTTGAAATGGCACTTCTCCATTGAAAACACCTAAAAAAGGTGACATTAGTACATGAACACATATAGCTCAATATTTCAACAAATACACTTTTCACTTACTTCATGCTTGTTTGGACACACAAACTCCAACATATTCTTAGGGTTTATCATAGCTCGATCTCCGCAATCACACAGAGGAGGTTCCTTGAGTCGTCTAACTTTGGCTAGGTGCTTCTCCTTAGCCATCATTGGCGGGGGTTAGGGGGAGGTGGAACCCACCACTTGAGGTGCTCATGTCTCCCTCTCCACCAATCATCGAAAAGGGGTACCTTGGGTCAAACTTGTCTAGACCGTCGATCCATTGAAAGAAAAGGCACCTCTCATGGGCCTATATAACAAAATTCCAACAAAATATTAGTAATCTACTAACAAAAATTAAGAAAAAAGGTACTAAAATAATTACTTACATTAAAATGACTGCATTTGTAGAAGCAACGCGCCACTGTGTCTGGATGTCTCGATTGAAACATGTCGGCCGGAAAACCACAGTCACAGTTAGGGACAGGGAGGTCAGGAGGGACAAGGGCATCTTTGCTAGATGCGTCGGGGTTCAATTCTCTAGGACAACCCCGTTTTGCCACAACTGCTCCCAAAACATGTCTTCCATCTAATAAAACGGTTGTAATTTAACATCAATCAAAACATCGTAAATTAATGTAAAGAGAACCATTTGCATTACAACTAAAATAATATAACTAACACTTATATGAACAAAAATAAACCTTACACTAAACATGGTAAACATACTTCTAACTAACTAATTAACCTTAACATTGACAATCCTAATCCTTACCCTTGAATCCTCCATTCAAATGAACTAATATTTTCCACAAATCCTAGCTACCTATCCTAATCCTTAATCCACCGTTCAAACTACTAATAAGAGCATTGTTACCTTGACCGAGGCCGAGGAGAAGCTTGGGGGAATGTAGGGAGGGAGGCGGCAAGGGAGGGCAGGGCGGCGGCCGGGCTTGGGGGAGTTGGGAGGCATCGGCGCGGTCACTAGAGCTGCCTTCCTCCCTTTCTTCGAACTAAGGCAAAGAGGGAGGGAGCCCACGGCGCGAGGTTTAAGTCAGGTCTCGTCACGCCATAACGGGTGGCACGGCATTGCCGCGCCAAGATCCACGGCGCAGCAGGACCGGCCACGTCATCGTCGTGCCTCACTGCCACGTGCCCACCTCCGCCGCGCCGCCATGCATGGCGCGGCAGCTCGATTTCGCCACGCCGTGGGAAGCGTGTTCAAAAGTGTTAGTTTTAAAAAATAAACAACTCTGCTTGAGCTTAAATTTTATCTATGGTCCAAAAAATAAGGTTAAAGGCCTACTTTTGATTGCTGTTAAATAAATATTTTAGCATTTTTTTTGACACGAGGAAGTCCCATTTCCATTATGGCATAATGGAAATACAAGTATTTTCAGCACACAGATTAAACAGAAGCGAGAAAGAAACCTGCGGCTATACCACTAACCAACGGGAGCTAGAATTCTGAATCAGAACTGATTCTAGCGAACCAACATCAAGCAACCAACCTGGACTGCCCCTACCAAGACAGTTAAGATAATTATTACAAAACAGAAAGTACTCGAAACACTAGCACATTCAAACTGCCACGTTACTACCCCACAGCAGCTCTACTTCGTCGCTTCAGGCATGCAGACTTGTCTTCGTCATCCTGCTGTTCAAATATTTTAGCGTTTGAAGAGAAAAGATCGTTCATTAATACGTAATTAAGATGATAAAAACGGAGCCACACGGGAGCGAAAGCAACACGGCCGCCGGCGCTACGCTGCCAAATATCTTGAGCAGCCATCACCTAGTCGTTGCTAAAGTGAAAGTGGCGACTCTAATAATTATGGAAGATATAACATGTAACTAGAGTAATACACTTATTGTTGTCGTACAAATGAGACACATTTTTTCCAGGATACTCATTTGGGCATACTCATATATCTTTTTCCATACACCTAGTCATGAATCATTGAATTGTTTCATTCAGGATTCAGATTATTCGCTATAGATTTTCGATAAATCCGATATTTCAAGTTTTACTGGTCAGCCCTAATAGACACTATGCCAGAAAAGCATATTAGTGACGCGTCTAGACAGTCATTAGTGACGTGGAAAACACGCATTACTTATGTTGCGTCTCTGATGTGAACATACCAGTGACGCGTGACATTCCCCAGTGACGTGTCCAGTCAAGACGCGTCACTGATATCCTTCACTAGTGACGTGTCCAGTCAAGGCGCGTCACTGATATCCTTCACCAGTGACGTGTCCAGTCAAGGCACGTCACTAGTGTAGATCTCATCAGTGACTCATCAAGCCAAGACGCGTCACTAATGACTTTTTACGAAAATAAAAAAAATGTCTCGACCAGACCACAGTCCTATAGCTGCTGTTGTACCCATTCTTTACAGCTCTTTGGCTGCAGATCTGTCACACGTTACACATGTTTCATCCATTTCAACAATCAAGTCAAGTCATTTATCTGCCCAAGTTGCCACAACCTAGATCTCTAACAATACATGAGCAGTGGCCTAGAAAATTTCTATTAGTACATAAACTAACTCTATGGTTTTTCTTGATGCACAATACTTGTTGCATTATAGAGAGGCATTCACCTTACTGATGCCACTTTAATTGGAACATAACACTTGGATAATTGCAGCACAGTGCCTTCCTGATATGTTTTTGTGAATCTTTCATTGTTCTTTCTATGCAGCTGGAGACAGCAAAAGTACTTGTCCTGCAGGCACATAATTTCAGACAAACGTTTAGCTATTTTTGAAAGGTGACAAACTTTTAGCTATTAATAATACTAGCAAGAACCCCCGCACAATTGCGCGGGCTAGTGAGCGTAAAAATTTAGCATAAGGCACCGGTATGGTTAGATGTAGTAAATTTCACAAACAGAGCACAGAGTGAAGAATGAAATGTATAAACCATTGAGGTACACAGCATGTGGACAGCAGGACCAAGATGGCAGGAATCAGGAAATAGAGTAAAGCAGATCATGTATATATATATTTTAAAAAGAACTAATCAGGCAAGTAACAATACGTAGGGCAAAGGACCTATGAATGTACAGGCACCAAATGTTTTATATTTTTTTTGTGCAATGGACATATGGACTTATTTCTGCAAGTTTCATTCTTGTATTAAAAAAATGTACAGAGGAAGACTGTAGTTAGGTTCATAGTTTGAGATTCAACAGCAAGTATAAAAGTAGGCAACAGCTGGAAATCTGTTGGACGTATTGCCTACAAGAACAAACTATTTCAGTTTGAGAAAAAGACAGGATTTTTTCCTAGGCTGGACATATAAGATGGAAAAAAATACTAACCATGTGTAGATATGGATGGTAGGTCTCAGTTCAATCTTTTGGAACTACAATCCACCATGGTATGCCCATCTAGAATTCTGAAATCTCAGACAGTCTTAGAAGATTCGTTGAAATCAAACTGAAGTTGTATAGGGCAACATAAAAGAAATCAATCTGAAGTCCATTACAAAGAAATGAATGTTGGTAGGAAGAATTAGCATTCATTAGTTTGAACGAATAACCTGAAAATTTACAAAGGCAGCAAATCAGAAAAACGACATTAGTTAAGGGCTTAAGGCTGAGAAAGAATGGTATACAAAATTCTAAAAAAACAAAAGAGAAAAAGGCGAGGGACATAATAGGGTACCATCAATAATGGGAATTGCCTTGGTGGCTGATAGCCCAAAATCAAGAATAAGCTGCAGGTGTAGTCAAGCAGCTGAACTGAAATTATGAAGCATAGACGAAAAGACGCTACACAATTTTCAGGCGAGATTTATTTCTGTTCAGTTAAATTTTGACCTCAATTTGAGAGGCAAGGGGTTCAATAAAACAAGAAAGTATGTAGATTGGAAGATAAAGCGAACACCATGCCAAAATGTATGCATTACAGAACGGTGTAGGTGATCAGTTGAAACATGCATGTCACCTGAACCGAATCACTCAAGCCAAAATAGTGTATTGGAGAGAAACAGCGGATACATATTATTTCTGAAGTACTTTCCCAATTGTTGTGCTTGTGCATTCAATCAAAAGGCATCTGTGAGAGAAACAGAGTATCATAAGAATTACTCAAAAGAAACCAACAACTCTTCGGGATATAAGAAACAGAGCATTGAATTTGTGAAACTGATAAATCTGACGCCCACATTGGTTTCTGTGTCACCTTAAGCGCAATTAGTTTAAGAAAATATACGATTATTTTGTTGTGCAGTCTTTATTTTATTCTAACAGACAAAGTTGTGTTTTGTAGGGAGGTGGAAATTATATAGTAACATATGCTTAATGAATTAGGAGTCCTCAGCAGGATATGTGTCAGACCTGTTAGAACAGATAGTGTGCAGCTGCATTTGAGCATGGAAATTACCTTAGCTTTTAGTTACAAAAATTTATGTGGTTCAAAACTGGTAATGTGGTTTCAGGCTTTATAACTTTGGGAAGGCATACACAAAAATAGTTACCTGTCCAAATAGATTGTGAGTCCCTACTGAATATATAGAAATAGGTGAGGTGCTTCATCTGTAGGGATACTTTATAATATCACAAGGCTATAGCAATAATAGAAATTAGAAGGGCTGGCAATCACAACAAATTGTTAGAACAAATAATACAGGTTACTGGATAATTTTTAGGGACCAATCTCGCAGGAAACTAACAACAGATATTGTCATGGTCAAGAAAAAGAACGGGAAATGGCGAATGTGTATCGATTTTACAGATCTTAACAAAGCATGCCCAAAAGACAATTTTCCATTACCAAGAATCGACACACTAGTTGATCAAGCAGCTGGAAGTGAAATGCTAAGTTTCCTAGATTGTTTCTCAGGATATCATCAAATTTGGATGAGAAAAGAAGATGAAGAATTTACAAGTTTCATCACACCATTTGGAACATACTGCTTTGTAAGAATGGCAGAGGGGCTTCGCAATGCAGGCACAACATTCGTCAGGATGACTTCAATAGTGTTAAAAAGTCAGATTGACAAAAATTTGCTAGCTTATGTCGATGACATAGTTGTCAAGAGTAAGAAAAGACAAGATCATATTCAAGACCTCCAAGAAACATTCACAAATTTGAGAAAAGGCAATTTGAAATTAAACCCCGAAAAATGTACCTTCGGAGTTCAGAAAGGAAAAATATTAGGTTGCATTGTATCAGCAAAAGGGATAGATCCAAACCCAGACAAAGTTCAAGCAATTTTGAACATGAGAATTCCTGAAAACATAAAAGATGTTCAAAAATTGACTGGAAGACTTGCAGCTCTAAACAGATTCATCTCAAAATCAGTAGAACGAAGCCTACCAATATTTCAGGCACTCAAAGGATCCAAAAGAGACTTTGTCTGGGGACCTTCGCAGCAACATGTATTTGAAGAAATAAAAAAATATCTACTACAACCAAACACATTGATTTCACCAATACCAGGAGCAGATTTACTATTATATGTCTCAGCTACAGAAACAGCAGTAAGTGCAGTATTAGTCAAGAACAAGAAACAAAACATTCAAAACAGCAAGTACCAGTCTACTATGTTTCAGAAGCATTATCTGGATCAAAATCATACTACTCCGAGATCGAGAAAATCGCATATATAGTTTTAACAACATCAAGAAAGTTGAAGCACTACTTTCAGGCCCACAAAATCAGAGTTCTCACAAATTACCCTCTGAAAGAAGTATTACAAAGCTGCCGCACAACAGGAAGACTTGGAAAATGGGCAGCAGAATTATCACAGCACTTCATAGAGTTTGAAAAAAGAACATCAATAAAATCTCAAGTTCTAGCAGACTTCATAGCAGATTGGACACCTTCCCAAAGTTCAAGCAAAGAAAAAGCACAACCAGAATAGACAATATATTGCGATGGTGCATGGGGCTTCGTAGGGGCTGGAGCAGCTGCAATAATAACCTCACCTTCAGGCATAAAGATGAAATATGCCGTAAGACTAGAATTTCAATGTACAAACAACATAGCAGAATACGAAGCCGTTCTACTGGGACTTCGCAAAGCAAAAGCAATGGGAATCCAAAGATTGGTAATCAAAACAGATTCACAAATTGTAGCAGGACACATTGAAAAAGACTATAAAGCAAGAGACCTAGAATTAGCAAGATACTTACAATTCCTCAGAGATCAAGAAAAACATTTTGAAGGTTTCACGGTCAAAAACATCTCAAGAAATGACAATTCAGATGCTGACGAATTAGCAAAAGCTGTAGCACAAAACGCAAACCTCCTTCAAGATGTGTTCTATCAAATCTTGAACCAAGCATCCATCAAAGAAGTATAAGTTACCCCCAGAGAAATCCATATAATACAAAGTGAAGATTGGAGAGCCCCAATCATGGCTTACCTTCGTGGGCACTATGAGCCTGAAAATGAAGTCAATGACATAAGAATGAAGCAAAGAACAAGAAATTACAAGATCATCAACAATCAGTTATACAAACAAGGAATATGTGCACCATTACTCAAATGTATAACAATAGAAGAGGGGAAGAAATTATTATCAGAAATACATGAAGGAACTTGCGGCACACATCCCGGAGCAAGAACAATGTCAGGAAAAGCATTTCGTCAGGGATTTTATTGGCAATCAGCCCAAAATGATAGTAAAGAAATTATCAAATCTTGTCACAATTGTCAAATGTCTCCAAACAAGACAAAGGCTCCAGTAACAAATTTACAAACAATAGAACCAACTTGGCCATTGGCAAGATGGGGAATCGACATCATTGGAGAATTGCCTGCAGCACAAGAAAACCATCAATATGTAGTAGTAGCACTGGAATATTTCACTAAGTGGATCGAAGCTAAACCAATGGCAAACGTGTCATCATTCACAATGAAGAAATTTCTTTGGCAAAACATCATTTGTCGCTTCGGAGTTCTAAGGCACATAACAGTAGATAATGGAACTCAATTTGATAGCCAAAATTTCAGAGAATATTGTGACAGCTTGGGAATTCAACTATGCTTCGCATCAGTGAAACACCCGCAGTCAAATGGTGCAGTTGAACGAGCAAATGGAATCATATGCATAGGAATATCAAAATGCCTAGTGGGGCTGTCTAAAGGCAAATGGGTGGATGAGTTACCTAAAGTTGTCTGGACACACAACACTACAGTTTCAAGATCAACAAACTTTACCCCCTTCAAATTACTTTATGGAGAAGAAGCAATAACGCCTGAAGAGATACAATTTCAAGGCCCAAGAACAAATATCGAAATAACAGATGAAGACCAACAAATAACAAGCAAAGACTTACTAGAGGAAGAAAGAATGAAAGTGATCCAGAATCTTGAGAAATATCAGAAGGAAACAAAAAGTTGGTACAATAAAAAAGTTAAACCAAGACAATTAATACCAGGAGATTTCGTCTTGAAAAGAAAAAGAAATGAAGATACAGTCGGAAAGTTCCAGCAAAAATGGGAAGGACCATATCTCATCATAAGGACTAACAAGCCAGGAGCATTTCATCTAGCAGACATGAATGGGAAGCAAATTGATCACACATTCAACATTCAAGACCTACGGAGATACTACCCTTAGATTTTATTTTCATTATTGTACAGAATAGATTAGTTTTACATTTCCAAAAAATTTCAATTCCAATGTAAACGAGCTGCACTCTTTTTCCACTCAGGGGAAACCCTTCACAAGGTGAGTGGTTTTTTAACGAGGCAGTCTCTATTGTAAATTCTCATCAGAGTATAAATGAGAAAACTAGTTCCCCTAAAAAATAATCCGATCAAAGGCCGAAGAGTATACTTCAAATATACTTGTGCATCGGTAAAACAACCAAAAGTATGTAGCATCATTATTCGAACAAGCAAACAATGATGCTAACCTATCAGAATATTTTAAATTCACTAAGCTGAATTTCGACTTCAAAAAAGAAGTCTGCATGTTATCTTCGCCAAAAAGAGCGAATGAATATTTCAAAATTCACTAAGGTGAATTTCGACTTCAAAAAAAGAAGTCCGCATGTTATCTTCGCCAAAAAGAGTGAATGAATATTTCAAATTCACTAAGGTGAATTTCGACTTCAAAAAAGAAGTCTGCATGTTATCTTCGCCAAAAAGAGCGAATGAATATTTCAAATTCACTAAGGTGAATTTCGACTTCAAAAAAGAAGTCCGCATGTTATCTTCGCCAAAAAGAGAGAATGAATATTTCAAATTCACTAAGGTGAATTTCGACTTCAAAAAAGAGAAGTCTGCATGTTATCTTCGCCAAAAGAGCGAATGAATACTTCAAATTCACTAAGGTGAATTTTGACTTCAAAAAAGAAGTTCGCATATTACTTTTGCCAAAAAGAGCGAATGAACATTTCGAATTCACTAAGGTGAATTTTGATTTTAAAAATAAAGTCCGCATATTATTTTCACAAAAAAGAGTGAATGAAAATTTCAAATTTATCAAAGTAAAATTTGACTTAAAAAGTATGCATGTTATCTTCGCTAGAAATACGAAGTCAATTCATCGTCTTCGCTTAAAAAGTAAGGGGACGGTGTTTTCAAATTCACCTAAAGTGAAATTTGATTCTGCAAAATACGAAGTCAATTCATCGTCTTCGCTTAAAAAGTAAGGGGACAGTGTTTTCAAATTCACCTAAAGTGAAATTTGATTCTACAAAATACGAAGTCAATTCATCGTCTTCGCTTAAAAAGTAAGGAGACGGTGTTTTCAAATTCACCTAAAGTGAAATTTGATTCTGCAAAATACGAAGTCAATTCATCGTCTTCGCTTAAAAAAAGTAAGGGGACGATCTTTTCAAATTCACTCAAAGTGAAATCTGATTACATAGAGTGCGAAGTTAATTCATCGTCTTCGCTTGAAGAAAGGATACATCATCCACTTCACTTAACAAATCAAATTACATAAAAATGTCTACACAAACACATACATAAAAACATTTTATTCTATCAAAATACATATCAAATAATTTCTGAAGCAACAATAGCTGCTGCTTCATCAATCAAATCTTCAACAACTTTATCTAAAACATGATCCACCTCCGAACTAAGATAGTCTTCGGAAATATAGCTCGGCGAAGCACTTGAACACGAAGACTAAAAACACACAAGAGAAATGCCATCAAAATTTACTTTCCAAATATCTCCACACCACAATAAAAGAACAAATACCTGAGAAAATTTGCTGCAATCAACAACACGAGGCAAACATCTTTCATTTTCAGCAATCGAGAAATCAGTCTCAAATTCTAGAAACAAGTACATTTCATCAGAGAAATATACACAAAAAAAAACAACACACCAAAACAGCAAAATTTATGTTTGCTTACGTTTCACAAAAAAATCAAAAGAAGGTTTTTCTTCTTCAGTAGCAAACTCCAACCATAAAGTAGGCTCAGCAACAAAATTACCTTTACACATTAACAAGGGCATAACCATAACTCCATCCTGTCCAAAGTTCAACATTTACAAAATATGTTAAAAACTTTCAAAACCTCACCCCTCGAAGCTAGAATCTAAACTACGACAAACTAAAGTACATGATCTTGAGCATCATCATCCCTCGCCCTCTCTTGTTCAAGTCTCTCTTGTCTTCGCTCTGCCTCAACATCAGAAAGTCTCTTCTCAAGCTGCTACAAAACAAAATAAAACAATAGATAAGAAAAACAAAAGGAAAAAACATCGAATCAAAATAAAACATAAGATAACATACTTTTTTCATCTTTTGTTTGGCCTTCATGAAGACATGCTCCCTTCCACCTTGGTTCCATTACTCATGAAAATACTTCTTGCAAAGCATTTGAGTACGAGTAGAAACTTGGTTAAGAGTTTCCACTGACAGAAATCTGTAGCTTTTGTCATATAATTTTTCATACAAGGGATCATTGGCCTCCTTCATCAAGTGAAAAATGGCCCGACTTGAATACATACAACTCAGATCAGCAGAAGTTTATAAAACAGTAGGCAAATCTTCATATTGGCGACAAAGCCAAGCAAAGAATGGATCAAATTCTCCAACTTCTCAGCAAGGATCTTCTGGCTTCGCACCAAATTTGTCATAGCAATTCTTGCAAAGTTCCCACAAGCGATTGCACTTGTTATGAAAATTCTGATCCTTTTCAAGAGATTTTTTTCTCAAGATAATTCTTCTCTCTCACAACTTTATCAAGATCTTTCTTCAAATTATAGAACTCTTCAGTCTTCGTTTCAAGTTCAGCCCCAACTAAAATACACCTAGATTCCATGTTATGAAGAGCCTCAACTGTTTCAACTCTTTCTTTCTCCTTAGCAGCAAGTTGAGATTTCAGAGAATTAATCTCTTCAACCAAACTTTTTTCACGAAGTGCAGCATTTTTCGCTTCATCTTCAATTGATTTACGCAAACTCCTTTGCAAAAGTGCATTCTACATACGAAGTCAAAAACAAAATAACAAATTCAAACAATAAATATAAAAAATAAAATTTTACACAAAAAAAGATAAACAGACAAAATAAACTAACCTTATAAATCATGGAAATACTGCCATCTGCCAACTCAAGCGAAGATTTGCCAACAAGTTCAGCCTCCGCATTAGGAACTGCGAAGGCATCATCAATGCACTTTGACAACTTTAATTCTGGTTTCTTCGGCATAATGCGAAGTTTGTCCAAACCAATTCCAACAAATTTGAAAGTATCTAAATTCACACCTTGAGCCTGGCAGTATTCCATGCAACGTTTATAAGCTTCAAGATTTACACCATCAGGAACTGTTTCCAAAACTTCAGCCGGAGTCGCAGGTTCTTGGGCAACTTCTTTCATCTTGCCAATATCAACAGTTGTCTCCCTCTGGGAAGAAGAATCAGGGAAAAATTTCTCTGCGAAGACAAACAACAAGAATTAAAAAAAAATAAAAAATAATTTTTTTTATTTTTACGCGAAGTAAGAAAAATCACCTGTGGAAACACCCTTTTCAAGCTGAAAAGACACCCTCTCACCAGTAATCACATTGATGGTAGATTCAGATAAACGAGAAACTCGATCTTGTTAAGCTTCTTCATCATGAACTTCATCATCAGATTCATCAAAATCAAGGGCGACAATAGTGGTACCCTTAATTTTTTGTGCCTTCGCACCAGAAACAGCAACATCAGAAACAACTTTCTCAGCACCAACTGCAGAATCTTGATTTACCGGCAAAACATTCTCCAAAACTTCACAACCCAAATTAGCACCTCCAGGCAAAATTATAGTTTCAACTTCATCAAAATTTCCTGGATTGTCTCGGGGAGTTTCAACAGAAAAACTTTGAGAGGATGGCCCAGCAGTCTCCTGCGAAGCCAACACCTCATCTTCGTCTTGCAAACCACCAACACTGGCGGCAACAGTAACCGGAGAAGAAACAGGATTAATTTGATATGAAGCAATATCTTCGCCAACATTTTGTTGTGACGAAGTCAAAATAACTTCAGCAACATCGCCATGGGAAATATTGGCCATTAAATTCTGAAAATAGTTATCAAGCGGAGTCAACATAGGCGGAGTCAGCCCACTAGAATCAAAAACTAAGCTAAACATTCTCACCTCATCATCACAAGACATTTTCTTCAAAGCTTCATCAACAAAATTTTCTGACAATTCAGAATCAGAAAAATTAGCAGTCTTCGCTTTCTTCTTTGAAATTTTCTTGGTAAGCAGAGGCCCACCCCTCTTTTTTCTAGTGACATTTTCAATACCAGGCTTCGCACTTCTGGCATAAGCAGGAGATGGCCTCTCTCCATATTCAATCTGACCAATTTCAAAAACTCTATTTAATCTCTTATAATCCGAACCTAGGATTTTATCCGTCAAATCTTTTTCTTTCTTCAAAAATTTTCCAAGAATTTCAACGGCTTTAATTTCAATAGCAGAAACAAATTCCTTGTCTTCGCTGTACTTCTTTGGACGAAAAACTTCATTATCTGGAAAAATATAAGTTCTCCCTCTGATCACCTTTTCATGAAATCGAACAAAGCTCCAACCTTTCTTCAGAGGCTAAATACGGGCAGCAATATACTCTTCGCAAAGATCACGAGCACTTTGCAGACTTGCAGCAAGCTTATAAAACTTCTCGCAAGATTAGGAACTTCTTGAACTTGAAATTCAGGTTTACACTAAAAAATGTTCTTATGCATCCTTGCAGCCAAAGGGTACTTTGTAACAACTTTGTTAGCTTGATTCTTTTCTTCGACCAAAGGAACTTTATGATAAAACCAATACCGATACCAGTTTTCAACCCACTTATTTTTTAAAGCAGGTGCAATTTGTTTAGCACCACGAGCTGGCTTAAAACTGCAACATCCAAAATATTTGACAACATTTTTACCATCAACCATTTTACTACGAAATTGTGTATGCATCTCATGGATAGAACAAAAAGCTCCAATATCCATATTTCCTCTTTGAGATTTCACTGCCCAAATAAAAAGAGCGGTCTTCGCTATGCCATTTGGAGTCAGATGATGCATCTCAATATTATAAGCCTTCATAATTTCTTCAACAAAATCTTGACATGGCATGCGAAGGCCAGCAGTAAAGTAATTGCGAAACACAACACATTCATCAGGTTCTGGCCTAGGAATTGTTTCATTCTGCGGAGGCAATCTAACATCAGCTTTTTCAAGCATTCTATTTTTTATCATCCACTGCAATTCAGACTCGTCAAAAAAAGATTTGCCAAAATTCAGAGACTTTGTATCATCACCAACAAGCTCCGACTCTGATGCAGAAACATTAGACAAATCTTCACCAGAAACAGAGTGCTCAGATTCAGCTGGTGAATTTTTCGAAAAATTCTTCTCTATGTCTGACATCTACAAAAAATATATATAAATATACACAAAACAATACATAAACAAAAATAAGCATATGAAAAATACAAGACAAAAAATTAAAAAATATTATCCTCAAAATTTTACCTTCGCAACAAAAGAAGGAACGAAAGAATAAAGTGACTTAGCCGAAAATCGACTTCGCGGAAACTTAAAATAGCAACAACACCACCCCGTCTTCGATCGTGTACCCTGAAGAAGGGAACATAGCGCAGTATATATAGGCGGCTTCGGAAAATAACCGTTAAAAACACTGTTCATAGCTAACGGTCATAAACGGCCAACTCCAAAGTTCGGGACGGTGTTTTTTGACTTCGCCTTATTAAATTCAAAATTCACGAATTTCAGACCTTTGGAGTAGGCCTTCATTCGCGAGGGGCTACTGTTGGGAAATTGACTTCGTCCAAAAAACTCAAGCCCAAACTTTGGAGTATGAAAATATATAAAGTTTTCTAATGAAATTTACTTGCAGGAAAAAGTATAGCGAAGAATATATTTCGACTTCGTCGTTCAAGTTTCGACGATCAACTTCGCCTGACGACTTCGTCGTACAACTTTCGATGATCAACTTCGCCTGACAACTTCGTCGTTCAACTTTCGACGATCAACTTCGTCTGATGACTTCGTCGTACAAATTTCGACGATCAACTTCGCCTGACGACTTCGTCGTACAACTTTCGACGATCAACTTCGCCTAACGACTTCGTCGTTCAACTTTCAACGTTCAACTTCGCCTGACGACTTCGTCGACATAGAGTTGACTTCGCTGGATGGAGAAGTAAACAAGAAAAAGAAGTCTGAATCCAGAGAAAATGACTACTTCGCCCTTATGTGAAATAAAGAGTGTAAATATTTAGGTCAGGGGTAAAATAGTCATTTTATGTAAAATACGAAGACTAGGACCCTATAAATACCCCTTCTGACATGTATGGAAAGATCATGAAATAAAGACACCTTTGCTCTCAACTTTGTCTTGTCTGAAATATTTTGATGATTGAGTGAATTGTGTCATTTGACTTGAACTTTTCACCCAACACAAACAGTAAGAAATCATCACTCATATTTGTAAGCACCTGAAACCCTTCTGAAGCACAGGGATGGTTGGTAATGGTAAGCAACATGGTGATGGGCTGCAAATCATAATCATAACCCTATCATAGGAAGCCACACAATTTTTTTGAGATATAGAGAGACGGTCCAGTATCACAGAATCAACAATTTCTAGAAGTAAGCAGTGATGAAGTATGGTAAATCCCACTTGAACAATGGAGGGAAAGAAACCTAATATATGGGTTCTGAACATGGATCTTTGGGAAAAAAACGAAATCAAAGGTTAACATGTGGGTTCCGAAGATGGTATACACAAAAAAGGAATGTGGTACACACAAATAAGGAATATGGTAGATTTGGTATGCACAAATAAGGAGTACTGAGGATTACAATGATAGTGTTTGATTTATGGCACTGACTGGAAAAAAATAATCAGGCACGCCCCATGCTAATAATTCAGCTAGCATTATGTGATATGAATCTACTCAAGAATGTCAACTTAGGAAAAGAAATGTTTCTGCAGCAAAGCAAGAGCTAGCTGACATGTATGTCATATTTACCTGCAGCACATGATCTGTCTATTGTTGTTCCCTTCACTGTTCGGTATATCTGCATCAAGTAAAGCAAATAAGAAAACAAAGCCATGGAAATATTAGACTGATCCTTGTGCTGCCATTTGATTTGCTCTTGCAACGCGCTAAGGAAAACACATTAACTGTGGTTGATATATATTACTATCTAGTTAAATGATCAGATGAAAGAGACAAGTACTTGGCGACAACTACAAACAATGCTAAAAGAAAAGGGTGAAGAGGGCTGACCCAGAGATCATCAAACAGTGCTACCTTTTTGTTTGGTTCTTGACATAAGACTGAAGAATTCAGTTAAGTACAAGCTATAGTTTAGCGAAAAGAAAACAAACAAATAAAATCACTCCATGTGTGTTATAGGCAAAGGAATGAATCAAGTTAGAAAATAAGAGCAGATTCACCCAAGATTCCAACGCAGGTGTGAACTTGAACATTTTAGTGAAGAGATCGAAGCAAAATAAGGATTCCTAATGTAAATAAGTCTTCAGCAAATTTAAATCCCCACTATGAGCAATTTAAATCATGACGTGGAGTAAAAACTTACTAGTAAGAAACTAGAGAGGATTTTATATATGTCACATTACATATAAGTATAAGTTGGTGGTGCGTGCATATGTATGGGACAAATTAGACAGGATTTTTACATAGCTAGCTAGCTACCAGCTGAGACTGGTGCACTTACTACTACCGCTATCACTCAAATAAAAAAGTAACCAATGGCAACAAATGCTAGAACTTACCCTCCACCTTATGTGCCAGTAAAGCGTGTGGATCCAACACCAAGAAACAGGGTGGCATTATTGGTCCAAGGATGTAGAGAGAGATCCAGAATCGTAAACATGCTAAAAATTTAGGCAGAAAATGGTTAGTGGTAGGTCTGAAGATGCAGCAAATTCTACACAAATTGAATCCTACTGTGAAATTCAGTTACCTGTGTTTACTTAGACAGCTGGCATTTATAAGTAGCCATTTCTTTTCTTCTTGGAGGGTGTCAAAGCCTCAGGTTATATGATCTTACAGCCAAGGATAGTAATTTGAATTTGATGCAAGTAAATGTCCCAACTCCCAACCATTTTGTCCTCTATGCTTAAGAAATCCCATCACCAGTTAAATGTTTCTTCTGTTCTCTCGCCACTTCCATCATCTCTCTACTGCCTAACTCCTACAAAAACAACTGTACAAAAAGCAGAGAAGGGCCAGGTGGGAAGAGCATTACATATTCTTGTATGACGATGCATCTAATCACACTAGCATCCAACAGAAGGTAGCACATAGCAGTCAATTGCAAAACAACAGTCAGCTTGCAGTGACATTTCATCAAACACCTAGACTACACGCAGTGGCAGCACAGAGCAGCAAGCACATCGCAGGAGCACAGACCAACAAGCAGAGGATTTTCTAGCGCTTGAACTCCAGATGCAGGCGCGAGTGGCCCAATGGCCCCATGGAAAAGTGGTGTGTAGCAGTAGCAGTAGCAGCAACACCAGATAGCAACATGAGATTGGGGGTGATAGGGAGGACAACCTCACCTGGATTCTCCATGTACGCCATAGAAGACGGTGCCGACGAGGTAGATGTACTCGAGGATGAGATGGACCCGGTCTCCCTACCATGAGCGGCCGTGGATCTGGCCTCCCTCGTACAAGAGGTTGTGGATTTGGCGCACGAGCAGGGCCCCTAATGGTTGCTCAACACCGCGAGTTGGTGGAGGGTGAAGGGCGGCAACGGACGGGACTGGGGCGGCGTGGTGGCGACGGACGGGACTGGGGCGGGGTGGTGGCGACGGATGAGACTGGGTGCTGCCTGCGGGAACCCCAAACCCTAACGAATCTAGTGCCTACACAGAGCCGCAGGTGATAAGGTGGACGGGCGGCATCGGCATCGGCGGAGCGCACCAGCAGCGACCAGGGCGGACTGCGGACGTGGAAGGTGGGAGCGCGCCACACAAGTGTGGGATCCGGCGGCAGAGGGGGTCGGGGAGATGCGGAGAAGATAGAGAGGGAGGAGGAGGACGAAACGAGTGTTGATGTCGCAGAGGACATCGGACCGACCCAGGGGACGGGTTGGACCGGTTCCGGACTTGAGTACAAACTGAACCCGTCTTCATAATTTTTTCGGGTCCGATGGCTCCGGGTAATGACGTGTTTTATCGGGGCGCGTCGCTAACCACACCCTTAGTTATTAGTGACGCGTCTAGTTGAAAAGAGTCACTGCTAACTTGTTATAAGTGACGCGTTTTGGTTCCTGGCCATGGGCAACAGATAACCAGTGACGCGCTCCGTTGACGCACATCACTAATATTGCACTAGTGACGCATTTTAATTCCAAGTCACTGAATAAGGTGTCTCCTTTGTGATGTTTTGGCATAGTGCATACATCTTATGTGCGCCCCAGAAATAGTCACACACATAAGCCGACAAATTAACAAAAGTATCATCACTGTGTACATACATCACGATATTACATCACGTAGTTCTTAACATAACAAGCAGAAAAATAAATAACAACTCTCAAACAAAGTTTCTGCTCCACAGGGAAGGTCGACTGGTTGACCCAAACCTAGTAATCTTCAGGGAATCCTCGTAGAAACTGTCATCTGTTACCCATCCGGGATTTTTATCCAAAAACGAAATTAAAACAAAGTACACTCGTACTCCGCAAGTATAGTATGAGGATTCATGAGGCTCAAAAAGGATAGACACGGTTGACTGGAGTTAGCACTTTTAGTAGATCAACATTTTATTATTAATTAATATCAAGTTATGCTTAAGCTCCCATTTAACCCACATGATCACCTACTAGAATTAAGGAGAGAAATTGATCATCAATATAATCTCATCATCATTGTCATAAGTCATCCACATGTCAAGTAACCATTTATTTTGTGAGTTTTCCGGGCCGCTCGTGACCGTGAGCACGGCTGTTATAACAGTTTTAACACTCTGCAGATGTTGTGCATCTTTACCCGTGAGTCGTGTTGCCCATATGCCCGGGGCCCATCGACCCCCTAACACTCCCAAGGTGAGTAGACATGGTACACTATGAAGCCTTCCATAGGCCTTTTCTAACAAGTTAGGGCTGCGAGGTTTCCTCGGCATGCAGATATAGAGAACCCCTTTCGATGGCACAATTCCCGCAGGCTATACACATTAGAACAGAGGCAGTTCTATACCCAACATGGCAAGCCCCTCTTGCGCCCTTTTGGGTAACCTCTAACAAGCTAGAAAAGATCCTATTACTGAGCTAAAGTCAGAGCTATATAACTCTCACGGTTGCACTATATGTCCCAGCTTTTACCCTACAGATAAGTCCTTACGAAGGGTTTAGGGCAACATGATTAACATCATTTGCACCATCACCCTATAGTTCCACTGTTACCATCATGTTTATCCATTGGTTCCATTAGTCATAGTGTAGATCATGTTTAGTTAGAGCACTAGCATTCTACCAATATGCAAATAACCCCATAGGAATCAAGGTACAGGTCATCAATTAGCTAGGAAGTCCTTATAGTCGAGCAATATTAGACACATGTATAATGAGTATATTATATAATGAATAGGACATCAAGGTAGGTCCATGCTATACTTCCCTTGGTTCATGAACTACTGCTGGTCCTGCTGCTCCTCGTACGTGTCCGGATTCTCGAAGTACTCCTCACCATCTAAACTCAAACGACACAAAGTACAACACGCATTCCAGAACAGACATACAAGCAAAACATGACTACGATTAGAATAGTACACCAACAATAAATAAAACTATATAAAATGTTTACCAAAATCATCTACGTCTCGTTACGATCACAACGATGCGAATTGCACGAAAAACGGAGCTGCAACGCACAAGTTACGAGCTATTTACGGTTCCAAAAGCTAGCTATTAAACTAGACTTAATCGAAAAATTCAAAAGCTCCTAACAGGTCTAACAGTAGCACTATTGCGTAGATCATGAAATTACGAACCTAACGCAAGTTGAACGGGTCAAATCGGAGTTAAAATGACGATTTTATAAGCAAAATAGTGCAGTGGCATTTCTGTAAATACTGTAAAGTTAAATGAATTGAAATAAATAAAAGAAAATCCGTATTTTGAATCGGCCGAGGACTGCGGGCATAATTATGGGAAAAAGCAGGGTCTCTTTAACAAAAAGACCCTCGAAGGGGTACGATTGATCTTGGGCCACACGATTAAAAATGAACGGCTCAGATTTGATGGAGGGGAGGAGGGGCGGCGCAGCTCGCCGGAGAAGACGAGCCCGCGGCGGTGCTCCATGGCCGGCGGTGTGCGGCTCGCCAGAGTAGGCGGCTAGGGCGCTACGGGTCTCATCTCGCCAAGCCGAGAGCACCGGAAGAGAGCGGGGGTGAAGGCGAATCCGTCCCGGGGCAAAACACGGCCGGAGGACATGACCAGCGCGGTGGTCGCCATGGACGGCGGCGAGAGGCTCGCGGGTGCTCGTGGAAACGGCCCTAGAGGCCACCACCCGACACGGGAGGTGGATGGGGAGAAAGAGGGGAGCGGGGCGAAGCTCACCAAGCGGTAAAATGAAGACAAGGGCGGCTCGGAGACGATGGCGACGCGGAGGAGACGGACGGCACTCCGGCGACCTGCGGTGTTGCAGATTGCGGCTCTAGCGAGTGGAAATGGAGCAGGGAGGGGCAACAGAGGGAGCGGCGTCGGGTGCGGCTTCCATTTAAAAGGGGCCAGGCACGGGGAGACGCTCCCACGATGGGAGGATCGTGGGCGCGGGGCGGCGGACGATGGTTGCGGCTTCGACCGAGAGAGCGGACGGAGGTTGGAGAAGAGCGCCGACAAGTGGGCCCGGGTTGTCAGCCGCTGAGAGAGGGAAGGAAGGGCGCGAGCGGCAACGGTTGCCAGCGCTGACCGGGCCGGCCCAGCAAGGAAGAAAGGAGGGAGGAGGGGAAAGGAAAAGCGCGAGCGGGCCGGTGGGAGGAAATGGGCCAGTAGGCCGATTGGGCTGAAAGGAGGGAGGGGGAAGGAAAAGAAGTTTCTTTTTCTAATTTGATTTTCCAAATCCAATTTCAAATGTTTTTGAATCTCTTTTGAACTTTGGATCAAAACCAATCAATACAATAAATAAAATGTGGCAGCATGAGTGCATCAACATGTTGCTAACCTTATGATTAATTTTAATTTCACAAAAAATTATTATTCCCTATATTTAAATGCACACTCAATTACACAAATAAATCATATTTAACTATTTTGAAATTATGAAAAATTTAGGGTGTTACATTTATAGATTATGAAATTTAAAAATTTAGAATTTCTAAACGACCTTGAATGTTCACATAGTTCATACCAAAATCGTAGTCGCTGATCTAATCTACATGTTTTGATATTCAATTTTCTGGATTTTCATACAATCTCAGATAGAGTAACACACTCTTTACCAAAACTATAGATCTCAACGAGACCTAAAACTTTATAGTTGAATTTTTTTATTTAAAATCATTTAAGGCTGAAATATTCAATACAATATTTTTGGTTGGTGGAATGGTATTATGTGCGCATCTTTCTCTCCTTATTGAGATAGGTCTCATGACCGGAACAATAATTTTGTGTAATGAGAAGTAAGTTATACTGGAAATTTGAGTTTATTGATTTACGGAAATGCTACATGCAGGGCGTCCATCAGTCCGGACGCCCCTTCATGGGCCTGCATACCAGCCTAATAGACCTCTGCTCTGCGCCTGCTCATTTTTTAATTACGGTATATCCGTGCGGCATCCGTCTCTTCCGTTGCGCCGATTAGATAAGAAAAGGAGAAGGAGACGAGAGACCTGCTTCCGCTCTGCTCGGCACGTCGACGGTCACCCTGTCTGCTCCTGCTCCGTCGATCGCCCCACTGCTCCTGCTCTATGGCCCACTCCGCCGTCGACGATCACCCCGCGCTGCTCCTCCTCTTGCTCCACCTCACCGCCCCTCTGCTTCCTACCGCTGCTTCTACTCTGCGGCCCAATTCACCTGACAGCTCGGGCACTGCCGCGCCCATGCGTGGTAACTGCTCCCTTAGCCACCAGCTAGCCACTGAGGCTGCCGCGCAAGGAGAAGCATCGAGCTCTGGCGCAGAAGCCCTCTGGCCTCGCCTCCTACTACGGCTGTGGTGCCCAGATGCAGATGACGGAGGAGGCCGCACCGAGATATAATGCATGTTGCAAGCGTAAATTTTAAACGTTTTAGATGTTTTAAATATATGTTTCAAGTGTTTCAGAAGGATGTTCCAAAAGTAGATCGGGATGTTGCATATGTTGCAATGGGCTATACACGTATGTTTCAGTATATATTCCAAATGTTTTATCTGTTCAGACGTATGTTGTAAGTGTTTCATTTGGATGTTGCAAAACTAGATCGGGATGTTGCATATATATGCAAGAGTTTCAGGTGTTTTTATACGTACGTTGCAAGTGTTTCATCTTGATGTTTGCATATGTTTGCAATGGCTACACGTGTTTTCAAGTTTTTTTTGTGCTTTGCAAGTGTTCAGACGTATGTTGCAAGTGTGTTCATCTGGATGTTGCAAGTGTTTCATCTGGATGTTGCAAAAGTAGATCAGGTGTTGCACATGTTGCAATGGGTGTGAGAAGGAGAGAGAGCGCGAGCGGTCTCTGCGCGCAGTCTGGCGGCGCGGACGTCGTCCGGGCAGCGTGTGGGCTCCGTGTGGGCGCGCGAAATGTAGGCTCGGGCAGGGACGAGCTGGCCCAAGCACAAGAAACAGAGTGCAGCGCGGGCATCCATCCGAATGTTTGACGCTAGCAATGCCAATTGATTTAAGGATGTATACTAGATTCACATGCTAGATTTCTTCCCTATTTTGCGATTCTCTAGCCTAGATAATTAAGTAATCAAGTTAGGATGTCGTGCAACTGTCACACAACTAATGCAAGTATTGATTTCTTTTTACATTTGTAGGGTTGCTTACATCTCTTCTAGGCAGCACACCAGCTATCCTAATGCAAGAGGTCGTGTGCACTCCTTGAATGGTTACGGTTTGAATGCTAGAGATATGAAAATTACAAATAGCATGGAACTGCTAGCTTCCCAATAGCACATGTAATGCAAGACGTGTTGCATTCATGTCATGACGTGAATACTGTACGTACTATTTCCAGCTTCTGATGTCGCATGGTCTGCTGGCAAAACAGATGCTTATGAACTAATTATAGCAATAGCAATATGCTGCTAATGAAAACCAGCATATTATTGGTACAAATTCGATCAAAAGGTTAGCTATGTTCCAAAAAAGATTGTGAGTACTTCTCATTCCTGAAACAATCATGATGGATTACAAAATAAGTGGTTCAGTTTTTGGTGTTCAGTAGTAATATGCTTAACCATTTTTAGTTTGGTTGAGTAATCCTACGTCAACATAGCAATGTTGTTGAACTCGGCAGCCTGCCGCAATGCGAGGTTTGGTATGTTTAGATCACTTCACTATAATTTAAAGGTGATCCAAATAGAACCTTGGCACTATCGACCACCAATGTTGTTCCGCATTTCATAATGAGTGCTTGATGTTGTCTATTGAAGCGAGTAAATGACGACTGATAGTGACACATTGTACATACCTAATTCATTTCCAGAAGTCGTTTTCGCACAAGAATAAGAGGTTTACACGCGAGGTGCCGTGGATTATTATTTACAACAAGTGTACTGGTACACGTAATAGCAGGAATAAAAAAGTTTGACTCGATCACATGCTGACTATTTAATAATTAAAATGAAAAAAAAGGAAAAAGGATGTACATCATGTCATCACATTAGTGGGTAGGACGGGCGGATGGCGATGCCGCAGAGCCCCTCCGGCTTGCCGGCGACGTCCTTCCTCATCTTGATGTATCCGCCGTCGCCCCAGCTCTCCCCCCACGAGTTCTTGATGATCCAGTACTTGTCCCCGCCGGCCGCCGCCTCCTCCTGGCCGTAGCCCACGACGGTGACGCCGTGGTTCAGGTTGGTCCCGCAGGGCCCGTTGTAGACGCCCTTCTTGTAGTGCTGGAAATTGTCCCCGCCGGCCTCGATGGACACGGCCACGGGCTGCCCCGCCGCCGCGTTCGCCAGCGACGCCTCGCTCCGGGTGGCCACGCGCCGGAGCCCCGCGATGCTGACCGCGTTGTGGGAGAGCTTGGCCCTGTTGCAGGCGTCCGTGGTGCCCGTGTACGGGTAGTCCTCCTCCGTGGTGAGCCCGCCGTTGGAGGTGATCCACTCCAGCGCGCGGTAGCTGATGCCGCCGTCGCAGCCGGCGTCCAGCGTGTCGCAGTCCACCAGCTCCTGCTCCGACAGCGACACCAGCTTCCCCGTCCGGATCTGGTAGATCCCTTCAACCACCGCCACCGTCGAGAACGCCCAGCACGACCCTGCACATGCAGATGCAGGCAAAAGCATGTGTTTGCGCAGTGACAAGCATGCATGCATGTGGTTAGGAACAGGTGAGAGCAATAATTGGTGGCAAATGACAAGTGCCAGGACGGAATGACATGATGATGCTCTTTACGGGTTGTGTGCGTACCACATCGGCCTTGGTTCTTCACCGGCGTCACGGCGCCGCTGGCCCGCCAGTCGACGCTCGCCGGCGCGGCGGTGGACAGGTTCACGTACACCGGCAGCTGGCCCGGCGCGCCCCGGCCGACGGCGTCAACGGGCCCCGCGCGGGTGGTGATCACCGCCGCGTCCTCGTCCTCGTCCGCGGGCAGCTGCGCCGGCGGGGGCGCCGTGTACATGGCCATGAACTCCTGGTTGGTGAGGTCGGTGTAGGCCGTCTCGCCGAGCTCGTACGTGAGCCCCGCCGCCTTGGCCTCGGCGTTGGTGGCCTCGATGTACGCCATGTTGCGCGCGTACACCCGGAACCGCCGACGCTCCTCGGCGACCGTGGCGTAGGACTTGTTGTACGCCGCCTTCCATCGCTGGAACCTCTCCATCATCGGGCTGTCGTCGTCGGTGCTGCTCCCCATGTCGCCGGCGTACGGTCTGTGGGCCGTCGCCGACGAGCAGCCTTGGTGGAAGACAGCGATGAGGAGGAGGAGGAGGACCACGCATGGCAGCGACCGCTTGGAGGAGGACGCCATGGATGATCGGGACTGGTTGGCCTAGCCCGCGGTTGGTCTACGCTAATGGTAACATGATGAGACAAATGATTGATGGGGAGGTGCATATATTAATATATATAAACGAGTGGTGCTGAGATGGATATACGTACACAACTGTGATTGGAGAGGGGACGGCCAAGTCAAAGTCTTGGCTTCACGCCTTCACGGCTTCACCTCGGCCCTTGTGCTGACAAAGCTAGCCAGTCAGACAGACACACCACACGGGAGTTCAATCTTGGCCTTGATTAGATGGCCGACTTGGGGTGGCCGATTCTGCACAGTATCATCTCCGAGCACTGTAACATTTCTGTTTTTAGTGATAATAATTGTCTAAATCTTGATTAATTAGGCTTAAAATATTCGTCTCGCAAAGTACAACAAAACTGTGCAATTAGTTTTTGATTTCATCTACATTTAATACTCCATGTATATGCCGACATTTTGATGTGACGGGAAATCTTCTTTTTGCATAGTGGAATTTGGGGGTGAATTTTGGTATCTAAACAAGGCTCTTGTAATGCTCCGGAAATTATTGGTGGTGCAAATCACCTCTTCGATGGATTCATGAAATAGAAAAACATACCTATAGGAGTTTTAAAAAAACTTGAAATGATACACATCCATGGTACGTCTATAGATGTAAAATTATCACAAAATTTTGAGATTTGAAACTCCATCTGGAAAAATCCATACGAAAAGAACAAATTTCAGGTACATATACACTACAAGACAAATTTTTCTTATGAATTTTTATAAAATGATTTGGAATCCTTTTTTTACAATGTACATTTATAGATGCCCATCTTTTTTATATTTGTTCTATATATGTGATGGGTTTTTTATTTATTTTTCATTTATCGTTTGATAGCTTTAGATCGCTAGTCTATTATTACAATCTCGTAGTATAGTATTAATGTGGTAGGTTTAGCCATTAAACTTCTTTGAACTTATACTAATACTAAGTTTTTATTTACTTGTTTTTCAAATCAAACTACTACTTTTAAAAATATATGCTGCGGAGGCACAGTCTCGAAAAACTACTGCTTTTTCTAATTTGCAATTTTAAATTTAGATTTTCACTAATTCTAATTTGTAAGTACTATTCATTTATATAAATTCTCTTTCCAATTATTTTGGAGACAAAACATTAACTTTTCATGTTTTAATCTATTACCTTACCTTAGTAATTATGCTTTACACGGACGGTTTATGTATATAATTTTCTTTACAACTCCAATGAATGTCAATTTGCTATTTTATTCAATTTGTTATTGCAAATTTATATTCATTTAATTGAATAAGGCATGGATTCTATGGTTTAGTCTATGCCATTAGATAATAAAGAATACAACAGTGTAGGTTCTTTGTTTTTATTAATATGGTAACTATTAATTATATTAGATATGGACTCTTTGTTTAATCTAATCCATTAGATCATCACAAATGTTATATGTTCTTTTTGTTTTTCGCTTAAGTGGAGGCCCTTCTGTTAAGGCAAACAGAAGACTATTTTCTTTAGTGGTAACATATAACATAGACTTCTTCCATGATCCAAAATATTTTTAAATATTTTATATATGGCAACGTAATTTATTATCTATTGGTTGTATAAGGTATGAATTATCTGGTTTAATCTAGGCTATTAGATCATCATAAAATCCAAGGATATATGTTCTTTTTATTCCCTTTATTGATGTGGTACTTATTAATTTTATTAGCCATGCATGGACTCTTTATTGAATCCAAGCTATTTGATCATCATAAATGGTATATGTTTTTTATTAAGTAGGCCCACCTATCTAGATAGATGAAACAATATTTATCTTTAGTAGTAAGATCCACTCAAAAAAGATCTTTAGTAGTAAGATATAGTGATACTTCTATTTTTATCTATAGTTTTGTTCATTTTCTTATCGGCTACTTCTATTTTTTTCTTTTTGTGATCTGCAAGTAATATTTTTCATTTTCTTATATATGGCTGTGTAGACAGATTTTCTCCTAGTCAGACTCCTTCAATTCATTTGCAGCCAACCATGATGTAAAAAATATACGTTCCTTGATATTTTATTTTTTAAACATGATTATAGTATTGGCTTAGGGCTCTTGTGTAAAAAAACGGTAGTGCTAGCGCCCGGACGTCCGGGGCGGACGCCGGACGCCCGTGCCGCAGCACTCTACACCCGCGCTCACGCTAGTATGCCTCCGCCCGCGCACCCACACGGGGCCATCGCCGCTCGGACGACGACGCCCACACCGCCTGACTGCGCGTGGGAGCCGCTCGCGCCCTCCCATTTCCCACGCGCAGCCCATATGCAACACCCAATCTACTTTTAAAATATCGAGATGCAACACTTGTAACATATGTCAAGAAACACTTGAAACATGTTTTTGAAACACTTATAAAAAAACACTTGAAAAATGTTTAAAAGCCATTACAAACATAAGCAACATCAGATAAAACACTTGCAACATATGTGTGTAAAACATATGCAACACATAGATAAACACACTTGCAACATAGTCTGAAAACATTGATGAAACATTGGGAACAGACGCTTGCAACATACGTGTATAACCATTACAACATATGAAACATTCCGATCTACTTTTGCAACATCCATCTGAAATACTTACAACATACCTCTGAAACTTCTGTAACACTCGAAACATACGCTTGCAACATATGTTTTTCAACCTTCTTCCGCACGACGCAGAATAGAGCGGGGAACGGCCGGTTCCGGCCAGCTGATGACCGAGGATGGTGGTACGGCTTGGTAGCGGCCAGCTACGCCTGTGCCTATCGTGGGCCCGACCAGTGATGGCCCATGCGGCGTCCGGGTGCTTGCACGGATGCTGCTAGGTTGGCCCGGCCAGCCAGTAGCACCGACAAGAGGTGAGGAGGCTTGCCGGCTCGTTGGAGGTGGCCGTGGCAAGCGGGCAGCGTGGAGGAGGCGGCCATGGCAAGCAGGCAGCGCAGGTGCGGCGGTTGAGAACGCAACAAGGAGGAGTCACGAAGTCATCGAAGTATCCAGGTTTTTAGAAGCCATAGAAGTCGACCAATAGGCTTGTTGGGTCGGTCACAGGCCCAGGTAGCAAGTGTCTCGGGGGACGGATGCCCTGACTACAACTTTATAGTGATAATATGTCCGACCTTAGGAAGGTACCACTGATTTTTTCCTTTCCAAGATTGATATCATTGTTTATTAACAAAATTTCGTTTTATCAAGATTGGCTGGGCTATTAAGATTAGGATGTAAGGATTAATGTAGACTTTTTTATCATTATAAAATATAACAGTGTACGTCCTTTTATTTTTTTCGATTAATCTCAAAATTTCTGGACTCTCTGTCTCTCTCGACGAATCATGATGACTCCTTTTAACAATATTATATATTAATTAATAGATTATTAATCGCCCATCCATCCCTTTCAACCAAATAGTCCCACATGTGATGCATAAAAGGCTGGTTGGTATGTTTCCCTCCTTATGACCACCATTCTCGTACAACAGTAGTACAACTATATAGCTTAAACTTTAAACAATGGAAGGCATGAAAGCTTTTTACTAATTAAATATGGATAGAAATTTGGGGGATACCGTACATCACAAAGTGCTACTACTAGTCATCCTGTTGCGTGCACACACACTCCCAAACAATCAGTTTCTTATTGTTGAACTTTTCTTTGTAGAACCTTTTTTTTTCTACTATATAAACCTATAGTACATCCCCACCCACCCCTATGTGGAATTTTTTTTTAGAGTAAAGTGCACCAGCGGTTCTTAAACTTGCGCTGCTGTGTCATCCCGGTCCCTAAACTCGCAAATCGACCGTTTAGGTCCTCAAACTTGTTCATCTGTATCATCTGGGTCCCTACACTTGTTCTGCGGTGTCATTCTGGTCCCTAAACTTGCAAAGCGACTGCTTAGGTCCTCAAACTTATTCGGTTGTGTCATCTAGGTCCCTAAACATGGTTTTAAGTCTTATCTGGGTCCAAACAGGGCGATCTAAAACCTTAATATCAAACAATAATTCATAACTATTTCATATGAACTCAAATAAGGACAAACTTTATATCAAAATTGTAGCCCTCGACGCGATCTAGAACCTTGTAGTTGAAAAGTTTTTTATTTAAAGTCATTTAGTATCCCAAAATATTATTGTAAGTTTGAAGTTTACAAATTTAAATTTTAAATATCAATATCTATAAACTTATAATACTATTTTGGGATACTAAATGACTTCAAATAAAAAAATCAACTACAAAGTTGTAAAAAACTTCAAACTATAACTTTCATATAGACCATATCAATATCTAAGATTGTTTGATAATTTGAAATTTGAAATTTTAAAATCTATAAACATACAATAATATTTTGGGATACTAAACGACTTCAAATGAAAAACTTTTCAACTACAAAGTTCTAGATCGCGTCGAGGGCTATAATTTTGATATCAGGTTTTTAGATCGTCCTGTTTGGACCCAGATGAAACTCAAAACCATGTTTAGGGACCTGGATGACATAACCGAACAAGTTTGAGGACCTAAACAGTCGCTTTGCAAGTTTAGGGACCGGGATGACACCGCAGAACAAGTTTAGGGACCCAAATGACACAGATGAACAAGTTTGAGTACCTAAACGGTCGATTTACGAGTTTAGAGACCGGGATGACACAGCAGCGCAAGTTTAGGGACCGCTGGTGCACTTTACTCTTTTTTTTATATATAGATCGCAGCCCCACCGCGTTTGTTCGTTAGAAAAGGAATCGATCCCCCCTCATCTCTTCGGTGTGAGAGAACTCTAGGCCACACCTCCTTTTTCTTCGGTGAGAGGAGAAGAACAGGGAGGAAGGAATTTCTTGGTTCCCCGCCTTCGGGTTGGGAAATCTCTTGACTGACGAGCAGCAGAGCAGAATTTG
Organism: Saccharum spontaneum; assembly: GCA_022457205.1. Taxonomy (NCBI): domain Eukaryota; kingdom Viridiplantae; phylum Streptophyta; class Magnoliopsida; order Poales; family Poaceae; genus Saccharum; species Saccharum spontaneum. Next base: position 29,750,416 of record CM039585.1, on the reverse strand, counting down.
AATTTCTCGAGGTCGCTGGTTGCAGCGAGGTCCGGGCCTTCGTGGGATTTGAAAATTGGATGTTCTAATGAGTGAGAAGATGTGCCATTGGAATATGTCCTAAATCAATTTCACCATGTGCTGGAAGAGGACGGCTCGTCTCTCTCCTCTCAACACGACTGACACGAGCCAGACGAGCGACACAGGCGGGGTGGGCCATGGCGACAGGAGCGGCAGGCCACCGAGCAAGGGTACACCATGCGATCGGAGCGGGTCCGAGCGACGGGTGCAGGCTACAGTAACTGGCTCAGCCGCGCAGCCGGGAGGTGAGTCACCTCCGCCTTCCGCGAACTTGGTCCACGACGTGTCTTCTCTGCGGTCGCTGTCCTCTGGGCCATGGCGGCCGGCTGATAGGTGTGTACACCATATCCCCTTCGGGGATAAGGCTACCAATCCTTCGCCATTCTCTCATCTTCACCCTTTCCCCTCCGTCTCCTCTGAAGGCGGAAACCCTAGCGATTCCTCTCGAATCGCGGCTGCGGGGCGAGTGGAGAGGTGGGATCGGCTTCCGCACGAGGTATGCGACCATCCTGATGCAGATATTAGCGCTCGCCTTGTTCACCTGTGGAGTCATAGCATTGAGATTGGAGTTTGTGGGGTGATTGCGGTGAGGGGTAATCCGGTAACAGCTCCCCTTGGTAGTGCTGCTCCGGTGAGATCGTACTGGTCGACTCTTGGTGGTGACACACTATCATTTTCGCAGGTTCTCCAGGCTCCTCAGCAGCCTAGGAGAAGTATGGATCGGTGTCCACAATTTCCGAATCGGTTCTATTCTGGGTCTGATGGCAATCGGGGAGGTGTCCGGCCTGGTTGGTAGAATCAGGGTAGGGGTTGGGTTCCGAGGGGGAGAGATAGAGGTGGCGGTCATTTTCAAGGAGGAGGTGGTCGTGATTTCGGTAACAGAGATGCTTGGTCCCAATGTCAGAATGAGCGCTAGATTGAGCAGGTACCCCCGGAGGAGCAGAAAGAGGAATCTAATCCTATTCAGAATACTGTGAATGCTGAGGTTGAAACTTCTGTTAATAACTCGACTCAGATTGGGATGGGTGGTAGCCAGGATACTCAGGAAGGTGAAAAGGGGGTTCAGGCTGCTCCAACTGAGTAACAGAACAATCCTCTTATCTGCCATAGGTGTGGTAAGGTGGGGCATCCGGTTAATAGTTGTTCTAATCCTGTCTGTCCTAGATGTCACAAGGAGGATCATGTGGCAAGAGTTTGTTCCATTAAAATGCCATGGGAGTTTATCTCCCCTTTCTATGGTTTGTCTGCATATGGACAGGGGTTTCATGTGATTAAAAGTGTCACTGTTGATGAGGGGATCAAAGATATGGCAACTACTGCTCTAATTACTGTTACTGTTGGTCAGGCAACTGCTAGGGATATTGAGAATGAATTCAGGTTGAAAGAAGGACCAAATTCATCATGGAGGTGGTATGCCAAGAAAGTGGGGGAAGGCAGGTACCAGATAAGGTTCCCTAATGTCTAGACTATAGAAGATTTAGCTCATTTTACTGAAATGAGAATGAGATCAAAACTTGATGTGGTGATCAAGCTTGAGAAATAGAATCCTGCTACTGGCTCCAAGGGAGCCCTAGATGTGGCTTGGTTCAGAATATTTAATATCCCTCCTGAGAAGAGATCCTACTCTAATGTATGCATGGTGGCCTCTAAGGTGGGACTGCCCTTGGAAGTGGATAAGGATAGCTTGCATAAGAATGATTATGTCAAAGTAAAAATTGGATGCAAAGATGTGACTAAGGTGCCTGCATCTATGGATAGACTACTTGATTTTCACTTCTATGACTATGTCTTCCAGAGAGAAGTACCTCAGGATGGATATACCAACCCTGCTGGTACCCAATGGGTCGGGAATGATAAGGAGCAGCCTAGGGATGGCATCCCCTTGCCCAAGAAACAGAGGATGACTAATGCTAAGACTGGGGGACAGCCCTCTGAAGTTGGCCCTAGTAACAATAGTAATGAAGGAAAAGGGAAACAACAGGCTGGAGATTGCTCTCAACAGCAAGAGAAGCAAAAAAATTCAGGTGCTGAAGAGGATAGTGAAGATGAAGGTCTCAAGATTGGTGACCTAATTGCACCTGGTTCTGATCAACTCCGATTTGGTGATTTTAAACCCAGTTGAGATCAGAAAAGTCAGCTGCATAACTATTGATGTAAATCCTTAGACTGTGATAAATGAATATGGTTCCAACATGATGAAGCACAAATATGATCCTCTCAAAACTATTGAAGCCAAGAGTGCTCTGTATGATTGTAGCAAAGAGAATTTCTTCCAGATTGATGATTTGGTGACTAAGTCTGGTGCTAGTAAAAGCCTGCCTACTATTTTAGAAGACAAAGAAGTGAGGGGTACTGTGGACAGAGTTGTGTCTATAAGCCTAGTTAAAGGTAGTCAAGGTGCTCCAGAAGTGGACTTATCCAGCCAAGAAGAAATGTTATAGAAGAAAAGCCAAGAGATTGACTGGGAACTGTTTGAAGAAGAAGATGGTAAAAAATCTGAGATTGCTGAAATAGATATGGATACAACTCAATAGAAGGAGACTCCTAGCCTAGTTCATTCTGAAGCAGTACAGAGTTCTGAGATGGGGGTGGTCACAAGCAAAATACCTGCAGCAGGAGATATGACAACCGCAGCTCACAATCCCTAGGAAAGTCATGGTACAGATCCTTCACCTCTTGTGGAGGTTGGACATAAGAAGAGTCAGGAGGATTGACCTGAATGGCAGCAAGTGAGGCAAAGCAAAAGGCTCAGGGATTCTGGAACTTCTCAACTAAAGATGGGTGGCCAAGTTCAAAATAATACCACTGCTGTTATGGTAAATGAAGGTATGATCTCTGCTAATCAGAACTCCTTTGCAGTTCTTAATAACTCACATATCATTTCTTTGGCTTCAGAAATGGGGGTTCATTTTGAGTCCCTTTCTTTTGAGAAAATTGATGTTGTTAACGATTTGGAGAAAGCTAGGATGAAAATTAATGAACACTCTAGTAACCTTATGGATCAGGGTAATAACATGGAAGATGAAGTCTTTCCCTTAGAAGACCAACAAGTCTTAGAATGGGGCTCTGAGGAGTCTGAAGAAGAACCTGTGTGTTTACCGTTAGTGTAAGAAAGAGTAGATCCTCTAAAAAGAAACTTAAGAGAAAACCCAGAGCAACTAAGGTCCATCCTTTGAAGGGCTTATTGATTCTGTGGGAGATAAATCTAAGGTTAGCCCTAGATTTAATCTTAGAGACAGGAGAACAATCAAAAAGGTCTATCCATGATAGGTGTAATCTGAAATTGTAGGGGGTGGCAAAGAAAGGCCTGAGTTTCTTCATTAAGGAACTAATCTAGGATCATAAGGCTAACTTCATTGGTATTCAGGAAACCATGAAAATGTCTTACTCTCAAAAAAATTTAGGAATATTGATAATGCCAAAGAATTCAGTTAGTGAAAGCATCTAGGCCCCGAGGTTTGGTTTCGGCAATTGATGACAACGCTTTATTACCATGACTAACGTGTGTTTTGCAGAAACTTTGGTAAGTTAGGTCATGGAGGTTATAACTGCTTTGGGCACCATGGTATTCATGCTCCTTGATGGAAATCGTTTCGGTTTTGAAAAGAGTGACGTCAAGATTAAGGACGGTTAGTTTCGGATGACGAGGTGTTGAGATTCATTCGGAATAGTCGTTAGGATCTTCGTTTTTCTCTTTTGGCCGTACTATAAAGGGGGGCATGAGCAGGTAGCTTGACCTAGGCGAGTCCTATGTTTAGGTGTGGTGCACACTTGTTAAACTTGGCACTAGGCAGCTCTAGAATAGCTCAAAGTTCAGTTGGAAGCAACTTGGTTCAAGTTGCGACGCGTTTCAGAAAGTTTAGGGTGGTTTTCCCTTGACCGGACGCGGTCCTCGGCATGATCGGACGCGTCCGGTCAGTTCAGTTCCGCGGCTAGGGTTTGGCTCTGATGACCGGACGCGGTCCTTGCGAGGACCGGACGCGGTGGTCAGAAGCCGACACGTGTCACTTGAGGGAAACACCCGATCGGACGTGACCTGGGAGTGATCGGCGCGTCCGGTCATGTTCCAGTAAGGTCCAGCGATGACCGGACGCGTCCGGTCATCACCGATCGGACGCGGTCGCGCGTCCGGTGCGGTTACAGTATGCTCCCTACACGATCGGACGCGTCCGGTCACCCCTGACCGGCGCGTCCGGTCACTCAGCCCGTTTTCAGTTTTTCGACCGTTACGGGGGACCAGCGCGTCCGGTCACTTCGACCGGCGGGTCCGATCACCCCGTGTTTTGCTGAGTTGGCAGGTAACGGTTCGTTTCGACTGTGGGGTGTATAAATACATCCCCACCACCTCTTTTAGAGGTCTCTTGCTCATTTGATCAGCTGAGAAAACCCTTTAGAGTGCAAGGGAGTGCAAGAGCACTAGTGAGGATTGTGATTTGAGAATCAAAGCTTGAGAGTTCCTCACTAGAGATTAGAGAGTAGCAAGTGTGCATCCATCTTCTCATTAGGCTCGTTGTGGTCAAAGTGAGAGTTCTAGCTTGTTACTCTTGGTGATCGCCATCACCTAGACGGCTTGGTGGTGATTGGGAGTTTGGTGATCATCCGGCGGAGCTTGTGGATGACCCAACTCATCTTGTGAGCGGTTTTGGGTGATTCACCGCGACGGAGTGTCAAAGAATCAACCCGTAGAGAGCACTTGATCCTTGCGCGGATCAAGAGGGAGCTACACCCTTGCGCGGGTGCTCCAACGAGGACTAGTGGGGAGTGGCGACTCTCCGATACCTCGGAAAAACATCGCCGTGTTCCTTGCCCTTACTTTCAAGCATTTACATTCTAGTATTTACATTCATTACTTGATTTACATTCCTAGAATTGCCATGCTAGACTAGGATTGGAATCTAGGGTGCAAAACTTTTATCGGTAGAATCTCTAGGAACACAAGTAGGCACTAGGGGTGAATTCCGGCTTATAGGATTTAATTCTTGCAATTAATTTTTAGAAAAGCCCAATTCACCCCCCTCTTGGGCATCTTGATCCTTTCAATTGGTATCGGAGCCGAGTTGCTCCTAATTTAGGCTTTACCGCCTAGAGCAAGATGTCTAACGGGGAAGGACCACCTCCCACCTTTGAAGGGGATGATTTTCCATATTGGAAAATCCGTATGGAGGCGTATCTCGAAGCCATAGATGTTGGGTGTCTTAGAGCCGCAACCCAAGGGCTTCCCGCTATCAAGGATCCCGCAAACCCCATTGGTGATGAGAAGTACGACCGGTGGAATGCAAAGGCCAAAAATGCACTCTACCGGGGCTTAGGCAAAGATATCTTCAATCGTGTGCATAATGCAAAGAACGCTCATGAATTGTGGGAAAATCTTTGTGCTCTCCATGAGGGAACTAAGAGTGAGCGTGAGGAACGCTATCACCTTGCTTTAAAGAAAATTAATTCTTTTGAGATGCTTCCCAAAGAAAGTGCTAATGATATGTACACTCGCTTGAATGTTCTTGTAGAGGACCTCAATGCTCTTGGACTCACTCAAATGAGTCAATCGGATGTTGCAAGGAAGATCTTGAGTGTTCTTCCCGTTGAGAAGTATGGTCACATTGTCACCGTGCTTCACCAAAGTGATCTCTCCACCGCAACACCGATACAAGTATTGGGGAAGATCAATGCTCATGAGATGTACATGCACATCACTCCGGAAGAGGGCTCATCATCTTCCAAGAAGAAAGACTTGGCCTTCAAAGCTAGTTACGACAAGAAAAAGAAGAAGGGCCAAACCATGATGGTGCAAGAAAGCTCAAGTGAAAGTGATGTCGATGATGAATCACTTGCACTCATGGTGAGAAAGACCACCAAGATGCTAAAGAAGCTCAACAAGAGTGGCATCAAGTTCGATGGCAAGAAAAAGAAAATTTTCACAAGTAGCAAGAGAAAGCCAATCTCGGAGATGGATTGCTACAATTGTGGTGAACTTGGCCACTTAGCTCATCAATGCCCTAGACCACCAAAAGACAAGTACAAGAACAAGAACAAGGGCAAGAAAAATGATTCAAGTGATGAAGAAGAAGAGAGGAAGAAAAACAAGCCATACAAGAAGAAGGATGGCAAGAAGAAGGAGTTCTACAAGAAGAAGAAAGGAGGAAAGGCATACATTGTTGGTGATTGGCTCACCGATATTGAATCATCTTGTGACTCCTCCGAAGATGAAAGCAATGATGAGAAAGAGAAGGTTGCCGTATTTGTGATGGGGCCATCATCTTCACCAACATCTTCATCACCACCTTCACCGCCTCCTTCACCATCATCGTCCTCTACTCACCTATGCCTTATGGCCAAGGGTGAACGAAAGGTACAAAATCATGATAGTGATGATGATGATGATAGTGATAGTGATGATGAATATGATGCACCCTCTTATGATGAACTTGTAAAATTGTTGAACAAATATACTAAAGTCATAAGAAGGACAAGAAATGAAAATGATGAACTTCAAAATGAAAATGAATCACTCTCATCTAAGCTTGAAAATGTTCAAAAGACTAGTGGTGAGCTTAGAGATCAAAATGAAGTTATGTCTTCTAATCTCAAGGAGCTCAAAACTTCTAATAAAGAGCTTAAAGATCAACATGATAAGCTTGAGAAGAAGCATGATGAGCTCATCACTAGACATAACTCTCTAAAAGAAAAATACACCACATTAAAAATTGACTATGATAGTCTTGTGGTTGCTAATGAACTTGCTCTTGAGACACATGATGCTACTAACAATGTTGTTAAGTGTGATATAGCTACATCATGTGATGACTTGATCATTGAAAGCATTGAGCAAGGTTCTAGTAGCAAAGGTAAGAGTGTGGTTGAGGCAAGCAACTATGATGATTATGCCAAGATCAAGAGTGAATATGAGAAGCTTGCAAATGAGAACAAGAAGCTAAAAGGTTTGATGGCTCTTGAGAAGCAAACAACAAATGAGTCACTCATTGAAGAGAACAAAAAGCTAAAGCAAGAAAAAGAACATCTCAAGACCGGCCTAAGCAAGTTCACAAGAGGTCAATATTTGCAAAGTGAGCTCCTCATGAACACCGTAATGAAGATGGATAGAAGTGGTATTGGGTACTTGGCAAATCAAGAGAAGAAGGCAAAAGCTCAACAACAACAAAGCAAGTCAAAGCCCAAGCCAAAGAGATGTGTTGAGTGTGGTCAAGATGGTCACTTTGCTCATGAATGCAAAACTCCACCACCACAACCCTTGCCCAAGTATGCTAGACCCTTTGCCTTCAATGCTCATTACATGCTAAGAAAAGATTCAAATGGAAAGATGAAAGTCATGTTTTTGGGTCCCCCAAACAAGAATAGGCCAAAGAAAATATGGGTTGCCAAGTCACTAGTTGAGAAAGTCAAGGGCCCCTCTCAAGTTTAGGTCCCTAAACAAAAAGCTTGATCTCTTGTGTGTAGGTGAACTACAAGACCGGTGGATCTCATTGGGTTATTGATAGTGGTTGCACTCAACATATGACCGGTGATCCTCGTATGTTCACCTCCATTGAAGAGAATGGGATATGTCAAGAGAAGATCACATTTGGGGATAATTCAAAGAGCAAAGTCAAGGGTATAGGCAAGATTGCAATATCAAATGATCACTCACTCTCAAATGTGCTCTATGTTGCTTCATTGAGTTTCAACTTATTATCCATCGGGCAACTTTGTGACCTTGGCTTCTAATGCTTGTTCACACCAAATGAAGTGGAAGTTTCAAAGATAGATGACAAGCAAGTGATATTCAAAGGCTTTAGATACAACAATCTTTATCTTGTTGACTTCACCTCCGAAGATGCAAATTTGATGACATGTTTGTTCACCAAGACCTCACTTGGTTGGCTTTGGCATAGGAGGCTTGCTCATGTTGGAATGAACACTCTCAATAAGCTATTGAAGAAAGAACTAGTGAGAGGATTGAAGGATGTGAAGTTTGAAAAGGACAAACCTTGTAGTGCATGTCAAGCGGGCAAACAAGTTGCAAACACTCATCCAACCAAAGCTTTCATGTCAACTTCAAGAGTGCTAGAACTTCTACACATGGATTTGTTTGGGCCTACAACATACAAGAGCTTGGGTGGTAATCTTTATTGTCTTGTGATAGTGGATGACTACTCAAGGTACACATGGACTTTCTTCCTTCATGACAAATCCGAAGTGGCAAATTGCTTCAAGAAGTTTGCAAAGAGAGCCCAAAATGAATTTGAAGTCAAGATAAAGAAGATTAGAAGTGACAATGGCAAAGAGTTTGACAACACAAACATTGAAGCTTATTGTGATGAAATTGGAATCAAGCATGAAGTCTCTTCAACCTACACTCCTCAACAAAATGGTGTAGTTAAGAGAAAGAACCGGACTTTGATCACCCTTGCAAGAACAATGCTAGATGAGTACAACACTCCGGAGAAGTTGTGGGCTGAGGCAATCAACACCGCATGCTATGCTTCAAATCGCCTCTTCCTACAAAAGTTTCTTGGCAAGACCCCCTATGAGTTGCTTAATGGGAAGAAGCCGGACGTCTCATTCTTCCGGGTGTTTGGTTGCAAATGTTACATCTACAAGAAGCGTCAACACCTAGGGAAGTTTCAAAGACGTTGTGATATTGGTTTTCTTGTTGGTTACTCATCAAAGTCCAAAGCATATAGAGTATTTAACCATGCCACCGGTTTGGTTGAAGAAACATATGATGTGGAATTTGATGAATCTAACGGCTCCCAAGGAGCAATTGAGAATTGTGATGATGTAGGTGATGAACCCTTGAGGGAGGCCATGAAGAACATGCCCGTGGGAGACATCAAGCCAAAAGATGATGATGACGATGTACAAATTGTTGATCCACCATCTTCATCACGTGTGCCTCAAGATGATGACAATAATGAGAGAGTTGAAAATGAAGATACTTATGTCTCTCATGAACAAGCCGAGGCACAAGCTCAAGATGTTGATGCTCCCCATCCACCTCCTCAAGTGGTTGATAGAAGAAATTCACCTCTACTTCAAGCACATCCACAAGAACTCATCATAGGGAGTCCTACAAAGGGAGTAATGACTCGATCTCAAAAGCTAGCTTCTTTTGTTGAACATCACTCTTTTGTCTCTTGTGTTGAACCTAAGAATGTAGAAGAAGCTCTTCAAGATCCGGATTGGGTGAATGCTATGCATGAAGAATTGAACAACTTCACCCGCAATCAAGTATGGACACTTGAAGAGCATCCTAAAGGTGCAAGAGTCATTGGAACCAAGTGGGTGTTCCGAAACAAGCAAGATGACCAAGGCATAGTAGTGAGGAACAAGGCAAGACTAGTTGCAAAGGGGTTCTCTCAAGTTGAAGGTCTTGATTTTGGAGAGACCTTTGCACCCGTTGCAAGACTTGAAGCCATTCGTATCCTCCTTGCATATGCATCACATCATGATATGAAACTATATCAAATGGATGTGAAAAGTGCATTCTTAAATGGCTTTATAAATGAACTAGTCTATGTTGATCAACCTCCTGGGTTTGAAGACCCTAGATATCCTAATCATGTTTATAGGTTGTCCAAGGCGCTATATGGGCTCAAGCAAGCCCCTAGAGCGTGGTATAAGCGTCTCCGGGACTTCCTCATTGAGAAGGGCTTCACCATTGGGAAGCTCGACACCACACTATTCACCAAGAAGCTTAATGGGGAGATCTTCATTTGTCAAGTATATGTTGATGATATCATCTTCGGGTCAACAAATGAAGATTATTGCAAGGAATTTGGTGAATTGATGTCGAAGGAGTTCGAGATGTCAATGATTGGTGAGCTCACATTCTTCCTTGGCTTTCAAGTCAAGCAAATGAGAGAAGGGATTTTCATCTCTCAAGAAAAGTATACCAAGGATCTTCTCAAAAGATTCAAGATGGAAGAATGCAAACCAATCAAGACCCCAATGCCATCAAATGGACATCTCGACCTAGATGAGGGAGGTAAACCGGTTGATCAAACTCTCTACCGTTCTATGATTGGTAGCTTGTTGTACCTTACCGCATCTAGGCCCGATATCATGTTTAGTGTGTGCATGTGTGCTCGCTTTCAAGCGTGCCCTAAAGAACCTCACTTAAGTGCCGTAAAAAGAATCCTAAGATATCTTAAGCACACCCCAAGCATTGGTCTTTGGTATCCCAAAGGAGCTAGATTCCAACTAGTTGGCTATTCCGATTCGGATTATGCCGGTTGCAAAATTGATAGAAAAAGCACATCCGGAGGGTGCCATTTGCTTGGGAGATCTTTAGTATCTTGGTCATCTAAAAAGCAAAATAGTGTGGCTTTGTCCACCGCCGAGGCGGAATACATTGCCGCGGGGGCTTGTTGTGCACAAATCTTATATATGAAACAAACCCTCCTAGACTATGGAATTGTTCTTGAAAAGGTGCCACTTTTATGTGATAATGAAAGTGCCGTTAAAATTGCTAACAATCCGGTACAACACTCTCGCACCAAGCACATTGATATCCGCCATCACTTTCTAAGAGATCACGTTACTAAAAATGACATATCACTAGAAGGTGTAAGAAGTGAAAATCAATTAGCGGATATCTTCACTAAACCATTGGATGAGGCCACCTTTTGTAGATTAAGAAGTGAACTCAATGTGCTTGATTCTAGCAACTTTAAAAAATGAGCGTGTGTTGTCCCTTGCATTGCATTGTATTATATGCCATGTTTATTTTATCGCAATGCATTTAGGGCTTGGCTAACACAGTTACGATAACCCTCCTTTGGAGGAGTGAAGAAGCCTAACCGTGGATCAAACTTGACAAGCAACCTAGCTTTACTTTCTTGTATTGCATTGCATATGCATGGTTGTTAGCTTGTCGTTTCTTTTCGGTTTAGCTTTGAGCAACCTCTGTGTTCGTCCATGGATAGAGAGAGCATTTTGACGCTCCTAAAGGTTCAAAAACTCTATTGCATGGCCATACGTTGCTCATCGAGTGTTTATTGCCTATTTTCTTAAAAATAATACTAGCCTAAGGCAAACTATTTTGAAAAATTTGAGGGTTTGAGTGAGGTCACTCACATCAGGTTTCAATTGGTGTTTATTTGTGTCTCTTTGAATTGGAACTTGATTGGGAGAAGTCGCGTCGAAGTTCGGAACGAAGAAGGGCGAAAAACAGTGACCGGACGCTGGACCGGACGCTGCACCGGACGCAGTGATGCTTCACCACCGCGTCCGGTCCCGGCGTCCACCAGCGCGTCCGGTCATCCAGAAGACCAACTCCAGATCTAGTGACCGAACGCTGCACCGGACGCGCCGCTGTTGACCACCGCGTCCGGTCCCGGTTACCACCACCGCGTCGGTCATTCGCGATGAATTCCCGAGTTCCCCTCCACCGGACTCTGACCGCGTCCGGTCAGTCCTCACCGGACGCGTCCGGTCACTCCAGGAGCTTACTGGAGTGTGACCGGACGCTGCACCACCGCGTCAGGTCATAACGACCACCGCGTCCGGTCATCGCGCGTCGAGCGGATCTAACTCCTTCATAAAACCGTTCGTCTTCGGTCGTCCTTTTCATCCGCTCGAGCCGTTTTCGCCGCTGTAGCCCTAATCCGCTGTCTCGCCGCCTTTTTCGCCGGAGCCGCGCGCCTCGCCGTCTTCCTCACCTCCGACGAGCCCTGCCGTGACCCCGCCGTGCCTCCTCCCCTCCCTGCCCTCGCGCGCGCACGCTGCTCGCGCGCTGCCCGCAGTCGCGCCCGCGCCTGCTGCGCCACCGCCGCCGCCGCTGTTCGCTGGCCGCCTTGCCTCGCCGGTTCTCCACCGCAGCAACCACGTGCTCCCCCGTGCCAAGCATCCACCCTAGCTCCTCAAATCTTTCTTCGGCCGCGCTCTCTTTCTAGGGTTTGCCCTAACCCTAATTCCGAGGTGAAGAACTCGTTCGTTTTCGCTCAATTTTGTTCAATTCCGTCGTTAGGGCTTACCTTGACCATCACTTTCCATTACTTATCATCGACTCGGTCCTTTCAGAACTCGTTCGGCGAATTCGGGGAATCTCGCGATCTAGATCACCTCATCTCGTCACCGTCTTCTCGTCGATCCGAGGTAGCTTTGCGTTTCGATTCATATCTTATCTTACATGCTTGCTATCTCTAGGGTTTCGTACCTTTTAGTTATATATGTTGCTTATAGTAGATCCATCTATTCCGTCATTGCAGCGAGTTTGTCGGTGTGTCAGGGTGATCTCAGTTTGCTGAATCCGAGGCCAAGCCTGCGGATACGGATTGAGGCCAAGCCTCTCGAGTGATAGTTCACCATCTTACAGAGGTTTTCAGTCAGTTTGTCAGCATGGTGCGTTGCAAGAACGCCGGTGGTGCTCCTGGTGACGGGGACGACAGTCCTCCTCGTCTGTCTGAGGTCGCGCGTGGAAAGCGCATCAAGATCATGGCCAAAAAGAAGAAGAAGACACTGACAGATGCAAAGATTGCTCAGGCCGTGGCAGATGCAGCAGAACAGGCAGAGAGGGGTGGCAGGAGCAGTGGCATACGCATAGGCGAGCGTCGCTTTCATCTTGAAGGTCGACAGCTTGGCACAGAGGCCACTGAGGCCACAGAGGACACTGGAGCTACAAAGGCTATGTCAGTTGATCCACCCACAGAGGCTCCAGAGGCTCCAGAGGCTACAGAGGGTACAGAGGAGCAGCCAGCTCAGACTCCACCGCGTCGCCGCTCCACACGCGCTCGTACTCAGGTGACTCCTTGGCCAGAGAGCCAGCGTCGTGGAGCACGTCCTCCTCCCAGAGCTAGAGGTTCACCCCCGGTCGAGCACTTTGACCTGAGGGGTGCTACTGCACGACAGGTGCAAGGGTTGAGGTTCGTGGAGGTCAGTCGGTGGTTCCCACCTCAGAGGGATCACAGAGCTTCAGAGGGATTCTACACTCCTCTACAGGAGGATTTCTATAGGGCTCTTGTTGACAGCGGTATTGCTTTTCGACCACAGAGGGTCTGTCGACTTGAGTCTCTGGTTGAGGTTGTGGGAGAGCAGCTCCGTCCGCACCTGTCCTTTCTGCCAGGCTTGTCAGATCTTCTTGGACGGACAGGTGCATACTGCGGCACATGGGTCAGAGAGTTTTATGCTTCACTTTGGATTGATCCTGCCCATGAGTTTATTCACTTTGCATTCCGAGGCCGCGATCACAGACTATACAGCACTAGGGTGCGGGAGATTCTCAGACTCCCAGCTTCAGAGACGAAGATACATCAGTTGTGCTTTGGTCAGACTCCTCCACCGAGACGCCCTCACGGCGGGACAGTGCCACCTACAAACTTGGTCCGACCCTGCTTCCGTGAGCCTTTTGGCGAAGGGTCTCGTCGCATGCCTGCTAGTTTGACACCACTTGCCAGAGTTCTGGATGCTATAGTCAGACGCACTCTACTTCCCAGACTTGGCTACAGAGAGGGCTTGACTCGGATGCAGCTATGGGTTGTTCACCACCTCCTCTCACAGACACCGTTTGATATTTGGGATCTCATGCTTAGTGAGATGGAGGACACCATAGCTGAGGGCTTCAAGGGCAATCGTCAGCTGCCCTATGCACACTGGATCTGCTTCATCATTAGATCAGCCATTCAGCTTCTAGCAGAGATCCATGCTGAGATATCAGATACTACTACTGCTTTTCCTGAGTATGATATCCGTCAGCTGTGGGCTTCAGTCACTAGAGATCAGGCCCCAGTACCAGGACAGCGCGAGAGACCAGAGGTTCCTGAGACAACAGCTGAGCAGGACGCCACAGTTGAGGAGCTTGTTGAGGCAGAGCTTGCCGATCTTGACGCTCAGCCTGCTGATCTCCCTGAGGATGATGCATCTGACAGCACTGATGAGGATTACCAGCCCATCCCCAGGTACCGGTCTCCTCGGCCTCATGACCACGAGGCCGGTGGCTCTGGTTCAGCCTCCCGCTCAGACCCAGCCATGGTGGCTATACTTGAGAGGCTGACCCAGGCACAGGAGCGACAGGAGCAGCAAATACAGCGACAGGCTCAGGATACAGCTGCAGCATTTGCACAGATACAGGCTCGTCAGGACGAGTTTCAGCGTCAGCAGCTTGAGATCCAGAGGCAGCAAGTTGAGATACAGCGACAGAACCAGCAGCAGTATCTGGACCTTCTGCGCCATCTAGTCACTGTTGGGGTTCCTCCGCCTGCTTCTGTCCTGACTCCTGCTTTACAGTCCAGTGGTCCATCGAGTCAGGGACAGCCGAGCTTCCAGTTCACATCTCCACAGCAGCAGGTTCCCCAGTCGTTCCAGTCCCCGAGCTACACTCCTATTCAGACGGGGTTTACACCTTCAGACTAGCCTCGACCTCACCTCCTGACAGGCACACCTTTCGGTGATTACAGTGCTACTTACAGTGAGTTGACTGGTCAACCGACACCCTCGCACACTACTACATTTGCTACTTCTTCAGGGTTGTCAGCACCAGAGGCAGCTGTTCCTCCTGTGACAGGGACGGGTACTACAGAGACTATTCCTTCGTCAGTTGCCTCGACAGATCCCCCAGCTATTGGCTCGCTACAGGCTCAGGTCACACAGACGGATCCTCTTGTTGCTACTACGTCAGTACCTGTTCCTGCTGCTCAGACCCAGACCGCTTCACAGCCACGTGCTTCTTCAGAGGGTCAGCCAGATAGCTCAGATTCCGAGGGTGATTCTCTGCACTTCGTGATTACTCCGCGCACCTCGGCACCCGACACGACTCCGTCTGTCCCCCCGTCAGATCCTTAGATTAGTTTTTTTTTGGCGCTTGATGCCAAAGGGGGAGAGAGAGTAGTTTCAGGGGGAGTTTTGATAGAGGGTTTTCGTTCTTTTTTGTGTGCTACATTCATGCATCATGTTTACTTTTCAGTCATTGCATTCGTGTGACATGTCGTCGTGTGATAAGCTTTGAGTCTAATGGTCTATCTAGTTACAGTGTTAATTAATGTCACCCGTTTTGGTTATAGCTCTAAGGTTGTGCTTCCGTGCCTTACTCCAATTTCTTATGAGCTATATCTTTATGTGTACTAACGCTTTTTGTCTTATCTTATGAGTACACTCTTTTGGCTTGGGGCATATAAGCAATTCCTAACCCTTGTGCTTATTGCTTTTTGCTTTTGTAAACCAAGCATGCTCAAAAACCTCAACTCCAATCTTTTGAAACTTAGTGTTGTCATCAATCACCAAAAAGGGGGAGATTGAAAGCATCTAGGCCCCGAGGTTTGGTTTCGGCAATTGATGACAGCGCTTTATTACCATGACTAACGTGTGTTTTGCAGAAACTTTGGTAAGTTAGGTCATGGAGGTTATAACTGCTTTGGGCACCATGGTATTCATGCTCCTTGATGGAAATCGTTTCGGTTTTGAAAAGAGTGACGTCAAGATTAAGGACGGTTAGTTCCGGATGACGAGGTGTTGAGATTCATTCGGAATAGTCGTTAGGATCTTCGTTTTTCTCTTTTGGCCGTACTATAAAGGGGGCATGAGCGGGTAGCTTGACCTAGGCGAATCCTATATTTAGGTGTGGTGCACACTTGTTAAACTTGGCGCTAGGCAGCTCTAGAATAGCTCAAAGTTCAGTTGGAAGCAACTTGGTTCAAGTTGCGACGCGTTTCAGAAAGTTTAGGGTGGTTTTCCCTTGACCGGACGCGGTCCTCGGTATGACCGGACGCGTCCGGTCAGTTCAGTTCCGCGGCTAGGGTTTGGCTCTGACGACCGGACGCGGTCCTTGCGAGGACCGGACGCGGTGGTCAGAAGCCGACACGTGTCACTTGAGGGAAACACCCGATCGGACGCGACCTGGGAGTGATCGGCGCGTCCGGTCATGTTCCAGTAAGGTCCAGCGACGACCGGACGCGTCCGGTCATCACCGATCGGACGCGGTCGCGCGTCCGGTGCGGTTACAGTATGCTCCCTGCACGATCGGACGCGTCCGGTCACCCCTGACCGGCGCGTCCGGTCACTCAGCCCGTTTTCAGTTTTTCGACCGTTACGGGGGACCGGCGCGTCCGGTCACTCCGTGTTTTGCTGAGTTGGCAGGTAACGGTTCGTTTCGACTGTGGGGTGTATAAATACATCCCCACCACCTCTTTTAGAGGTCTCTTGCTCATTTGATCAGCTGAGAAAACCCTTTAGAGTGCAAGGGAGTGCAAGAGCACTAGTGAGGATTGTGATTTGAGAATCAAAGCTTGAGAGTTCCTCACTAGAGATTAGAGAGTAGCAAGTGTGCATCCATCTTCTCATTAGGCTCGTTGTGGTCAAAGTGAGAGTTCTAGCTTGTTACTCTTGGTGATCGCCATCACCTAGACGGCTTGGTGGTGATTGGGAGTTTGGTGATCATCCGGCGGAGCTTGTGGATGACCCAACTCATCTTGTGAGCGGTTTTGGGTGATTCACCGTGACGGAGTGTCGAAGAATCAACCTGTAGAGAGCACTTGATCCTTGCGCGGATCAAGGGGGAGCTACACCCTTGCGCGGGTGCTCCAACGAGGACTAGTGGGGAGTGGCGACTCTTCGATACCTCGGAAAAACATCGCCGTGTTCCTTGCCCTTACTTTCAAGCATTTACATTCTAGTATTTACATTCATTGCTTGATTTACATTCCTAGAATTTCCATGCTAGACTAGGATTGGAAACTAGGGTGCAAAACTTTTATCGGTAGAATCTCTAGGAACACAAGTAGGCACTAGGGGTGAATTCCGGCTTATAGGATTTAATTCTTGCAATTAATTTTTAGAAAAGCCCAATTCACCCCCTCTTGGGCATCTTGATCCTTTCAGTTAGAACTGGATTCCTTCCAGTGGCAAATCAGGGGGTTTGTTGAGTGGTATTAGAAATGACAGGTTTGATGTGGAAACTTTTGAGAATGGGGAGTACATGATAATTGCTAATGTTTTTGACAAAAAACTCACAAAACATTGGTCCTTGGTGAATGTGTATGGTCCTGCTCAGGATGAATTTAAAGACATGTTCCTTTCTGAACTGTCAAACTTCTGCTTCAAAGCTAAATATCCTGTTCTCATGGGTGGTGATTTCAATATTTTGAGATATAGTACTGAGAAAAATAAAAAGTTCAATGAGAATAACTACTCTTCTGTGTTCAACCTGATTATTAACTCCTATGACCTTAGAGAGCTGCCCATTGCTGGTGGAAAATATACGTGGAGTAACAACAGGGAGAATCCTACTCTTAAAAAATTGGACAAAGTGTTAATTTCTAGCTCTTGGGAATCTGAATTTTCCCTTTGTAATCTTAGGAAAATCCCTAGATATATGTCTGATCACAATCCTTTGATTGTGAGGACTGACATGGTGCAACAGTTGGGGTCTAGACCCTTCTGTTTTGAAAATTCATGGCTACAACATGCTAAGTTTACCGTGAAGGTTAGAGAAATTTGGAATAGGAAGGTCTATGCTAAGTTTGCTATTAATACCTAGTGTATCAAGCTAGACAGGGTTAAAAATTCCTTAAGGGGTGGGGTCAAAGTCTTAAAGGCCACACAAGAAAGTACAGAAACATTCTGAAGGAGGAGTTAGAGATTTTGGAAAAATTAGAGGAGATTTCTGCTCTTGATGCAGATAAACTGGATAGGAAAACCTTTATTCAAACTGAGCTCTTAAGGCTGATGGAGGAGGAGAAGAGTTACTGGCATAAGAGATCAAATAGCATGTGGCTATTGAAAGGTAACAATAACACTGCCTTCTTTCATAGAATGGCTAATGGGAAAAAAAGGAAAACATGATTTTTTCCTTAAAACATAATGATCAAACAATTGAAGGGGATGGTGCCCTAGTGGACCATGCTACTCAATATTATAAGGAGTTGTTTGGTCCTTCTGCACCTTCTGGTCTCCACATGGAGCCTATGTGCTGGGAACCTTATGAGATGGTTACCATGCAAGAAAATGTTGAGTTAGAAAAAGTTTTCTCTGAATCTAAAATCAAGGAGACCGTATTTTCTATGGAAAAAAACACTGCTCCTGGACCTGATCATTTCCCTATTGAATTTTATCAACATTGTTGGGATTTTATCAAGGAGGATATGGTTGTTCTCTTTTATGACTTTTATAATTTGAAATTGGACATTGGTAGGTTTAATTATGGCATTATAACTCTGCTTCCAAAAGTTAAAGAGGCTAATAACATCAAACAGTACATATTTATTTGTCTGTTAAATGTCATTTACAAAATTTTCACAAAGGCTTTGATGCTAAGATTAGACAAAGTTATGGGAAGGATTATTAATAGAAGTCAATCTGGCTTCCTAAAGTATAGAAACATCATGGATGGGATTTTAGCACTTCATGAAATTCTCCACGATACGAGAGTTAGAAAAAAAGATGGTCTCATCCTCAAACTTGATTTTGAAAAGGCTTATGACAAGCTAAACTGGGACTTTCTTTTTGAATGTCTCGAGCAAAGGGGTTTCTGTAAAAATGGTGTGATTGGATCAAGTTGGTCATGAGTTCTGGTACGGTTAGTGTTAAGGTGAATAATATTAATGGGAGCTATTTCAAGTCTAGTAGTGGTGTCAGGCAGGGTGATCCTTTGTCCCCTTTCCTGTTTAATATTGCTACTGATACTCTAGCCAAAATGATTTCTCTTGCTCAGAAGAACAACTTAGTCAAAGGGTTAGTGCCTGAATACTTTGAGAATGGGGTTGCTATCCTTCAATATGCCGACGATACAATTTTGTGTATCCAAGATGACAAGGAGCAGGCCTCCCACCTTAAACTTCTGTTATATCTCTATGAAGCTATGTCTGGGCTTAAAATCAATTTTTAAAAAGTGAAGCTATTATGGTGAGTCAGGATAGTTCAAAGAGTCTTGAGTTCTCTAACATGTTCGATTGTGTTATTGGTAATTGGCCCATTAAATACCTAGGGGTCCCTGTGTCTGGCTCCAGGCTTCATGTGGCTGATTGGTTGCTTATTGGTGAAAAATTATTGAAAAGGCTAGATGGGTGGAAAGGTAACTCCTTAAGTCTAGGAGGTAGACTTGTTCTCATTAACTCATGCCTGAGTAATCTCCCTGTTTATGCAATGTCCATGTCTTGGCTTCCTGTTTCAATTCTTGATAAAATGGATTCTGCTAGAAAAAGATTTTTTTTGGCAAGGGGGGAATCTGAAAAGGAAATTCAGCCTAGGCACTTTTCCACCGAAAACCGAAAACCGAACCGAACCGCACCGCACCGAACCGAAATCTCGGTTTTTTCGGTTTTCGGTTTTGGTTTTAAGATCTGCAAACTTCGGTCTCTGGCTTCGGTTTCGGTTTCTTAGTGCAACCGAACCGAAACACCGAGCAACCGATATCATGCGCAGCAGCGACAACAAACGCAGCAGCAGGCGTCACCCGCTCAGCCCAGTTAAAGGCCCAAGTACGAGTATAGCCCAGTCCCAGCCGCACACACGCAAGATGCAGATACGCCACTACTCGTCCCTCTCCCTCCCAACCTTATCTCGATGCTGGACTAGGTGAGCAGTGGCGGCGGGTGCAGCGGTGACCAGTGACGCCGCGACGCCGGACGAGGATGGAGGTCGGAGGCTGCAGGCAGGCAACGGTGGCATCACGCGAGCTCCGAGGAGGGGTCGCGGTAGGGGAGGCGCGCGGGCCTCGCAGCGGCGGCGGCGGCGCGCGGGCCTTGCGGCTGCAACGGCGCGAGCAGGAGCAGGGGTCGCGAGCCTCGCGACGGCAGCGAGCAGGGGGCGTGAGCCTCGCAGCGTCGGCGGATTAGCGGCGCGAGCAGAGGGGCGTGAGCCAGAGCAGATCAGGGAGCGTCAGAGCCAGGCGTCGATCTCCATCTCCTAGATCGGTCGGTTCGGTTTCCACCGAAAAACTGAAGTTTAAAACCAAAGCCGAGTTTGTCGGTTTCCAATTTTAAAACAAACCGAACGGTTTCTAATCATTGAAAACCGAAATTTGTAAAACCCGAATAAACCGAACCGAATTTTCGGTTTAAACCGAAAGCCCAGGCTGAAAGGAAATACCACTTGGTTAAATGGACCAGAATAACAAAGCCTAAGAACAGAGGGGGTTTGGGGATTAAAGACCTTAGAAGGATGAACATCAGTTTATTGTGTAAATGGTGGTGGAAAGCTGAGAATGGGAGTGGTATTTGGCATGATATTATTAGAAAGAAATATCTTAAAAAAGGGATGATCTCCTTGCTGAAGAAAAACCCAAAGAATTCACCACTATGGAATGATATGTTAAAGGTGAGGAATGTGTATATCAAGGGTAGGTCCATGATAGTAGGTGATGGCAAATCAACTAGTGTTTGGTATGACCGCTGGTGTGGCTGTGTCTCCTTGGCAAACAAGTTCCTTGGTCTATATGAGATAAGTGATGAACAAGATTGTTCGGTGGAATATATGAAGAAGGAAAACTGGCGCCCCTCTTTCAGAAGATGGTTACATGAGGACCTGCAGAACCAAGGGAAAAGGTTGTATGACATTGTCTACTGTTTCAGTATTAACAACAGTAAAGATAGGGCTAAGTGGAACTGGGAGAAGTCTGGTATCTTCTCTATTAAGTCTACTTACAAGTACTTGAGTAGACTTGATGTTGGTCTTAGCTTTAAGAAAATTTGGAAAGCCAAAATTCCTTTGAAAATCAGAATTTTCATGTGGCTGGTTTCACAGAACGCTATTCTTACCAAAGATAACCTGATTAAACGAAAGTGGAAAGGAAACTCTTCTTGTGCCTTTTGCACAGAAAAGGAAGATGGGCAACATCTGTTTTTTTTTGTCTTTCAACTAAATATCTGTGGAGCCTGTTAGCTTACACTTTGGGGTCTGACTGTAGACCTGGTAGCTTAGATCAGTATTGGATTTGGATTAATAACATCATGCCTCAGGGGCACAGTATGCACGCTGTTGGCTTAGCAGCTGTTTGTTGGGCAATTTGGCGCACTAGAAATTCGGTGTGCTTTGATAACAAACGAGTTAAATCTCCTACTAAGATTATCTGTATGATATGTTCCTTCCTTACATACTGGGCAGGGCTTCTGAAGGAGGATCTGAAGAATCAGGTGTTCCTAGGAGCGGAGGCGATCAAGAAGGCGGCACTTTTCTTCCACAAGCAAGATTTGAAGTCTCAACCGTAGGAGGAGAATCAGTTAGTTCAATTTACTGCTTAGGGCAGGCTCTACCTGTTTCAGCATGGTCTTGGGCTAATGCCCTTGTAATGGGACGCTCCTTGTTTTATTTGTGAGTTTTTAGCTTTGGCGCTGTTGTGGTGTTTTCTGGGGGAGTGCGTTCATGCATATGTTCCCTGCGCATTCATATGTTCGAACGGAAAAGTTTGGTTTATGTCAGGTGGACAAACTAGAATTTGTAATTTCGTTGCTGCGGTAATGAAATTCGGTTTACCAGTATGGAAAAAAAAATGTGGAATATTTTTTTGTGAAACAGTTTTTTATTTTCTTGTTAGGACATATCCGAGCAATAGAAAAATATTTCACAAAGAATGCAATGGTTTATTTTTTTCAACGACTAAAATGGTTTATTGGCTAGTATAAAGAAAAGAACTTTGGAGTGGAGTGCGACGTGACAACTTGTTTGTTCTTTCATTCTTTTTGGGAGCGGCGTTTCCCACATGCTTCAGCCTTGGGTAAATTCGTTGCTTCGACAGTTACAGCCTTAGGCCCGCAGACTGACGACTCACCATCGTCCATCGATGATGATTCGTTTGGCAATCCGCTTGTGGGCTGTGGCAGGCCAATCAGGAAAACGACACCTGGGCCCCAGTGTGTGGACAAGAATTGAGAGTTCTCTTTCTTTGTTCCTTTCTTCTTTTTTTTTTTGCTATAATTAAGGGATGAAAACGGACGGAAATGGATGGAAAAACTCCTCTCCCGTTTTTGTTTCTATATTTTAGCGGAAACAGGATCGGTATCGGGAAAAAAATGGAATTAAAACGGATGGGGATATACAAAAATACGGACAGACAAATACAGACAGAGAGCCGAAAAATTAATTTATAATAAAATGATCAAATATTCTCGAGTATACATGAACAAAGTCACAAAATAATATACACGTACAAATTTATCGGTCTAATATTCACTAGCATGCCATTTTTTAACATGTTAATATGCATAATTTGTGATTAGTATGTTTATGAACTTATCAACTTCTAGACATATCTCGCGTAGATTGAAAACGGGATCAAAAACAGAACAAATACGGGTCAATTCCGGATGAAAATGGGATCCTACGGAAACAGACGGAGAAACCCCTTCCCCATGGGATCTCACAAATACGACGGAACAAATTAGAAAATGGAACAGGTTGGAACGAGATTTTTTCCATCCATTTTCAACCTTAGCTATAATAAAGTGCACACAATGATACTATATATACATACACGGAAAAAGATAGAAAGCCCTTGCAGTCTTTGCTTCATCATCTCTCATAAAAACCACATTATCTGTTTTCCTGCTACTGTGAAGACTTTAACCATGCTTAATGGCCCACATACGTGTATTCTTATCTCCATCTCTAGAGATTAAGCTGATTGGTTCAATGTTCTGAATGGAAATGTCTGAACTGAAGACGTCAACGACGTTTACATTTGAAGTACTTGCTGCAGCAGCGCGCGTCTGCTGCTGTAGCAGCACCAGGAACTGTAGTAATCAAGCAGCTACAGCTGCAGCTGCTCCTGGAACGGGCAGCCGAGCAGGGCTAGCACAGCACATTCTAGACGCAAACTGCAAACTGAAACCGAAATAGGGATAGACCCTGTGCCAGAGGCTCCACACGAGTGGGGTCTGGGGAAGGGAATAACCGAAGCAAAGTCTTACCCCGCATAAACTAAAACCGAAATATGGTGATAAAATCTTTTTTCAAATGTCTTTTGAGAGGGTGACATTGAAATCTGGGTACAGAACCTGAGTCTAGACACACTCGGCAAAGAAATCTCGACTTCTTGCACCACAGAAGCAGTAATTACTAATTACATGGCTGAAAACTTTAAGGGCGCTTATTGTGGTCCGAGTTCGGTCTGACTCAGCATACTTACTGCAAATACTAACTCCGGTTTGATCAATCCCCAAACAGTTACATTTTTTATTTTACAAATCCTTGCCCTCCCATGAGATATGAACAAACTCCGGTTTCTCATGAACGTTTGTTCGGTTAGCTCTTACAGGAAACATTGGCCATGGAAGCACTAAAACTACTCTGGATTTAATAACCAGCTATTGCAGATGTGCATACAGTACAAGCTCTACATGATGAACATGACCACTATTGATGCCCCAAATGGTCACATATGATGCTGTACAATTCTTTCAACTATTATACCCCTATTAACTATGAACAAAACACGGCTAGCTTCTCTCGAGTGGTTCTGAAGTTGAACTCTCATCTACATGTATTTGGTTTCAGTGCTTACACATAGAACACCTGCCCAACATTCAGTAGGCTCTCATGGGGAACATTGAAGATAGCACTGTTCTCCCTGCAGATCTTCCTAAGGAAAGCATACATGTAGTTGATAGCAATCTTCTTGATGAACCCTGAATCCCTGCGGGCCCTGATGATCGTGTTCCCGAGGATGTGCACCACCCCAGAGTCCCTGCACGCATTCAGGAATGCAATCTCGTCGCCCACGGTCTGGTACATCTGACCTGACAACATGACCTCGCTGTTCCCCATATGATTTGGGGACTGCACCTGTATAATGGAGTCATGGGATGTATAGCTGAGATCCATGTTTGAACCGGTGCTGATGCCATTGATTCTTTGGTTGGCGTTGCCTGCCTGCTGGTTCAGCTCAAGGGTGCTGTACTCATCAGAATCTGTGTACTCTTCCATCATACTCTCCAGCCTGACAAAGAGCATCAGGCTGTTGAAGAGCATCTGCTCGAAGTCGTCATCCTTCTTGTGGATGTCCTTGTAGCCATACCGCGCCACGCATCGAAACATATGGAAGTTCTTGGGACCAATTCGCTTCACAAGGAACCTTTCATCCGCTGGCACGGTGTAGACAGGAAGGTATTTCACACAGACGAAGACCAGAGTGGAGTGGATGGCAGGGAGATTGGTGATGAAGTGTGAGAAGATGTGAGGAACACCACTTGCCAGCTCGGTGTAAACCAGGCCCACACCAGGCACCCTGACCAGACCAAGGCTTGGACCAAGGCCTAGGATCCATGCCATGGACACCTTGCTGTGCATCTCAAATTCGTACCGCTTGAGTGTACCATAGTGCCATACATACATGATGATGAGGAAGGCGACAGCAAACACAAGCGGGACCCAGCCACCCTGATCGATCTTCCGCACCACAGCAGTGAAGTATGGAATTTCAACAAGCAATGACAGCGCGGTGAAAAGAATGACCAAGGTCCAGTGGCTGCGCCACACCAGCAACATTATGGGGATCATGAGAAATGTTGTCACAAGCATAACCATTATCACAGCAGTACCTGTTTACACAACATTAGTCCATGTTAGCAACTGAGCTGGAACGTCAAATTTGCATGCAGAGACAGATATGGGAAGACTTTACCATATGCATTTGCTATCTGACTTTGGTTTTTAAATCCAGCAGTGACAGCGATGCAGAATATCAAAAGGATCCAATTAATATCGGGACTGTATATCTGGCCTAGATACTTCTTGGAAGTATGGATAATTCTCACTCTGGGGAAGCACCCTAGAGCAAATGCTTGCTTGATAATTGAATAGGTCATCGATATAGTTGCCTGACTAGCAACTACTGCAGCAGCTGTTGCAACAATCAATGATGGCCAAAGTACAGAATCTGTACCAAATAATAGTGTCAATGTGCATTCATGTATATATGGTAAACGAAGACTCCCTCTATCTGACATTACCTGGAAGGGAATGATAGAAGGCATGGGAGACCTGGTCTTTGTTCTGAGCTATATAAGCAGCTTGGCCCGTATACTGCAAAAGAAGGCATGGAAACACAACCACCGTGAAAGCAATCTGCACACAAAAATGTGATGTCATCAGCAAGCAAGCAAAAGGATTTACTTCTGTACTCATGTGAGAAGAGTTCCTCTAAAAGGTTCCTTGGTTATCATAAGAACATTTTCACAGCTAGTAACAAAGACAGGCAATAAACTACCTGAATAGCTTGTACAGGGAAATATGAAAGATCAGCAAACAATGCTTCTGTCCCTGAAACATGGACCAATATTTCAGTCCTGGTAATTGCCATTAAACAAAGGACAAGATTATTGTAAAATTAGGAATGATGTTCAAACCTGTAATGCTAAGCATAATTCCTCCTAAAGAAGCCCAGCTAGTCTTCCCTCGCTTGAAGTACCGATATACATAAATAGGATTAAAAGCCTTGAGAACAGATTGATCGTATTTGGAAATGTTTACGGCGCCCAGGATTCCAATGAGTATGAACCAAATAAATACTATTGGAGCAAAAAGCCAACTGACTTTATCAGTACCAAAGTGCTGCATGCTGAATAATCCAATCAATATGACCACAGAGACGATGACAACCACATCTGATATGGGAAAAAAATGAAAGAATTCAGTCATCCACATACTGATCTCAGTATAATGATCAATGAGCATCTGTCTTTTAAAACAGCCACACTAAACAATACATTACCACTATAAAGATTACAAATGTGAAGGGAAAATTCTCAAATCACAGTTAACATGTTAACATTATTCTTTGAATAGACTCTGAAGAAGGTTATCATTTTACTAGATAAAACAGCATGGAAAGTTATGTTGCTTTGTTACTCACATCACACCTCCACATTTCTAGTTGAACTACTGATGATGAAGAAATTAACATCATCCACTGAGTGTAATAGCAGTTAAAGATATGAAAGAGCAAGGTATAAGCTAATGAATGCAGGAAAAACAATACTAACTTCCAGATTTCACAAGTACCATTTCTCATGCTGGGCTCTTCCACTTGTATTCCTCCAGTTGCAGAAAGAACTGCAAGTTGTGATGCAAACTTAAGATCAATTCACTTGGGCAAAAGTAAAATAGCAAACATCATAAAAAAGATATATGTAGCACATTTAAAGGGGTGGAAGGGCATTATAACACTGAATATTTTCCTGGTCGAATATTGTTAATTGAACATTGAGCAATGCAATAGCAATAGAAGGTAAAACAGAACTTCACTATGGCGTAAGTATTTTCCATTTTAAAGCATGAAAACAGTTATAATTTGACAAATCATGTGGTTGTGGGACATTATCTAATTGCCAAAAACGTTACTGTATTTCCTGGAGGAACTGTTAACATTATATTTGAAAGGAACTGCCAGCACGCATTCCTTGGAGAATTTTTTCAGTGTCCAAATGACTTCATTAATATTTATGTTCAGTATGGCAATGATAGAATTTGTTGAGAAAATACGCTGTTTAGCAGTTCACATCAAACTAAAAGCTGTAATCTAAATTCTCATCAAAATATTAATTTCAGTAAATCTGGTAATAAATGCATAGTAAAACATAGAGATTTTTCATAAAAATAACATAAAGATACTCACCTGATATTGCAGGAGTGAGGATTCCATCTCCAACTGCCATACAAGTACCAAAAAGAACAAGAATAAGAATGACATTCTTCCTGATTTGGTGTCCCTCTAACCATCTTTTAATCTTTGCAGCAAGAGATTTCTCATCATATGTGTAGCGGCTGTATGTTGTTAGTTCTTCATCTGTTCTATGCTGATTCGGAATAGTGTTTATCTTTGCATGCCGGCAAAGCAGTGAGTAAAGAGCAAATGTTCCACCTGGCATTACAGTAAAACTCTATTATGTTGATATTCGTTATCACAGAATTTGTAAGCCAAACTGATTGAAAATTTACTAATATGCGGAAGATCAAGTACTGAACATGACAGCATGCTGCAGTGTGCAAATCTTTGCATCCCACAACCAAATGGCTCAAAACACATATTGGACAATATGAGGCTTTCCTATCATGCTTTTCATCAAAATATTTAGTTCAGTTTGCTTCTGGGAGTTCAGAATGATAATGCTAATCTGTTAGAGGTATGATGCATTCTGACTTTGAGCTAAACCAAAAGGCTTAAATGATTGTAGTGTTGCGTGACATGAATCGAAACAAACTGCAGAAAGCATGTGAATGAGAAATTTAGCAAATAAGCACCCTAGGAGAACTGTAAAACAATATAGTTTAGTTTTATTGCATCCTCTGAACAAACTAGAATGATCAGATTCTTTCATAACTGAAGCAGAAATTTCAAAGAAGCAAGAGTGTAAGACATATTCGTACCTTGGCCATTATCGTTTGCCCTCAAGACAATGAAGACGTATTTAACAAGTGGAATCAGGGTAAGGGAGTAAATAATAAGTGAGAGTGCTCCAATAACTTGTTCGGTGTCTTCTATTTCACGAGGGAAAATGTTGTAGAAGACATATAAAGGCGATGTGCCTAAATCCCCAAACACCACACCGAGGCTTTGGAAAGCTAGTTGTAACAGCACAAGTGTAGGGTAGGTCTGCATATGCAAAAGGGGAAACAAGAAGAGGGCAAAATTACTGACCACTCATTAGCAGATCAGTTACACAGACACTAATAATCCGTAAAATGAACCAGTTATCACCACCTAAGGTAGCATTTCAGAATTGAAGTTGTGAAATGAAAAGGACCTTTGTAAGCAGTTACATGATAATCACCTTTTCCCTGTACATATTCCTCAATCTCCCAGCCTCTGCATCCATGGGCTGATCGAGATTCCTTTCCAGCTCCCACATAGCCCCCCTACCAGTCTGCTCATTTGCTGTGCTAGTAGTCTCCATGGGTTCAAACTAATCAGCAGCACGACCTTGCAGCCTGCAGGCATCAAGAATATATCAGTTGTT
The DNA here is from genome assembly GCA_022457205.1 of Saccharum spontaneum. Taxonomy (NCBI): domain Eukaryota; kingdom Viridiplantae; phylum Streptophyta; class Magnoliopsida; order Poales; family Poaceae; genus Saccharum; species Saccharum spontaneum. Next base: position 29,722,481 of record CM039585.1, on the reverse strand, counting down.
TCCGAAGCCATCACAAAGAACAAAAGCTCTGAACTTTAGCAGCAATGGAAGGCATAAGATGGCCAGTTTTAAACTGTCTCGAGATCAAACTTCCATGAATTTGTGACTAACAACCAGAATTCAGGATATCTGACATTAACACATAGTTGTTCTAAAACCAAACATCCACAGCTGATTAACACAAAGCCATGCATCCAAAGAACAAAGTCAATTTCCACTATTTCCGAATGATGTGGGACAGTGCGGCGGGAGGAAAAGGTGATCAAATAAGCATGCATAGCTCCAGGTTTTCATTACAAACAAAATAGCAAAGAAAACAGCGAAATGACCAAATTTTGGTGCCATTTCCGCAGTATCTACCAACAATGGAAGAGGGAATCTGTTGCTGACCTTGCAAGCTCAGAACAAAGCCCCCAATGAATGCAGGGATTCCAGACTCAAGAGCACGCCAAGATCAAAACTTGAGCGGAAATTCGCGCGCTCCCAGCATCAGCGCAGGCAGCCGGTGACGAGCCCCCGAGCCTCCGAAAGCATTCCAAGGTGGATTTCTGTTTCTTTTTTTCTATGGCGTCCTCGACCTCCTCCTATTCACTGCTGCGCAGAGATTCGCGGGGCGGGACCGGGAAGAAGAGACGACGACGCTGACGCCCACGCGCTGCCCTGCGGGTGCACGGAGGGGAGGAGGACCGGACACCGGACCCTCGCACACGGACCACACGCGGAGAAGCTCTGCCTGCCAACCCCGAGGCGGAGAGGATGGGGACGGATGCGATCGGTTTTTCTAGTAGGAGAATAATATCGGCAAATCTCTTCTCGGATTGCAGAGCTGATGGAGTGGACAGGATTTGGCTGCAGCTCGTCGCGATGCGATGCGTCTGCACTCAATAATAGAGGAGGAGCAGCAATAATCAAATGCTAATGGCAGGTGCGCTCAAAAGTCAAATCAACTAATCAAGTATCGTAATCACTGATGTGATGCCCATATATCGATCGATCTATCGTAATAATCTAATATTATTTGTATCGAGTGGCGTGGCGTCAGGCTAAACATGGCAGATGCAGCTTCTGCCATGTGAAAAACTCCAGATGCATATGCTATGATTAGTAGTAATAGAATTAGCAGGAGCAAGTAGTAAACGTGCGTAAGATAACAATTAGCTGGAGTGACTGTAATTAGGTGTGCGCTGCAGCTATGGCTAGTATATTTCGAGCTGAGCTCGGCGGAAACGGCAGCTACTTCATACTCCCTCCATCCCAAATTATAAGGCATTCCAAGAATCTTAGAGAGTTAAACGATCTCAAGTTTGACCAAATTTATATGATAAGATAATAATATTTATTACACCAATTAAGTATCATTAAATTCTTCATTGATTATATTTTTATAGTATACCTATCTGATGTTATAAATTTTTGTAATTTTCTCTATAATTTTGGTCAAACCTTAAGATGCTTTGACTCTCCAAGATTTTTGGAATGCCTTATAATTTAGAATGGAGGGAGTATCCAATAGCATAGCAGCATACATGTTTGGTTAGACCCCTTCGTTGTATCCTACAAACTCAAAATAGGTCTTAGGGCAACCTAAGACATTGTCACCAATTTGGCTTATGCTGAAATTTGGCTTATGCTGATTCGTTGTGAGAAAAATAACTATTCGTTAGCTGAAAAGTAGTTCGATCGAATAGAGTATGTGTCAAACAAATTAACTACATACTTCCTCTATCCCGCTTTGACCGACGTTTTAGCTTTTAGATTGTTTGAACGTGGACATTGCATGTGTCCGAGTGCATTGAAGTCTTGAAGAAGCTGTGAATGTAAACAATTTACTACACTACCAGAACGACAGTCAAAGCGAGATGGAGGAATTAGGTCACACTTTCCTATTTTAGAATAGAGTCAAATGCACCGCAAGTTGACGAACTTGTCTAGATGTGCCATATATGTCCATAAACTTTGAATTGCATTTATCGGCCCTTGTACTTGATTATCCGTTCACTGCAGGCCATCCTACCTCGTCGGCATCATTTTGCCGACGTGGCATGGCCCTTCCGTTAGTTTTTAGGACTTAAACGGTGCTAAGCCAAGTGTAAAATGATGATTTGGCTTGAGTGAAAAATAAATTGGTGCAGAGTTCAGTTCTTCTATGTTGAATTTTGAGAAATATTTCACATAGTTTAAGGTTGTCATAATTACATAAAATAATATATATATATATATATATATATTATTTTTATGTAATTGTATTTATTCCTCTAAGTTAAACATAGACCAACTGAACTCTACGTTGAGTCATTTTTCACTCAGGGGTAAAATCACGCTGGGCTTACCGTTAAATTCTAGACCTAACTGGAAGGCCATATAAGGAATTAAAGATATAGCTTCCGGGCCAAATTAGCAGGACATGGCTAAACATGGCAGACGCAGCTTCTACCATGTGAAAAACTCCAAATGCATGTGCTATGATTAGTAGTAAATAGAATTAGCAGGAGCAAGTAGTAAACGTGCGTAAGATAACAATTAGCTGGATGACTGTAATTAGGTGTGCGCTGCAGCTATGGCTAGTATATTTCGAGCTGAGCTCGGCGGAAACGGCAGCTACTCGAAGAAGATTGTTTCTACGTGGACATTGCATGTGTCCGAGTGCATTGAAGTCTCGAAGAAGCTGTGAATGTAAACAATTTACTACACCGCCAGAACGACGGTCAAAGCGAGACGAAGGGAGTAGGTCATACTCTAATATTTTAGAATAGAGTCAAATGCACCGCAAGTCCACGAACTTGTCTAGATGTGCTATATATGTCCATAAACTTTAAATTGCATTTATCGGTCCTTAAACTTGATTATCCGTTCACTGCAGGCCATCCTACCTCATCGGCATCATTTTGCCAACGTGGCATGGCCCTTCCGTTAGTTTTTAGGACTTAAACGGTGTTAAGCCAAGTATAAAATGATGATTTTGCCTTGAGTGAAAAATAAATTGGTGCAAAGTTCAGTTCTTCAGTGTTGAATTTTGAGAAATATTTCGCATAGTTTAAGGTTGTCATAATTACATAAAATAAGAAATATATTATTTTTATGTAATTGTATTTATTCCTCTAAGTTAAACATAGACCAACTGAACTCTACGTTGAGTCATTTTTCACTTAGGGGTAAAATCACGTTTGGCTTACAGTTAAATCCTAAAACTAACCGGAAGGCCATATAAGGAATTAAAGATAGCTTCCGGGCCAAATTGATAAGTTCAAAAGTAAAGGGTAAAGAATGTAAGCCAAACTTTTTTCAAGGCCATTGAAACAATACTCTCCAAAAATAAAATAAATCATTACTTCCTCTATCCCAAAATAGAAGTCATTCTCGCTTCTGAGAAGTCAACTTTTTTAAATTTTGACTAATTATATATAAAATAATAATTATATTTATAATACATAATTAGTATCATTAGATAGATCGTTAAATATACTATATCATAATAAATTTATTTGAAGATATAAATGTTGCACGTATTTTTACAAATCTAGTCAAAGTTGAGAAAGTTTGACCAGCACGCATCTCATAACGTCATCTATTCTGGGACAGAGGGAGTAAATCATTTATAAGTACTCTATTTTTTAAGATTGCACAGTACAACGTTGAGACTTTATTGTCGATGGGAACATCACTTACCACTTAAAGTATAGAATTATTAAACCCTAGAATATTTTGCTTGCACAGGAGTCCAATCCAGGGCCTTATGTGCTACTGAGACTTTTGTAAACCACTGGCCCTTTTCGCATGTACTCGTCAATATAATAAGTTATTGTCATCGCCTAGAAAAGCAACACAAATACATGTTCATGTCTCTCCAAATCCTAATATCTGACTCGGCTTGTTTGAAAATTTTGAGGTTTACACTACCCCTAGGCTCTAGCTACATACTAGTACAGGAACATCCGAACATGGCGTGTATACTTGAGAACCGCGTACTTTGATGCACGTTACTCTCGTGACAATCACCGGCTACCTAAATGTAGGATGCTACCTGCCAACTCTTTTTCCTGGCTGCGAGCCTCCAACAGTATTGGCAAACCTGAGACACGAGCTTCCCCATGGAGAACAGCCTGACCGCAAAATCTCCTCTCCTGCGAAGGGGACGACGAGAGGAGAGGAGAAAGCTGATCGGAATTGGGTTGAGCAGCATCACGACAGGTCGACAGCGACAGATAGGGACAGAGACCTAAGTAGTGCCCAACTCCACTCTCGCAGTGCATCGCTACATGCATATCCCCGGGAATTCATTCTCTTTTGAAAGAGACATGTGGTTTGACAGTTCGCACAAACGTAGAGCTGCAACTAAGGCATGGCGTAGTTCTTTTTATTCCTCCGTACATCAAATCGAATGTTTGACACATGCATAGAATATTAAATGTAGACAAAAAAAAGAATTAATTGCACAGTTCTCATAGAAATCACGAGACGAATCTTTTAAGCCTAATCAGTACTTGAAAAGTCTTACGTGCTACAGTAACCACCATGTGTTAATGACGGATTAATTAGTATCGTTAGATTCGTCTCGCCGTTTTCTGACGGGTTTTGTAATTTGTTTTTTTATTGGTATCTGAAAACCTCTCCCGATATCCTTCCAACGAATCCGATGTAACACCTAATTTTTTTTCACGAACTAAATGCAGCCTAACAAAATTGCCTTTTCAGCGAAGGCCCACCCAACACACAAGACCACGCTTGTATCGTAATTCGAAGCCTAGATTCCCGATATCCTATGCAGGCCGCGACGGTGTCGTCGCGTAGGCCTAGCCGTACTTTTTCAGTGATGAACAGTGTTTTCTCGTAATAAATCAGCGAACAATACTTTTAGTCATACCTTTTCAGCGAAAGCGAATAGGGCTGTAGCATGCGGCCCAACAAAACTAAAACTAGTGTGCAGCACTGCTCATAGGTTAATTTTTATTATCTATAGTTTTGTTTTTTTATGGTTTTGATATCTTAGATTAGAAAATATTAATATGTGTATATGACAATAATTTTATTATATCTTCTCTCTTAATATAGAAATTATAAATTTATACTTCTAAAAAATTTGTTGTGATATGTTATGGGGGCCATGGCCCCTGTCAGCCCCCCTCGCCTCCGTCACAGAGCATACGTACCCAGATTATTTTTCTATCACCAACATGTTCAAAAAAATCTATCACTTGGAAATCCAATGAATTTCTTTCATTTTTCTGTTTGCCGCTTCCACTCCGCAGACAACTAAGAGTTATAAATTCATACATGTGGGATAATCACCTGGGTCGGGTCCTTAAGCGAATAGAAGACACGGGTTTCCCTACCTGTCTCGGCGACCAGAATTCCAATTCCATTGTTTCTTTCATGAAGGACTTAAAATAAGAGCCATATTATATTAGAAAAAATTATGTCGATAACTTATTTGATGATACGTGTTGTTGAGGAGGACACCTTGAATGCATCTTTATCTGTACAATCGTCCCCTATGTATATTGGAAAGGAGTCACCCAGACCAAGCTCTTTAAGCAGGTACAACACAGCGTCCCCTTGTTCCAATTGATTGGAGGACGAAATTCGTTAACCTTATACAAAATAGAAAAATTAATTGTTATAACAGCCATACAAATGTAGACATACAATCTTAGATGGTCTTTTAGGGGAGGGGGCACGTGTCCCCCTCCCTACGCTGCTGCTTAAATTTTAATATTTTATATGTATTTTTACAGGTTGCACCATGCTAGTGTCTCGGGACGCCTTTTAAGAAATAATGGATTTGGCCAACAATAAAGAAATTGTCATATTTCTTCATTACGATGGACCCCACCGTCAATAGTCAATGACCCTAAAAAGATGAGGTAAATATATATAACAAGTTGAAATAATATTCCTGATATTGTTGATATAAAAAAATATAACACGGATTTAGAATATCAATTTTTTTGAGACAACCGATGTGTACCTAGTACATACTTTCTTTATAGCCACGGTATACTATTATTCAACCCACCGACGCCACCACCACTATCTCCATCATCTCGCAAGCCACTGCAGTAGCAACACCACGAGGGGTAGAGCGAGAAATAGTGAGTTCCAGATTGTCGTTCACTCTCCTTGTGTGCGACTTCCGCGGCTCCGCACCCATAGATCTTCTTGACTTATGTCCCATATGCTCAAGCTTCATCTCATCCCTGCTCTGCTCAAAAGTCAAATCAACTAACCAAGTATCTTAATCACTGATTTGATGCCCATATATCGATCAATCTATCGTAATAATCTAATATTATTTGTATCGAGTGGCGTGGCGTCAGGCTAAACATGGCAGACGCAGCTTCTACCATGTGAAAAACTCCAGATGCATGTGCTATGATTAGTAGTAAATAGAATTAGCAGGAGCAAGTAGTAAACGTGCGTAAGATAACAATTAGCTGGATGACTGTAATTAGGTGTGCGCTGCAGCTATGGCTAGTATATTTCGAGCTGAGCTCGGCGGAAACGGCAGCTACTCGAAGAAGATTGTTTCTACGTGGACATTGCATGTGTCCGAGTGCATTGAAGTCTCGAAGAAGCTGTGAAGGTAAACAATTTACTGCACTGCCAGAATGACGGTCAAAGCGAGATGAAGGGAGTAGGTCACACTCTAATATTTTAGAATAGAGTCAAATGCACCGCAAGTCCACGAACTTGTCTAGATGTGCTATATATGTCTATAAACTTTAAATTGCATTTATCGGTCCTTAAACTTGATTATCCGTTCACTGCAGGCCATCCTACCTCATCGGCATCATTTTGCCGACGTGGCATGGCCCTTCCGTTAGTTTTTAGGACTTAAACGGTGTTAAGCCAAGTATAAAATGATGATTTTGCCTTGAGTGAAAAATAAATCGGTGCAAAGTTCAGTTCTTCAGTGTTGAATTTTGAGAAATATTTCGCATAGTTTAAGGTTGTCATAATTACATAAAATAAGAAATATATTATTTTTATGTAATTGTATTTATTCCTCTAAGTTAAACATAGACCAACTGAACTCTACGTTGAGTCATTTTTCACTTAGGGGTAAAATCACGTTTGGCTTACCGTTAAATCCTAAAACTAACCGGAAGGCCATATAAGGAATTAAAGATAGCTTCCGGGCCAAATTGATAAGTTCAAAAGTAAAGGGTAAAGAATGTAAGCCAAACTTTTTTCAAGGCCATTGAAACAATACTCTCCAAAAATAAAATAAATCATTACTTCCTCTGTCCCAAAATAGAAGTTATTCTCACTTTCTGAGAAGTCAACTTTTTAAAACTTTGACCAATTATATATAAAATAATAATATTTATAATACATAATTAATATCATTAGATATATCGTTGAATATACTATCATAATAAATTTATTGAAAATATAAATGTTGCACGTATTTTCTACAAATCTAGTCAAAGTTGAGAAAGTTTGACCAGCACGCATCCCATAACGTCATCTATTCTGGGACAGAGGGAGTAAGTCATTTATAAGTACTCTGTTTTTTAAGATTGCACAGTACAACGTAGAGACTTTATTGTCGATGGGAACATCACCTATCTTTGAAAACATAGAATTATTAAACCCTAGAATATTTGCTTGTACAGGAGTCCAATCCAGGGCCTTATGTGCCATTGAGGCTTTTGTAAACCACTGGCCCTTTTCGCATGTACTCTGTATTACAATAACCGGTCAATATAATAAGTTATTGTCATCGCCTAGAAAAGCAACACAAATACATGTTCACGTCTCTCCAAATCCTAATATCTGACTCGGCTTGTTTGAAAATTTTGAGGTTTACACTACCCCTAGGCTCTAGCTACATACTAGTACAGGAACATCCGAACATGGCGTGTATACTTGAGAACCGCGTACTTTGATGCACGTTACTCTCGTGACAATCACCGGCTACCTAAATGTAGGATGCTACCTGCCAACTCTTTTTCTTGGCTGCAAGCCTCCAACAGTATTGGCAAACCTGAGACACGAGCTTCCCCATGGAGAACAGCCTGACCGCAAAATCTCCTCTCCTGCGAAGGGGACGACGAGAGGAGAGGAGAAAGCTGATCGGAATTGGGTTGAGCAGCATCACGACAGGTCGACAGCGACAGATAGGGACAGAGACCTAGTAAGTAGTGCCCAACTCCACTCTCGCAGTGCATCGCTACATGCATATCCCCGGGAATTCATTCTCTTTTGAAAGAGACATGTGGTTTGACAGTTCGCACAAACATAGAGCTGCAACTAAGGCATGGCGTAGTTTTTTTTTTCCTCCGTCCATCAAATCGAATGTTTGACATATGCATAGAATATTAAACGTAGATAAAAAGAGATTAATTGCCTTTTCAGCGAAGGCCCACCCAACACACAAGACCATGCTTGTATCGTAATTCGAAGCCCAGATTCCCGATATCCTATGCAGGCCGTGGCGGTGTCGTCGCGTAGTCACGTAGGCCTAGCCGTACTTTTTCAGTGATGAACAGTGTTTTCTCGTAATAAATCAGCGAACAATACTTTTAGTCATACCTTTTCAGCGAAGCGAATAGGGCTGTCGCATGCGGCCCAGCAAAACTAAAACTAGTGTGCAGCACTGCTCATAGGGTAATTTTTATTATCTATAGTTTTGTTTTTGTATGGTTTTGATATCTTAGATTAGAAAATATTAATAAGTGTATATGACAATAATTTTATTATATCTTCTCTCTTAATATAGAAATTATAAATTTATACTTCTAAAAAATTTGTTGTGATATGTTATGGGGGCCATGGCCCCTATCAGCCCCCCTCGCCTCCGTCATAACTAAGGGTTATAAATTCATACACGTGGGATAATCACCTGGGCTGGGTCCTTAAGCGAATAGAAGGCACGGGTTTCCCTACCTGTCTCGGCGACCAGAATTCCAATTCCATCGTTTCTTTCATGAAGGACCTAAAATAAGAGTCATATTATATTAGAGAAAATTATGTCGATAACTTATTTGATGGTACGTGTTGTTGAGAAGGACACTTTGAATGCGTCTTCATCTGTACAATCATCCTCTATGTATATTGGAAAGGAGTCACCCAGACCAAGCTCTTTAAGTAGGTACAACACAGCGTCCCCCTTGTTCCAATTGATTGGAGGACGAAATTCGTTAACCTTATACAAAATAGAAAAATTAATTGTTATAGCAGCTATACAAATGTAGACATACAATCTTAGATGGTCTCTTAGGGGAGGGGGCACGTGTCCCCCTCCCTACGCTGCTGCTTAAATTTTAATATTTTATATGTATTTTTACAGGTTGCACCATGCTGGTTGTCTCGAGACGCCTTTTAAGAAATAATAGATTTGACCAACAGTAAAGAAATTGTCATATTTCTTCATTACGATGGACCCCGCCGTCAATAGTCAATGACCCTAAAAAGATGAGGTAAATATAACAAGTTGAAATAATATTCCTGATATTGTTGATATAAAAAAATATAACACGGATTTAGAATATCAATTTTTTTGAGACAACCGATGTGTCGATACATAGTACATACTTTCTTTATAGCCACGGTATACTATTATTCAACCCACCGACGCCACCACCACTATCTCCATCATCTCGCAAGCCACTGCAGTAGCAACACCGCGAGGGGTAGAGCGAGAAATAGTGAGTTCCAGATTGTCGTTCACTCTCCTTGTGTGCGACTTCCGCGGCTCCGCACCCATGGATCTTCTTGACTTATGTCCCATATGCTCAAGCTTCATCTCATCCCTGCTCTGCTACAGTAGCAGCATCACGAGGGGTAGAGCGAGAAATAGTGAGTTCTAGATTGTCGTTCACTCTCCTTGTGTGCGACCTCCGCGGCTCCACGCCAGTGGATCTTCTCGACTTATGTCCAATATGCTCAAGCTTCATCTCATCTCTGCTCCGACTACCCCCACCCACTCTTTGCACCTGCTACCACGACGGCAAGTAACCTGCTAATTATGCTAATGCCGTTGGTTCTGGGTGGAGCCCCTGTTGGCTTTCATGTTCTTCTAGTTTTGGATCACCACTTTCTCTTCTTAGTGGACTTTGGTTTTTATATTTGTTCTCTAAGAAGAATCATAACTGTAACACCTCAGGTGTTTGTCACTCACTAAGCAGTGGGTTTGAGCTCAAACATGATAGATTAAGTGGAGATGACGATGTCAAGGTCAACCTATGGAGATGAGCCTAACCTAAAGTGGGATGATGCACCTTGCTTATGCTGTCCATCTAAAATACATATTGAAATAATGTTGCTTATACTTCTTTTATGTGTCTCATATACATCTCTATAGTGAGCACTGGAAAAGTTTGTGAAGTTTGGAATCAAGAAGTCCCATGAAATGATAAGCCAAAGTCTTGTTTGAATTATAACTGAAACCTACCCCTGAAACACTGAAACATGTTTTATAATTCAAAAGTGACTTTGATAGCAACTTGAGTTCGTGCAACATACCAATGCCACATATGCAACACATCTATGAAACATGTGGAACACCATAGTGAAACATTGGAAACCTTGTGAAGAGATCTATGCAGTAGAGTCATAAAATATTAGGTGTTGTAGATGTTTTTTTGATGTCTTTATTTAAGCTTTAAAAGTGCTCCAAAAATGCTTATAAATTTGACCAGAGCCATATCTGGAGTTTTAGAACTCCAAAAATAGTGATTCTTTTTTTTGTTAATTTTGTGATGACATGTACTTGCTATGAAAAATATTAAACACACTAGTTGTTCACTGTTTTCTTAAGGTTTTGATTTGACCTTGATAAATAAGGAAATCTACATTATATTACTTGTCATTTTTATATCTTGAGTTGTGTTGCTCCAAATAATGTGAAATTTATATGGTAGTCTTATCATGCTATGACTATACTATGGTATAAATTTCATGGTCATTGCTTACTGTATGATCAAGTTATTGATTTAACTTGTTTACGGCTTAATGAATAGCTTATAAATAATATATAAAGGATAAATTGGAAAATGTTGTACCATTACCTTAGTATGATGTTTCTCTATCATATTGATTCATCCTATGGCCATGTGTTCATAGAAAATATGGAGTTTTAGGTTTAACTTGCTCTCACATGATTTATTGTTATAGCCATTTGTCTTTTTCATAGAGGTTGATATACATGTCCAAATGGTTTCAAATTTGGACAGTAGACTATTGGGAGCATGTGTAGGCCACTGTAATTTTGGTAGAATTTATTGAGTATTTTTGGTAGGTGTTCATAATTCCACCTAATTATCTAAGATAAATTAAGAAATGTATTAAAATAATTTATCTAGCATTGGACACTATGTTTTCTGGTGTTCATTAGTCATGGGTGACATGTTGGTAAAGTTGGTTTTATCCAATTATATGTTTGCAATATAAGTTAATAATTATTTCTTGCAAATGAGGTTTCTGGATAGATCTGGGAACTTAGCAAAGTTCTTCATGATAATGTGCTTTGTTGTGAAACTTGTTTATACAAAAATTGTAGATAATTTATGTATCTAGCTGATATTAAAATTTGGTGGCATTTGTCCGTGTGGTTTAGGAGTTATAGCTGTTTAAAGTTGGGTTACAGAATTGCTTGCTCTCTGTCTTGTTAGACCAGTTTCTGTGTTTGTGTAAATTCGACATGATTAACTTTGGAATCATACTGGGATAATTATAAATGAAATGTAGAGAATTTTATAAGCTTTCCGTAATGTCTTCTTGCAAGTCATTTGGATTTGTAGATCTCCAGATATGATTGATTTATGAAGCTACTGTTTGTTTGTCCAAAAATTGATAAATTCTAGTTATAGTTGTTTGCTTGTATGTTGTTAAGTGTAACACCCTAAAATTTGAAGAAAAGAAAAATAGGGAAAATATGGTTTTTATATTTATTTTTGTGAAGCATGCAAATTTAGAATAAGAATAATTTTATAAATTTAAAATCAAATATAAGGGTAGGAACATGTTTGAGCATTCATGCTGCTGCATTTGGAGTTTTGGATTGAGTGGTTTAAATCAAATTCAAAGTTGATTTGAAAATCATTTGAAAAATGGATTTGAAAATTTGGAAAAGAAAAGAGAAAAGGAAAATGCTGTTCACTCGGTTTTTGGCCCGCTCCTTCTCGCGGCCCAGCGCCAGCAGCGGCCCAGTTTTTTTCCCCCGCGCGCCCGCTTTCTCTTCTGGGCCGAGCCGGCCAGCGGCCCGCAGCCCAGCTCCGCACCGCGCGTGGCCGCGTCCCGCCTGGAGTCACCGACATGTGGGTCCCACCGGTCAGTGACTGTTCCCGTTTTCCTTTCTTCTTCCTCCGGTTTCCCAATCGCGAGCTTCTCTTTCCTTTCCTTCTCCGATCCGGTTGGCAGTCCAATCTCCCTCCCTTTCCATAGTTGTCGAGGCATCCGGACTATAAAAACGGATCCCCGAGGCTTCCCGCATCACATTGAGCCCTAAAGCACCTAGCCTCGCCATCTAGGTTTGCCTCGCCGCGAGTTCCGTCGCCGCCGTCCGCCATACCGAGCTAACCGCCGTCTTCCGGTCATTCTCCGGCCCTCTCTTCACGCGGGGTGAGTTCGCCATGCTCCACGCTTGCTCCCGAAGCTTTCTTTTCGTCAAATGGTGGTCGGAGCCGTGTTCTAGCCTTCTCCGGCGATGGCGCCGCCGCGGGAAGTCGCCGGCGGGTGAAGTCCGGCCGGAGCGCCGCCGTCTTTTCCTCTGAGCAAATCTGGACCGTTGGATCTAGATCGGACGGATCTAATTAGAAGATACCGGTTCGCGCGTGTTTTTGCTAAAGAGACCCTGAGATTTCTGATTATACAACCCGCAGTCCAAAGCGTATTTGGGAAAATACGTATTTAATTAAAGAAAACGTAATTCGTTTCAGAAAAAGAAAAATACGCTTTCTGTTATTTACAGTTTTGCCACTGATATTGTTTTAGCCGTAGAATCTTCGTTTTAACTCCGATTTGATCCATTCAAATTGCGTTAGATTCATATTTGCGAGCTCTATCTAATGGTGTAACTGTACAGTAGGTTTAGATTAATTTATTTTCGAGTTTTAATTAAAGTATTTATTTTTCTATATGAAATCTTCGGAAATTCATAACTTTGTCGTTTTAGATCCGTTTTTCGTGATCTTCGCGTCTGTGTGATCCTAGCGAGTTGTAGATTCATTTTAAAGACTTTTTATTTTATTTTCTTACTGTTGGTGTATTGTTCTAATTATAGTCTTGTTTGTCTATGCATGATTGCCTCTGGATGTGTGTTGTTGATAATGGTTGATCGAGTATAGACGGTGAGCAATTCGTTGGAAATCAAGAGCCTTACTACGAGCAAGATCTTCAGGACCAGTTTGAGCAAGGCAAGTATAGCATGGGATTATCCTTGTTGTCCTATTCACCTTATGCAATTAAAATCATTATGCATTTATTCCTTGTTAAGGATGACTTAGAGATTGATCCTATACCTTGGTACCTATTATGATGCATTGATTAGTATGGCTAGTGCTTAAACATGGACTATGATCATGTAAAATTGATTAAAGGAATATGCAATAAACATTTAAAATATGATTTTGATTCTTGTATAAAGGGGATTAGAGCATGTGTGTTGTTTTGTTGCTCTAATTGCTCTCCATAAGGACTCATCTATAAGCGACAATCCGGGATTTACAGTACAACTGTGAGGGCTATATGGCTCTGGCTTTAGCTCAGTATGAGGACCTTTTCTAGCTTGTTAGAGGTTACCCTTGTGGCGCAAATGGGGTAAAGCAGACCGTGGATCTCTGCGTGTGTATCACACGGACTGACTTCTGAAACCTAGCGGCCCTAACTTGTTAGACGAACCTTTGAAAGGCTTCATAGTGATTCCCTGCCTGCTCACCTTGGAAGTGTTTTGGGAGTAATTAACCCGGGCATATGGGTAACACGACTCACAGTGAAAGTGTACAACCTCTGCAGAGTGTAGAACTGTTATAACAGCCGTGCTCACGGTTACGAGTGGCCTTGGACCCTTATGGAATAGTTGATTAATTGTTTATGTTTATGTTTTTGCTATTCATTAATCATTTCACATGGATCATATGTTTATTGTTTACATTGAGACCTATTGATGCTATTGATATGCTAAAATCATGTTAACTAAAAGCTACATGCTGATAAACCCATGATTATGCCTATTTGAGCCTCATGAACCCCATGTTACACTTGTTGAGTACGAGATGTACTTACGCTTGTTTATTCTTCTTATTTGGATAAAAATCCCGGATGGGTAACAGATGGAGGTAATAGCGACTACTACGCCTACTTCCCTGAGGATTACTAGTCTTGCTGTCAACCAGTCAATGTACCTGTGACTGGAGCTACCACGAGAGAGATTTTTATTTATACTTCCGCTACATTTGTGTTAAGACTATGTGTTTAAATATCGTGATGTAATAACATTTGCCATGATACTTCTGCTATAATTTGTGAACTTATGTGTGATTGATCTCTGGGCGCACATAAGGGTAAACATTCCATTTGGTCGATAAATGGGTGTGACAAATTGGTATCAGAGCTCTTGTTGACTGTAGGACGCAAGCCTAGTTAGCAATGGTCGAAGTAGTGTCATCTTTACACTATTTTTATGCTCACTATCTTGCTCTTGTTATTTGATAAATTTTTATGCTTCTTATGTCTCATTCTATTACGAAATTTTGCCTCTATTCTAACTTCATCTAAAAATTCTGTAGATGACTCGTGACCGTAAGACTGCCCGCATCAGCGTTGGAGGATACTACCCACCTCGTGCCCTGTTTGCAACTGAAGAGCCACAAGAGCCAGAACCTCAGGAGCAAGAGAAGACCCCTGTAGTACCAGCACCAGCACCTCCCCAGGAAGAGATTGAGCCTGAAGAAGATCCAGAAATAGTTGAGGTTGAAGATGGTGAGGAGGAGGATAATGGAGGAGAACAACCCCCGACTCCACCACATGAAGCTCCTGAAGATATGCCACCTCCCCCAATGGGGTGGACTGTGAGGATCTACCATAGGAATGGAGGGGATGCTGTCTCTCATGTTCGCCTAGTGGCGATGCTCACTGCTTACTTCGCGGATTGGCATCCAGCTGTGGAGTACGTCTGCTGGGAGTACACTCATCCACTAGAGAGCACGTACTGGAAGGCAAGGGCAAGCATCTTTACACACAAGCAAGACAAGGGGGCATATCAGCTGGACAGGATGTTCTCTCATGTGGGACATCGAGCCACCATTGAGGATAGCATTGAAGATGCTGCTTTCGAAGCATGTATGGGTCTTCGCTATCTTCGCTTTAACCTCATGAAGCATGACATCCATCGCTTCCTTCCTCGTGCACACCCCGAGCTTGGATGGGCTATGACAGATCCAGTGCAGTTAGAGCCACTACCTCGGGTGATGGTGAACTTTGTCTATGACATGATGGACAGGAAGCTGCAACTAGAAGAGATGGTGAGGACACAAGGGAAGACTATCAAGAGATGCCAAGCAACCATTGATGAGCTCCGAGCAAACCAAGGCTTGCCCAAGATCTACGAGGAGTTAGAGCATGAGCCACTTCCTTAGGAAGTAGGAGTCCTTTTATGTAATAAGAACGTTCTTAGTAACGTCAGTTGAGTCAGTCGAGTCTGTCGTGTGGTTTGAACTTTGGTGTGCTAGTTGCTTTATTATTATGCTTATGTGTGAGTTGGATCTTTGTTTGAGTGTCTGGACTTGTAGGCATGTCTACAAGTTCCATTATTAAGAATAATAAGCTTAATAGTCAAGGAATAATAGTTGGGTTTGATAGTATCTCGTTTCTGTCCTTGCTGTTTTCTGGAGCAGTCTCTGATGTTTCTGTTATAGTTTAAAAACGGTTCGTGCAACATTTATGAAATTTTTATGAGAGAAACTAGACTCAAGCATCTTTCAAATGCCACTGGAATCACCTTTTTATCTAATCTGGTTCGAGAGATATAATTTTCACAAGTTAGAGTTTCTGCACAGTCTGGAATTTGGAACAGTTTCTGTTGCGCCTCATTTTTCATAGACTTAACGACAGAATCTGGTCTTGAGGTCTGAATAGAAATTGTGGATAATTTCATAAGCTTTCCAACCATGTACAGCACGCCTCTTTTGGACTTCTGTAGCCCGAGATATGATTGAAATACTGAACTGTCAATATTGCTACTCATCCAGAAAACTTTCAGATCTCATTCTTAATCTTATAAGTGGTTGATAAACTGGATTTCTTAAAGTTTGCATGTTTATGGGTGGCAGATGGCCAGAAGAGGAAGAGGCAGAGGTCGTGGAAACATTCCCCCGAATCCACCACCACCACCGCCACCAACTATTGAGCAATTGCTGGCAGTACAGACGCAATTGATGCAACAACTGGTGCAGAATCAGCAAAATCAGCCAGTTGCTGGAGTTCAACCACGTGACAAGCGTGGTGAATTTTTGAAGGGTCGTCCCCCAGTGTTCACACATGCTGCTGATCCTTTGGAGGCCGATGATTGGCTTCGTGCTGTGGAGAAACAACTCACCATAGCACAATGTGATGACCGACAGAAGGTGTTGTTCGCTTCTGGGCAACTTTAGGGAGAAGCTCAAGATTGGTGGGAGTCTTATGAGTATGGCCGTCCTGCTAATGCTCCTGCAGTCACCTGGCAGGAGTTTAGAGAAAACTTCAGGGCTTACCATATACCTGAAGGGATGATAGAATTGAAGGCGGAGGAATTCCGGAACCTGACCCAAGGGTCAATGTCTGTAGCTGAGTACCGTGACAAGTTTGCTCAACTGTCACGATATGCTCCGCATGAGGTGGCCAATGACAATGATAAGCAGCGCCGCTTCTTGAAGGGATTATATGATGGACTACAGTTGCAGTTGATGTCCAATACCTATCCCAATTTTCAGACGCTTGTGAACCGCGCTATTGTGGTGGACAACAAGCGCAAAGAAATGGATGCCAAGAGGAAGAGGTTACAGGGACAAGCTTCCAATAGCAACACCCGTCCACGCACTGGCTTCCAACAGAATACTCAGCAGAGACCTCCTACTGGACAGTGGAACCGTGGTCAGACCCCATTTCGTGGACAGTTCCCTCAACGTCCCCCATTTCAGCCACAGAGTAGCAACCAACGTCCACCACAGCAGAATGGGAATCAAGTGCAGCGCCAGGGTCCTTCCAACAACACTCCTACAAAGACCAGTGCTCCCAACACTCCCAACAGGTGTTTCCGTTGTGGAAAAGAAGGTCACTTGTCTTTCAACTGCCCAGAGAAGCCTAACCAGCAGACTCCCCAGAGACAGGGCAGCCACCCGAAGCTCGCACTTAACTCGGGAAGGGTGAATCATTTGTCCCAAGAAACTGCAGTGGAGGAGCCAGAAGTTATGCTTGGTACGTTCGATGTCCACTCTACTCCCGCCACTGTTCTTTTTGATTCTGGAGCATCACATTCTTTCATATCACAATCGTTCGTTAGAATACATAGAATCCATTTGTGTGCCATGAAGAACCCTATCTTAGTAAACTCACCTGGTGGAAGCATGCCAGCATCTTATCGCTGTCTTCCCATTAGTCTCAACTTAAGGGGGGTAGAGTTTTCAGTTAGCCCTATAGTATTGAGAACAGCTGGGATTGATCTTATACTGGGAATGGATTGGATGACCCAACAACAAGCAGAGATTCAGTGTAAGGATAAATCGGTTGTGCTGACTACACCAAAGGGGGATAGGATCAAGGTTGAAGTCAAAGTGCAAAAACAAGCGACCGCTACAGTGAACCAGCTCAATAATGGTGCTAATCAGGAGGACCCAGTTGTGGAGGAATTTCCAGATGTGTTTCCGGAGGATTTGCCAGGTATGCCACCAGACCGTGATATTGAATTTATTATTGAATTATTACCTGGAACTGCACCTATAGCTAAGCGTCCATATAGAATGGGAGTAAATGAACTAGAAGAACTTAAGAAACAAATTAAGGAATTACAGGATAAGGGTTTTATTCGTCCTAGTTCGTCACCATGGGGTGCACCAGTAATTTTTGTGGATAAAAAAGATGGAACTCAGAGGATGTGTGTAGATTATCGGTCTCTTAATGAGGTTACCATTAAGAACAAGTACCCATTGCCTAGAATTGATGACCTGTTTGATCAGTTGAGAGGAGCTTGTGTATTTTCCAAGATTGACCTTCGCTCTGGATATCATCAATTGAAGATTCGTGCCAGGGATATACCCAAGACAGCATTTACTACACGTTATGGGTTATATGAGTATACAGTGATGTCCTTTGGTTTGACTAATGCTCCTGCATACTTCATGTATTTAATGAATAAGGTGTTCATGGAATATCTGGACAAGTTTGTAGTGGTATTCATTGATGATATACTAGTGTTTTCCAAGACGGAGGAAGAACATGCTGAACACTTGAGGTTGGTCTTGCAGAAGCTCAGAGAACACCAACTATATGCAAAGAGGAGTAAATGTGAGTTTTGGCTTAAGGAAGTTTCTTTTCTGGGTCACATCGTTTCAAATGGAGGAATATCAGTAGATCCTGGTAAGGTGAAGGATGTATTGAATTGGAAACCACCTACCAATGCAAGTGAGATCCGTAGCTTTTTGGGATTGGCTGGTTATTATAGAAGGTTTATAGAGGGATTTTCCAAGCTTGCAAAACCAATGACTGCATTGTTAGAAAAGAATGCTAAGTTTGTGTGGTCCGAGAAGTGTCAGGCTAATTTTGAGGAATTAAAGAAAAGATTAACTACTGCACCTGTCTTAGTTTTGCCAGACCTGAATAAACCTTTCTCTATCTATTGTGATGCATCTCGATTGGGATTGGGATGTGTTTTGATGCAAGAAGGTAGAGTTGTGGCATATGCATCGAGGCAGTTAAGGAAGCATGAGTTAAATTACCCTACTCATGATTTGGAATTAGCTGCAGTGGTTCATGCATTAAAGATATGGAGGCATTATTTGATTGGACACAAAAGTGATATATACACTGATCACAAGAGTCTCAAGTATATCTTCACTCAAACAGATCTGAACTTGAGGCAGCGTAGATGGTTGGAGTTGATAAAAGACTATGATCTAGAGGTGCATTATCATCCCGGAAAGGCCAACGTGGTTGCTGATGCTCTTAGTAGGAAGAGTTATGCAAATGAAATACAAGTAATGCCTATGCCAAAGGAATTGTGTGCTGAGTGTAAGCATCTGAATTTAGGATTTACTACTAATGCAGTGGAACTAGTATTGGAGCCTACTCTGGAGCAAGAAATCCGTAAAGGTCAGCTGAAAGATGAAAAGTTGAGAGAGATAGCTGAAAACATAGCGAAAGGAAAATCTCCAGGATTCCATAAGGATGAGAATGGTACGCTTTGGTTCGGAAAAAGGCTATGTGTGCCCGAAGATAGGGAAATACGAATGGCAATTCTGCGTGAAGCTCATGAGTCAGCTTATTCCATACATCCGGGTAGTACTAAGATGTATTTAGATCTGAAAGAGAAATATTGGTGGTATGGTTTAAAGAGAGACGTAGCTGAGTACGTTGCTTTGTGTGACACATGTCAAAGGGTGAAAGCGGAACATCAAAGGCCTGCAGGATTGTTACAACCTATGCAGATACCTGAGTGGAAATGGGAAGAGGTTGGTATGGATTTTATAGTTGGGTTACCGCGGACTCAACGAGGATATGATTCAATTTGGGTAATAGTGGATCGTCTGACTAAGGTTGCTCATTTTCTGCCTGTGAAGACTACGTATAGCAGTGCGAAACTGGCAGAGTTGTATATGGAGAGAATAGTGAGTCTACATGGAGTTCCTAAGAAGATTGTGTCTGATCGAGGTACTCAATTTACATCTCACTATTGGCAAAAGATACATGAATCATTGGGGACCAAACTAAATTTCAGTACAGCTTATCATCCTCAGACTGATGGTCAAACAGAGAGAATTAATCAGATATTGGAGGATATGTTGAGAGCTTGTGCTCTACAATATGGTACCAGCTGGGATAAGAGTTTGCCATACGCAGAGTTCTCTTATAACAATAGTTATCAGAAGAGTCTTCAAATGGCACCGTTTGAGGCTCTGTATGGACGAAAGTGTAGGACCCCGTTGTTCTGGAATCAGACAGGGGAAAGTCAAGTGTTTGGACCTGATGTATTAAAGGATGCTGAAAAGAAAGTAAGAATGATTAGAGATAATCTAAGGATAGCCCAGTCTAGACAGAAAAGTTATGCTGATACTCGCAGAAGAGAGTTGACATTTGAGGTAGGAGATTATGTCTACTTGAAAGTGTCACCCATGAGAAGTGTGAAGAGATTTAACATGAAGGGTAAATTGGCACCAAGATATATTGGACCTTTCAAGATTATAGAGAGACGTGGTGAAGTGGCATATCAATTGGAATTACCCGAGAGTCTGGCAGGTGTACATGATGTGTTCCATGTGTCACAATTAAAGAAATGTTTACGAGTACCAGAAGAACAGATTCCGATAGAGGAACTCACTGTTAAGGAGGATCTTACATATGAGGAGTTTCCGGTTAAGATTTTGGAGACTGCGGACAGAGTCACAAGAAGTAGAACAATCAAGATGTGTAAAGTACAATGGAATCGGTATACTGCAGAAGAGGCTACTTGGGAACGAGAAGAGGATCTGAGAAAAACCTACCCGCAACTGTTTGAGTAAGCACCGGTCGAATCTCGGGACGAGATTCAGTTTAAGGGGGGTAGAATTGTAACACCCTAAAATTTGAAGAAAAGAAAAATAGGGAAAATATGGTTTTTATATTTATTTTTGTGAAGCATGCAAATTTAGAATAAGAATAATTTTATAAATTTAAAATCAAATATAAGGGTAGGAACATGTTTGAGCATTCATGCTGCTGCATTTGGAGTTTTGGATTGAGTGGTTTAAATCAAATTCAAAGTTGATTTGAAAATCATTTGAAAAATGGATTTGAAAATTTGGAAAAGAAAAGAGAAAAGGAAAATGCTGTTCACTCGGTTTTTGGCCCGCTCCTTCTCGCGGCCCAGCGCCAGCAGCGGCCCAGTTTTTTCCCCCGCGCGCCCGCTTTCTCTTCTGGGCCGAGCCGGCCAGCGGCCCGCAGCCCAGCTCCGCACCGCGCGTGGCCGCGTCCCGCCTGGAGTCACCGACATGTGGGTCCCACCGGTCAGTGACTGTTCCCGTTTTCCTTTCTTCTTCCTCCGGTTTCCCAATCGCGAGCTTCTCTTTCCTTTCCTTCTCCGATCCGGTTGGCAGTCCAATCTCCCTCCCTTTCCATAGTTGTCGAGGCATCCGGACTATAAAAACGGATCCCCGAGGCTTCCCGCATCACATTGAGCCCTAAAGCACCTAGCCTCGCCATCTAGGTTTGCCTCGCCGCGAGTTCCGCCGCCGCCGTCCGCCATACCGAGCTAACCGCCGTCTTCCGGTCATTCTCCGGCCCTCTCTTCACGCGGGGTGAGTTCGCCATGCTCCACGCTTGCTCCCGAAGCTTTCTTTTCGTCAAATGGTGGTCGGAGCCGTGTTCTAGCCTTCTCCGGCGATGGCGCCGCCGCGGGAAGTCGCCGGCGGGTGAAGTCCGGCCGGAGCGCCGCCGTCTTTTCCTCTGAGCAAATCTGGACCGTTGGATCTAGATCGGACGGATCTAATTAGAAGATACCGGTTCGCGCGTGTTTTTGCTAAAGAGACCCTGAGATTTCTGATTATACAACCCGCAGTCCAAAGCGTATTCGGGAAAATACGTATTTAATTAAAGAAAACGTAATTCGTTTCAGAAAAAGAAAAATACGCTTTCTGTTATTTACAGTTTTGCCACTGATATTGTTTTAGCCGTAGAATCTTCGTTTTAACTCCGATTTGATCCATTCAAATTGCGTTAGATTCATATTTGCGAGCTCTATCTAATGGTGTAACTGTACAGTAGGTTTAGATTAATTTATTTTCGAGTTTTAATTAAAGTATTTATTTTTCTATATGAAATCTTCGGAAATTCATAACTTTGTCGTTTTAGATCCGTTTTTCGTGATCTTCGCGTCTGTGTGATCCTAGCGAGTTGTAGATTCATTTTAAAGACTTTTTATTTTATTTTCTTACTGTTGGTGTATTGTTCTAATTATAGTCTTGTTTGTCTATGCATGATTGCCTCTGGATGTGTGTTGTTGATAATGGTTGATCGAGTATAGACGGTGAGCAATTCGTTGGAAATCAAGAGCCTTACTACGAGCAAGATCTTCAGGACCAGTTTGAGCAAGGCAAGTATAGCATGGGATTATCCTTGTTGTCCTATTCACCTTATGCAATTAAAATCATTATGCATTTATTCCTTGTTAAGGATGACTTAGAGATTGATCCTATACCTTGGTACCTATTATGATGCATTGATTAGTATGGCTAGTGCTTAAACATGGACTATGATCATGTAAAATTGATTAAAGGAATATGCAATAAACATTTAAAATATGATTTTGATTCTTGTATAAAGGGGATTAGAGCATGTGTGTTGTTTTGTTGCTCTAATTGCTCTCCATAAGGACTCATCTATAAGCGACAATCCGGGATTTACAGTACAACTGTGAGGGCTATATGGCTCTGGCTTTAGCTCAGTATGAGGACCTTTTCTAGCTTGTTAGAGGTTACCCTTGTGGCGCAAATGGGGTAAAGCAGACCGTGGATCTCTGCGTGTGTATCACACGGACTGACTTCTGAAACCTAGCGGCCCTAACTTGTTAGACGAACCTTTGAAAGGCTTCATAGTGATTCCCTGCCTGCTCACCTTGGAAGTGTTTTGGGAGTAATTAACCCGGGCATATGGGTAACACGACTCACAGTGAAAGTGTACAACCTCTGCAGAGTGTAGAACTGTTATAACAGTCGTGCTCACGGTTACGAGTGGCCTTGGACCCTTATGGAATAGTTGATTAATTGTTTATGTTTATGTTTTTGCTATTCATTAATCATTTCACATGGATCATATGTTTATTGTTTACATTGAGACCTATTGATGCTATTGATATGCTAAAATCATGTTAACTAAAAGCTACATGCTGATAAACCCATGATTATGCCTATTTGAGCCTCATGAACCCCATGTTACACTTGTTGAGTACGAGATGTACTTACGCTTGTTTATTCTTCTTATTTGGATAAAAATCCCGGATGGGTAACAGATGGAGGTAATAGCGACTACTACGCCTACTTCCCTGAGGATTACTAGTCTTGCTGTCAACCAGTCAATGTACCTGTGACTGGAGCTACCACGAGAGAGATTTTTATTTATACTTCCGCTACATTTGTGTTAAGACTATGTGTTTAAATATCGTGATGTAATAACATTTGCCATGATACTGCTGCTATAATTTGTGAACTTATGTGTGATTGATCTCTGGGCGCACATAAGGGTAAGCATTCCATTTGGTCGATAAATGGGTGTGACATTAAGTGTGACTTATGCCTTTGAGGGTAGTTAAGTTAATTAGCTCTAGGTGTTTATTAGAACTTAGGTATGCTTGCATGATTGCTATAGTTATTGCACTTATATGCATTTACACATGTGCATGGTTGCATCTCATATAGGTACGCTAGCAGAAACGTGTGAAGGATGTGGCGTTGGAGCCAAACCCGAAGACGATGTTTGGTGGATCCATCCCGAAGATAGAAGGATCGGGCAAGTGTTAGATTGGAGGATGCTCGCCAAGTGAATTCATCTGACATACTCTAACTTTAGTCGGATCCCAGACAAGCCCCGGAGCATTATAAGCCTCCTACCTTCAAAGCAATTAATTCTATATATGTTATAAGTATTGTTGCATTAAGTGGTAGGATTTGGTTAAAAACATTGCTGTATTATATCGTTCCTTGTCCAGATATATGAATCCTTGAATCCTACCTAGACTAGGATCGAGTAGATGCTTAGCCCTGCTTAAAGCGGTAGAAGTCAGGTGATTTCCTGTCACCTGCGAGATGTAGGGATATTTATATATGGCACGGTTGGCTATATTTGCTATCGTGGAAAGGAACTATGTGTTAATAAAATGAAATGAGACCGGACGGGATGACGATAGTGAAGCAACAAGGCATGAAGGTCTTGGGTGTAGATCTATCCCCGTCTGAGTCGTTTAAGGACCGATTCGCTGTACGTCCTTGAGTCATGTTGAACGCAGTCTAACACTTAGTTGGCCGGATAAGTTGTTCCGACCGCGAAGCCGAGTAATACGGTTCAGGCCGGGAATCGAATGGTAGGTCGCATCTTGGAGGAGAGAAAGGATGTGCTTGGGGACATTGACGTGAGACCAAGGGGGGTTAGAGTCCCTATCATCTGGCAGAGGGTCGCCCTTGGGGATGCGGCATCATTCGAACCCGCGACTCCTGAATTGTACGAAAGGTGGCTTGTGCGACCCTGGCAGGGGCCTGCGCGGTGAGTGTTAGAAATACCCCTCCAGCTGGATAGGAATTCGATTCGAATCGCCGTCGCTCCCGGTTAGTGAGCACTTGACTTGAGCAGCGGTAACGTAGATTCCATTAAATTGAACGGATGGTTAATTGGATAACGATGGAAAGGTTGCCTCAACTTATACCTACTATGGTTAATATTGTTTGCTCCTAATAAAGTGAGTGCTCTAGTACAGATTCTAATATAGATGACAGGTTAATGATAATTAACTTGATACTTAAGCATTAATGATTACTTATCCATATTAAGCTTTTATGCAAAATGTTGTCAAGCTAGCCCACTTTATATGAGCCTTGCATGATCCTTGGTGTCACTTTATTTCTGGTTTCTAACGGGTAAGTCTAGCTGAGTACCTTCTCGTACTCAGGGTTTTATCCCCACTTGTTGCAGGTTTTGTATCCTGGCGACTGCAAGAGTTGGTTGGCTCCTGCCGTAGAGGCGGAGTATGATCATGGGCATGATCCTTCTGAGTCTCTAATGCTTTTGTTAGAAGTCGACCTTGGTACTGGCATGTACTTGAAATAAGATTAATGTTAGTTTTAAATTACTTTGCTTCCGCTACTTTTCAATTTAAGTTGTAATAACTATGTTGAACTCCGATGTATATTGAACTACTTATGAAATGGTTGTAACATGTGACTTGTTATGTTGAATCACTATGATCTTGGCTTGTATGTTGGTTGGTTTGAAATCCCTCGTGATTTCATTGAACTACCGGAGTTATATGGGCTCAAGTGCGAGAATTTGATCACTTCGGTGATTGTTTTTATACTTGTGCTCTTATAATTTGGATGGTTCCGTTACAATAACAAAGCATTTTGATGTATAGTTTTATATGTGGAGAGATGGAGGATCAAAACTGGCAAAGAGAAATTTAAATTTGAGAGAAGGAAAAAGAGAAACAATGGACTAACATGTCATGCAAAAAGAATTAGAAGCCAGTGAAAATTGTTTCTTTCACAATGAAGATTGTTCAAGGTTCTCCAATTAAGAAATTCAAGCTGATTTCACATGCACGAGAGAAATCACTTCTCCTTTTAAACTTTCACGATTCTACACTGATCGTCGCCATGTTACCCCTATTAGAGCCTAAGCTTGGGTAGTATTGCCTTAGAACCACGAGAGAAATCTGGTGATCCCAGTCAACACACAAACAGGTTGTCACACGATTTTAAGGACAAACCGAATGCACATCCCATCCCATGTATGCCAAGATTAGTTTATCTATACATGCGACGACAACCGTTATACATTGTATTGTTTATGACATAAACAATACCTTTATTAAAAAAACATTACACATAGTTACAACAATAAATTGCCATGCCGACTTCTGGTGGCATGCAAGTAAAGCAAATTGATTTGATTTCTACAATCATTATATTAGTTTGCCATTATCCGTCCTCTTTGTCGATGTATGTGGTGGGTGTGATTCAATAGAACAACTTGATTTAATTGTACTGAATTACAGTTCTTCTGCTTCTACGCCTATAATCAACCAAGCAAACCTCATGTTCTACCACAATCAGACACAATAGTGTGACCAAGCAATCTGGCACGTCACTGGTTACTCGTCTTCATCCCCGCATATTATCCATCCCCCATGGGTAACATTGAATGGGTACGGATAACCCATGGATGATCTTGTCGCCACCAGGTACTAGACAGGGCCGTCCCTGTAATTTTGAGGGTCTTTGGGCGAATAAGACATAAGGGCCCTTTAAGTTAATTTTTTTATATGATAGCTAAATTACATAGTAATATAACATGTAGTGTATATTTAGTTCATATAAAAGATACGATAACTATTATGATTATCTCAAATAAAAGAATAATGCTTCAGTGATTTGTAAAAAAATTGTCTTTGTGTATTTTTTGATTCAAAATATTCAAAAATAATATCAAGTATACTGTCCAAAATTTCCTTACGATGCTACACATAGCCAAGCCATTAAACATGTCCTCGCATGATCTCATATCGGGCTCGCAGCTATGTCGGGTCGGTCTGAGATATCGAGTGCAAGCTAAGTCGGCGTCTCGCAGTCTCTGCATTTGGTAATGGCAAGAGCTGAGAAGGCGAGAGGAGTCGCGTCAAGGCAGAGCGTCGCCGCATGCCGCATCGGGCTCGGGCGATTAGATGTCGCGGCATGAAAGATAAAATGTCGATGCTTGCTAGCATAGTACCTACATGAATAGAAACCGTCGGCAATCTGGGCACTCATTGTTGAGCCTCCAAAATGAAATTTGCTTAATATATATCCTTTTTTAGTGGAGCCTAATATATACTAATTAGATATATGTTGATGGCCCCTCTGTCCCATGGACCCCGGCGGTCGCACCGGCTGCCTCTCCCCTGGAGCCGGCCCTGGTACTAGAACGACATGCACCGGAGAGCAGACGGATGTCGAAGGCACGCCACTAGCAGAGCCGCCAACAGGAAGCTAAACCCATAGAAATCAGTGCACAAATCGTGTTGCCTTTCCTTACCATGCTCATAGATTTAAAAGCATTTAACAAGTCTAACCCCATAATCCTACTTGATTTCAGTGCCGGTCCTAAATTTTTCAGGACCTGGAATCGAACTTAAATTCAAGGCCCTTTATAAACATGATAAAAAAAACTTTACATGTATATATAACTTTTTTTTACACTCAACAGTCATTTTTTTCGAAAAGTATGTGTGGCCATTGTTGCCTTATAGCCACAGTTTAATAACAATGACTAATGAGTACGCACACATGTAACTTGCAAGTGAATCGTCGAACGGAAGTATACGCGCGCGCGCACACGCAGCTGCTGCCTACTGAAGCCGAAGCGGCGTCGGCCGTCGCCTCGCTGGGCTACATGAGGATGGCATGCGGCCTCCTGGGCTCTAGGCCTAAAGGCTAACGTGTTGGCTTTCTCTGTCTTGGGCCAAGTAATATCCTAATACTACTACGTACTAACGTGTATATACTAATCTAAATATCCTCTGCTAAAAAAAACTAATCTAAATATCCTAATACTACTACTACTATGTATATACTAACGTACATATACTGGGGGCCCATTGGGGTTGAGGGCCTGGAACGGCCGCCCCATTTGCCCCCCCTCGGGCCGGCACTGCTTGATTTTAGATGGGGAGAAGGACCCGGGTCAGATCTTGTTGGGGATTTAACTTCGCCAAGAAAACTCAGCCCTTGAAACTTCAGAGTTAAAATTGTGATTTCCATAACAAAGTTTGCCTGCAGAAAAAAGAAGCAGAACGAAGATAAAAATTTAATTTCGCAGGGAGAATTTTGTCTTCGCTGAAGGGAATTTGTCTTCGCTAAAAAGAAGAAAGAAATAAAACCAAGCGAAGACAAAGAATTGACTTCGCTTGACATTCTAGAGTTGGAAAAGAAACGGAGTAAGAATCGACTAAGTCCAAGATACGAAGACATCAAGAAGATTGAAGACCAAAAGCTGAAGAATGAAAGCTTGATAGGAAAAAGACCACTTCGCCCTTGTAGTTGAAAATAGTTGTAACTATTTGAGTTAGGGGTAAGATAGTTATTCTATGTAAAATACAAAGACTAGGGTCCCTATAAATACCCCCTCTGACATATACAGTATGATCATGAAATGAATACAACTTTGACTTGTGTTCAAACTTCGATGCTTGTGTGATTTCTTTACCCAACATCTGCGCCCACCGTTTGTGTGTGCTCGAAGACTCTCACGACCACGCGAAGCTAATGGGCAGGCCTAACAAGAAAGTTACCACTGGAGTAACCGAAGGTGACCCACCAACAATCGAAGACCAAAGTCTTGAAAAAGATGTACCCCAAGACCCAAACTCTTCAGGAGCAAGCGAAGCCGAAGAACAAAGACTCAAAGAATTAGAAGAATAAGTGCTGACAAACCAAATAGAACTTGAAGAATATCGCGCAAGAGCAAGAGAAAAGTCTCTCAAAGAAAGAATAGAACAAGCCGAAGCCACTCTTTGAGAACTAAATGAACAACTTCAAAGCACAAGTCATGAAGTCATATAATTAGATGAACCAAATTCAGCAACAAAAGCTTCTCAAGAGAAGAATTCCCAAAAGTCATTCATATCAATTGACACAAGTTCTCCCTTGTCGATAAATTTACAGCTAGCACAATGGCTCTTGGGGTACAAATTCAATATGATACCAACATTTGATGACCAATCTAACTCAAGACAATTTCTGATGAGCTTTGAAGCTGCAATAATTTCTGGTGGAGGTGATGAAACTACATTGGCAAAATCACTTGTCATGGTAGTAAAAGGACCAGCACAGCAATAGTACTCTTCGCTAAAAGCAAAATCTATACACTTATGGGATCAACTCAAAGCAAACATACTTGTTGACTTTCAAGGATTCCAGCCAGCTGGTCTTACAGATATAGATCTTTTCAATTGCAAACAACGAATCAAAGAACCCCTGAGCCAATATTTCAAAAGATTCATCCAAATCAAGGCACAAATTCCAAATATCCCAGACGAAGTGGTGATAATAGCCTCAATTAAAGGGCTTCGAGTAGGCCAATGTGTTTCTCTTCTTGCTCGAGAAAAACCAAGTATAGTTGCTGAGCTTTATGAAGTCATTCAAAAATATTACAAGTCAGATGATGACTATAGAAAAAGAATCGAAGAAGAAAACAACTTCAGGGCTTAGATCAAGCAAAGCAACAACAACTTCCACCTCCAAGACCAAACAACTATGAGTGAAGACCATTTACACTGCACAATCAAGTCAATCAAATCGAGAATGACAACAATTCAACAGCTAAAAGTGATTACGCCCACCAAAACCAATATAACCATTAAAGTCAACTAAATGAAAGAACATTTGAAAGAGGAGGCTTTGGCACAAGAGGAAGAGGAGGAAGAGCACCTTTAAAACCTGAAGACATGTACTACATTATTCATGGCAAGCTAGAGATACATCTAAAATGTATCTCAAAGTAAAGAAAAACACTAAAGAAGCCCAAGAAGAAAACAGAGCACCAAGCCAATCAAAAGTTGTGAATCATGTGAGGCAATAATAGCAAAGCTCCCATCAAACTTATTACCCGATGCATTATGGACATGCCCAAGCACTACTTCCAGGACCACCTCCCGCATATAGCTATGAACCCCTAGGAACGTACCATCCTATCCAAAATCAATGGAGGCAAACTCAACCTCAACAATCCAATGTCCAATCAACACAACCTGAAGCTTCGGTTGCAAATAACAACCCTCAAAATAGTTAAGCAAAGCAAGACAACAATTCTCCATCAGCTTCAGCAGTAAACAATTATCAATCATCCAAGTAGAGGAAGAATATTAACAATCACGGGAGGAAATAGCATGGAACATGAAAATAATAGTCAAAGAAGAAACTACTTACAAAAAGTAAATTCAATTTCAATGGAAGGCCCATACAAGAAAACAAGATGGTCCCATTTACCAATCACATTTTCAGAAGAAGACCTTCAGCTGAAAGAGTACCGACATATGCATGAAATGGTAATTGAAGCAAATATTGATGGATGAGCAATTTCAAAAATATTAGTTGATGGTGGCAGCTCCGCAGATATTATATTCACATCAACAATAGATGCCATAAAAATCGACCGCAAAATATTGATAAGAGCTGAGCACCCACTTTATGGCTTCGGTGGGAAAAAGATCCATTCAATTGAAAGGATAGTTTTACCGGTCTCTTTTGGAACAGTAAGTAATGTAAGAACAGAGCAAATAGCATTTGACGTGGTTAACATGTATTACCTGTACAATGCACTTTTTGAAAGAGGGACCATAAACGCATTCGAAGCAGTAATAAGCTACTCTTATTTGTGCATGAAAATGCCGACAATAAATGCAGTAATCATAGTTTATGTAGATCAAACTGAGGCAAAAAAACATTGAAAAAGAATACACCCCAGGCCAAAAAAATATTCACACAATTTCTGAAGAAGAAGAAGAAAAGAAATAGAAAATGCGAAGCCTCAACCCAAAGCTCAAGCTTGTGAAGAGAAAAAAAGAGTACATCTTGATCCATTAGTCCTAGACAAACAAGTCATCATTGGTACTAGACTTTCTCAAGAAGAAGAAGACAAACTCATGGAATTTCTTCGAAGCAACAAAGATGTATTTGCATGGTCATCCAATGACTTAGGAGGAGTCAGCAGAGACATAATTGAGCATAAGCTAGACATCGATCCAAAAGTCAGACAAAAAAAGCAAAAGTTGAGAAAACTAGCCGAAGATAGAGTTTAGACCGCCAAAGCTGAAGTCCAAAGATTGCTTGATACAAAAGTTATAAGAGAAGTTCAATTCACAACTTGGCTAGCAAACATAGTCATGGTTAGAAAAAAGAATGAAAAATGGCAAATGTGCATCAATTTCACAGATCCCAATAAAGCATGCCCAAAAGACAATTTTTGCTACCAAGAATTGACTCATTAGTTGATCAAGCAGCTGGAAGTGAAATGCTAAGTTTCTTGGATTGTTTTTCTGGCTATCGCCAAATTTGGATGAGAAAAGAAGATAAAGAATTCATAAGTTTTATCACTCTATTTGGGACCTATTATTTTGTAAGAATGGCAGAGGGGCTTCGCAATGCTGGAACAACTTTTGTCAGAATGACTTCAACTGTATTACATGAACAAATTGGCAAAAATTTTCTCACTTATGTTGATGACATTGTAGTCAAAAGCAAGAAAAGAGAAGATCACATCAAAGATCTCCAGGAAACATTCAAAAATCTCCCGGGGAGCAAACCTAAAGTTGAACCCTAAAAATGCACCTTCCAAGTCCAAAGAGGAAAAATTATAGGCTGCATCGTATCAGCAAAGGGCATTGACCCAAGTCCAGACAAAGTTCAAGAAATATTGAACATAAGAGTTCCAAAGAACATAAAAGATGTCCAAAAGTTAACAGGAAGACTTGCTGCTCTCAACAGGTTCATCTCAAAATCAGCAGAACGAAGTCTGCCAATATTTCAAGCACTCAAAAGAACAAAAAGAGACTTCGCATGGGGACCTTCACAGCAACGTGCATTCGGAGAAGTAAAAATATACTTGTCAAAACCAAACACTCTAGCCACACCAACCCCAGGGGCAGAATTGCTTCTATATGTCTTAGCCACAGAAAGTGCAGTAAATATAGTCTTAGTTCAAGAACAAGAAAACGAACATTCAAAGAAGCAAGTTCCAGTCTATTATGTCTCAAAAGCTTCATCTGGTTCAAAAATTAACTACTCTGAGATTGAAAAATAGCTTATGCAGTTTTGATAGCAGCAAGAAAGTTAAAGCACTATTTCTAAGTTCAAAAAATCAGAGTACCAATAAATCATCCTCTGAAAGAAATAATGCAAAGTTGCAGATCATCTGCAAGATTGGAAAAATAGGCGGCAGAGCTATCTCAGCACTTCATTGAATTTAAAAAAAGAACATCAATAAAATCCCAAGTTTTAGCAGACTTCATAGTAGATTGAACTCCATCTCAGAATCCAAGCGAAGAAAAGAAGCAACCAGACTGGATTATATATTGTGATGAAGCATGGGGCTTCGTAGGGGCTGGTGCAGCAAACACATCACCTTCAGAGGTCAAAATGGGATATGCTGCAAGACTTGAATTTTAATGTACCAACAATATTTCTGAATACAAAGCCGTTTGCTCGAACTCCGAAAAGCAAGGGCAATGGGGCTCCAAAGGCTAATAATCAAAACAAACTCACAAGTTATGGCAAGACACATCGAAAAAGATTACAAGGCAAGATATCCTGAGCTAGCAAAATACTTGCAATTTTTAAGAGAGCAAGAAAAATATTTGAAGGCTTCACAGTCAAAAATAGATCAAGGATAGGCAACTCAGATGCTGACGAAATAGCAAAAGCTACAGCTGAAAAATACAAACTCATGCCTCTATCAAAGCAAAATAAGAAAGTTCCAAGAGAAGTTCATATAATACAAAGCGAAGACCGGAGAGCACCAATCGTGTCATATCTTCACGGACATTATGAGCCAGAAGATGAAATTAATGAGGTCAGAATGAAACATAGGACAAGAAATTACAAAATCATTAATAATCAGTTGTACAAGCAAGAAATCTGTGAACCACTTCTCAAATACACTTCTGTAGAAGAAGGAAAAGAAATGTTATTAAAAATACATGAAGGGATTTGTGGCACACATCAAGGGGCAAGAGCCAGGCAGGGAAAGCATTCCAACAAGGATTCTATTGGCCTTCAGCCCAAAGTGATAGCAAAGAAATAGTCAAGTCTTGTCACAATTGTCAAATGTCTGCTAGCAAGATAAGAGCTCTAGCAATAAACTTACAAACAATAGAACCAACTTGGCTACTTGCAAGATGGGGAATTGACATAATAGGAGAGCTGCCTCCAGCTCAAGGAAATTTTTAATATGCAGTTGTGGCAGTAGAATATTTCACAAAGTGGATCAAAGCCAAGCTAGTGAGAAATATGTCTTCTTTTACAATAAAGAAATTTTTATGGCAGAACATCATATGCCATTCTGGTGTTCCAACACATTATGGTAGATAATGGAACTTAATTTGACAATCAAGATTTCAGAAATTACTATCAAAACATGGGAATCCAATTATGCTTTGCCTCAGTCAGACACCCATAGTCAAATGGTGCAGTCAAAAGAGCAAATAGAATCATATGCACCGTAATTTCAAAATGCCTAGTGGAGCTTCCTAAGGAAAAATGGGTTGATGAACTATCTAAAGTCATTTGGGCTCACAACACAACAGTTTCAAGATCAACAAACTTTACACCATTCAAACTATTGTATGCAGAAGAAGCAATGACACATGAAAAAAATAAAAGTTTGAAGGTCCTAGAACCAATGTGCAAATCATTGAAGAAGAAGAGCAGATAACAAACAAAGATTTGCTCAAAGAAGAAAGGATGAAAGCAATCCAAAATCTTGAATAATACCAAAAAGAAACAAAGAACTGGTATAACAAGAAAGTAAAGCCAAGGCAACTTTTACCAGGAGACTTTGTTCTAAAAAGAAAAAGAAATGAAGATACAGTTGAAAATTTTCAGCAAAAATAGGAAGGACCTTATCTCATCACAAGGACAAATAAGTTGGGATCATTCCACTTGAAAGAGATTGACCACACCTGGAACATTGAAGCACTATGAAGATACTACCCTTAGACTTTCATCCTTCTCATTATAGTTTTGCTCTAAAAGTAGATTAGTTGTTTTTACATTCTAAAGTTCCAATTCAAATGTAAACGAGCTGCACTCTTTTTTCACTTAGGGGAAGCCCTTCACACGGGTGAGTGGTTTTTTAACGAGACAGTCTCTATTGTAAATTCTCATCAAATATAAATGAGAAACTATTCCCTTAAAAAGTCTCAAAATACAGCAAAATCAACAAAGCCAAAGAGTATATGTCGGTGTTCTAGAACCGGGGGTGTCTAGAGACGGGACAAGTGAATGATGCTGCACGTCGGAGCCTCCGATGGTGTGCAAGGCAGACACAAGATCTATACTAGTTCGGGCTAAACGTCCCTACGTCCAGTGCTCGTTGCTGCTCGTGTTGCTTTGCACCGAAGTGCTTGTAGTAGGGGGATACTAGCTGGTCGAGAGAGGAATGACTCCCAGGTCTCTATGTATGAGTGCGTTTGAGTGTTTAAGTGTATGCTTAATATATTGCCATTGCTGGGCCTTGTCCAACGTGTCCTGTCGAGGGTCCCTCCCTCCCTTTTTATAGTATGCAAAGGGAGGGGTCGGGTTACAATATCTGGATGTACGAAAATAGAAAGAAAAGGCCCTAAGATGCTCCCTATGCCTATCTTTCCTCTCAGTTCGTGCATTCGCACAGTCATTGTCGTGGCGGTGGCATGCCGTAGCTGTAGATGTATCACAGTTAACGCGACGAGGCCATACCCTGATGCGGTGTCATGATGAAGAAGGTTTCGTGGCCCTGAAGCTGCACCGGCGAAAAGGTGGGGGGCCTGGACGGCCGCTGCTCCCTGTCCTGTTGAGGTGGACATGGTAGGGTGTGGCGTAGTGTAGCTTCTCCCCGTTACTGCCGTGGGGGCGAGAAAGAACCGTGGGAGCCATGACTGAATCATGAATCAGGTGTTACAAAGTTCCCAGGCAATCCTGCATGATGCGGCGAGCTCCTGTTCCTTAGCAGGAAACGGTAGAGGCCTGTGCGTACCCATGGCAGTGTGTTATAATAGGAGGGTCAAGCAAAGCAGTAGCCGTGCAAGGGGGTCGAGCGCCTTGATGACATCACATGTCACACCCAGTTTTCTAAAGAACAAAACCAGGCTAATCATATGTGTGCCCAGGAAGTCCACACATACGTCAGAATGAAAAAAGTATCAGAAACAATGTTATTATATAACGTATACATAGCTATATTAACACTTACATCAGAGTATCGCGGAACGGTGACTAAACTTCAGGCTCCAATCTTCTCAGGGATGGCTGACTGGTGGTTCCGTGTGCCAATCACTTCCGAAAGACTTCTGAAAACGTCACTACCCCTTAATCCTTCTTCTGAATAGCACCTTACTACACACTGAGGTGTGGGGGAATAGCACGAGTGAGTCCATGTCGAACTCAACAAGTATAACACAGGGTTCATGAGACTAAAAAGGCTAGACACTGTTTGACTGTGTTTAGCTTTTAATCATCATATAATTAGAAATTGAGTAGCATCAAGGTATTCCAATTCCCATTAATGAACCAATGATCAATTGTAATAAGGATATTGAATAGCATTAACATGAGCATAATAATAACAGTAATTAAGCATGATATAACAATGGTGATCAACTATTCTGTAAGAATCCCCAAGGCCGCTCGTATCCATGAGCACGGCTAGTATACCAGTTTATTAAACTCTGCGCAGAGGTGTACACTTTCACTGTGAGTCATGATTTCTAAATGCATGGGTTTGCAAGGCCCAAAACATCAGAGACCATATAAAGCCATTCAAAAGTTCGTCTAACAAGTTAGGGCCATTAGATTCACTCGGCAGGCAGATGTAGGAACCCCTTTTCAAATGGCACAATTCCTTCTCGGCTATACTCATAGACTAGAGGATGTCCTACACCCAACGTGGCAAGCCGTTCTTACGCCATTTAAGGTAACTACTAACAAGCTAGAAAATGTCTCTTGAACAACTAGAGCCAGAGCCATACAACCCTCACAGCTATACTGTATGTCCCGGTTATCACTTACAGGTAAGTCCTTACGGAGAGAAACCAGAGTAACAATATAACCTCTTGCTCTAGCCCCCTTTTCAACAATAATAAAATCATCTTAATGGTTGGTTGCTTAATCCATTAGTCAAATTACAAGATCATTGTTCATAATTAAGCACTAGCAATAGCTACCCAAATGCATAACCCATAGGTGACAAGGAAACAAGATATCAATAGCTAAGTTATAATCTCTATGGTTGTCAAGGAGGACACATGTATATGTATGGTAATTTCAGTGAATAGGTAACAAGGATGATCCCATGTTATACTTGCCTTGATCAAAGCTTTCCTGATGATACTGCTGGTCTAGCTTAAAATAATACTCCTGATCATCAAGAAACTGCTCACCGTCTATACTCGATCATCAAGCATCAACACACAATCATCCGAGCAATTATACACGAAGCAAACAAAGAGACATAATTAAAATAGTACACCAACAGTAGCAAAACAGTATAAAAAGTTTGTAAAACCCTTCTACACATTACTACGATCACACAGACGTAAAGATCACGAAATTCGGATTTAAAACGTGAAAGTTATGAATTTTCTAAGATTTCCTATAGATAAATAATTACATTAATATAAACTCAAAAATTAAATTTTCCAAACCTACCGTACAGCTATACTAACATGTAGAGCTCGCAAATACGAATCTAACGCAACTTGAACGAGTCAAATCGGAGTTCAAACGAAGATTTTATGCTCATAACAAGTTTAGTGGCAAAACTGTAAATAGTATCATCTTCTACCTTGGGCTTGGAGGAGCTCTGGTCAGCCATGGTGGAATCTCACCGGAGAGCAGCAAGATGAGATGAGAACTTGATGAAACGGCGATGGATTCGCGCAAACAGATATACCACGGTGTAGAGAACGACGAGGGCTGCCTCTTGGTGGTGGTGGCTGGCGTCGGGACGCGACGGTTTGGCCGGAAAAGCTCATCGGAGAGTTCGCCGGAACGCAAGGTGTAGATGCAGAACTTCGGCGAGAGGTGGAGGGAGCTACGAGCGGCGGCTCGTGATAAGGGTTGTACTTCTGAAATCAGGGCGTCGAGGGCTACGCCGGAATATATATAGTCGTAAGGTTCGGAAACTTTTCGGAATTTCTTAATTTCGGGATTATTTTAATTCCACGAATAAAAATAATTCCAGAAAATCTAGTATTACCTTTTTGACCGCGAAAAATAGCCCGGAGCTCAGAAAAATCACGGAAAAAATCCTGAAGACTCTTGGAGAGATAAGGAACTCAACTAAATAGGTTTGAGCTCATGAAAAGATTGATGAAGAGACCAAGGAAAAAGATTAAGCTCACGGAAATTGAAATTTTAACTCCAGAAAATACTAAAAAGTTTTCCGGTGAGAAGTAAACGTCGTCCTATGGTATTTTGAAAATAATAGCACTCACCAACACCAAAGACAAGCATCAAACAAACACCACATTATCAAATTAATATGAAAAAGTTTAAAACCACAATTTTCTATATTTAAATTAGCAGCAACTTAACTTATCTAATAAATTTATTCAAATATTGAAATTATTTATTTTATTTAGTGTTTTCTAAGCACAATCCAAAATAAAAAATTTTGGGTTTGACATCACAGGGCTCGGGCGCCTGGATGACGTTACGGGGGTCGGACGAGATGGAGAGGGGTCGGACGGAGTGGAGGAGCGCTGAGGGCTCGGGCGCTTGTCCTTGGCTTTGGTTTTGAGTGGAGTAAGGTCTAGGCTGGCTGTGATGGACCGTGGACCGTAATATTTGTCTTGGTGGGTGATTTTACGATGAAAATAGGGTACCCTGTTTTGTTGGTACCCGACAGTATACTTAAAATATACTCAAATATTGGCTAAAATAAACTAAAAATAGGTAGCCTCATTTTTCGAACAAACAAAAAATAATGCTAACCTATCTATAAAATAATAATTCATTTACTCTTCAGTTTTTCAAATCTAGTAAGGTCAAATTTTGACTTCTAAGCTAAGTCTATGCGTTGCCTTTGCAAAAAAGTGAGGGGATGGCGTTTTTCAAATTCACTAGGGTGAATTATGACTTCTAAGCGAAGTCTACGCGTTGTCTTCGCAAAAAAGTGAGGGGACGACATTTTTCAAATTCATTAACGTGAATTATGATTTCTAAGTGAAGTCTACGTGTTGCCTTCGCAAAAATGTGAGGAGATGGCGTTTTTCAAATTATTCACTTAGGTGAATTATGACTTCTAAGCGAAGTCTACATGTTACCTTCACAAAAAGGTGAGGAAACAACGCTTTTTAAATTCACTAAGGTAAATTATAATTTCCAAGCGAAGTCCACACAGTGCCTTCACAAAACTTCAAACATTAAATAAAAATACAAAAATTCAAGTTTATTATGAAACAGAATCATTCATATTACAAACACTGGAAACAAGTTTACTACAAAAGTCACAATTGGTCACTTTCGAAAGCTACAATAGTTGCAGCTTCACTAATTAAATCTTTAACAGCTTTATCCAAAACACGATCCACTTCTGAGCAAAGAAAATCTTCGAAAACAAAGCTTGGCGAAGCTTTTGAGCACGATGACTGGAAAAATAAGAGTGTCAAAGTATGACTTATCCAATTCAAATATCATGACAAAAAAGGAAAAAGGAAAAAAGAAAAAATAAACAATTACCTGAAAAAATTTGCTGAAGTCAACAACACGTGGCAAACAAGATTTCTTGTTTTTAGTAATATGATTTTTAGATTCAAAATCTAAAACAACACACATCATTAGCAAAATAATCACAACATAAAAAAACGAAGACATCAAAACTTAATGCTTACGTTAGCTTACGTTTAACAAATGTATCAAACATAGAATTCGCCTCAGTGGTTGCATACTCCAACCATAGCGAAGGTTCAACGATAAAGTTGTCCTTACACATTAACAACGGCATAACACCAACTTTATCCTACCTAGTTCACTATTTTCAAATATCAAAAGTCTTCTAAAGCCTCACCCCTCAAGTAAAAATCTAAAACGTAGCTACGAAGACAACTAAAATGGATGATCACCAACATCGTCATCTCTAGCACTCTCTTCCTCACGCTTGTCCTGTTCCCTTTGCTCCTTCTCATCAGCAGCAATTTCCTTCTCAAGTTGTTGCAAAAAAAGAAAACAAAATATTAGAGTATAAAATAAAGAAAAAAGAGAAGTAAACAAAACAAGAGAAAAGACTTCAATCTAACCTCCTCCATCTTCTTCTTCACCTTCATGAAAACACTCTCTCTGCCACCTAAATTCCAATATTGATTGAAATACTTCTTGCAAAACAATTGAGTTTAAGAAGAAACTTGACTCATTGACTCCATAGAAGGAAAGTTATAATCTTTATCTAGCATTTGCTCATACAAAGGATCTTTTGCCTCTTTCATCAAATGAAAAAGTGCACGAGTCGCGTACACATGACTACATCAGCACTAGTCTGAATAATAGTCGGCAAATCCTCATATTGATGGCACAACCAAGCGAAGAATTGATCAAATTTCCCAAGCTCTCAGCAAGGATCTTCAAGCTTCGCACCAAGTTTGTCATAGCAATTCTTGCAAAGTTCCCATAGACGATTACACTTGTTATGAAAATTTTGATCTTTCTCAGCAGACTTCTTCCCAAGGTAATTTTTCTCCTTTACAATTTTATCAAAATCTTTCTTCAAATTATCAAAATCTTCAGTCCTTGTCTCAAGCTTGGTCCCAATAGAGATACACCTTGGCTTCATATTTTAGAGAGCTTCAACTATTTCTACTTTCTTTTTCTTTAGCAGCAAATCTTTGAGAAGATGGGCCAGCAGTCTCCTGCAAAGCTATAGTTTCAATCTCACCTTCTTCCATTTGCACATCAATAGTAGCAGTTGCATTAGCAACACCACCAGTATCAAGAACAGGAGAAGAAGCCGGAACAGTTGGGGAAGAAGGCAAAGTGTCTTTGCCAATATTTTTCGGAGGCGAAGACAAACTAGCCTCACCAACATCTTCACCAGAATGCAAAGTGCCCCCAAATTCTAGAAATAGTCACCAAGCGGAGTCAACATTGGTGGAGTCAAACTACTAGAATTAAAAACTAAACTAATTATTCTCACCTCATCATCACGAGCTTGCTGACTAAGAACCTCTTGACTATCAACATCAAGACCCAAATCAACTTCATCTTCTGCAATCTTTTCTGAATCAAAAGAAGCTGAAACCTTCTTTTTCTTGCTAGTCCTCTTAGCAAGTTGTCTACCAGCTCTTTTCTTTTTTATAACATTTTCTATGCTCGGCTTCGCTGCACGAGTATATGCTAGTGGAGGTCTTTCATCATATTTGATTTGGGCAATTTCAAATATTCTATTCAAATGCTTGTAATCTTTTCCAAGAATTTTGTCCATCAAATCTTTCTCTTTCTTCAAAAACTTGCCCAGAATCTCAACTGCCTTAACTTCAATAGCAGAAACCAAATCTTCATCTCTTGTATACTTCTTCGGGCGAAAAGCTTCTTTGTCAGGATAAAAATAATCCTTCCCCTCATAGCTTTCTTATGAAAATAAATAAAACTCCAACCCTTCTTGAGAGGCCAAACTCGAGCTGCAATATATTCTTCGCAAAGATCACGAGTACTTTGCAGATTAGCAGTCAACTTGTAAGCCTTCTCACAAATCTTTGAATTCTTTGTACTTTGAAATTCAGGCTTGCAATAAAAAACATTCTTCCCCATCTTCGCAGCCAATGGATAGCGCTTCACAATCTTCCTTGACTCATTCCTTTCTTCAACCATTAGAACTGTATGGTAAAACCAGTACCGATACCAATTCTCTACCCATTTATTCTTGGAAGCTAGAGAAATTTGCTTAGCACCTCGAGTAGGTTTAAAACTGCAACAACCAAAGTATTTGATAATAGTCTTCCCGTCCACATTCTTACTCCTAAACTGAGTATGCATCTCACGAAGAGCACAAAAAGCCCTGATATCCAAGTTTACATCTTGAGACTTCACTGTCCAAACAAAAAGAGCAATCTTCGCTATTCCGTTAGGAGTCAAATGATGCATTTCTATGTTACATGCCTTCAGAAGTCCTTCAAGAAAATCTTGAAACGACATACGAAGTCCATCTGCAAATTGATCCTAAAAAACCACACATTCATAAGGTTTTGGATCAGGAACTACTTCATTTCCAAGCAAACAAACAGATGCGCTCTCCACCATCCAATTAGCCACCATCCAATCTAACTCTTTATCATCCATCAAAGTTTGGCCAAACTTCAAAGACTTCGTATCATCACCAACCAATTCAGACTTGGATGCAGAAATATTTGGTAAATCTTCACCCAAATCAGATTGGTTAGATCCAACTGGAGAATTCACAGAAGCATTCTTCTCTTGATCAGACATCTAGAAAAAGAAACATCTCAGCAAGATAAAATAATAAAAAAAAGAAAGAAAGAAAACAAAAACAAACAAATTAAAAACTAACCTTAGTCAAATTTGTAACTCTAAAAAGAAATAAGTCTTTGGAAAAGATTTTGGCTTCGCTAAATTTTTTGACTTCGTTTCAAAGAAAATTTTGGCAGCACCTCCCTATCTTTGATGAAGTAGCAAAAACAGGGAGAGGGAACGAAGTATATATAGGTGACTTCAGGTCAAACCTGACAGTTCAGCTTCCGCCGGTCAAAAACGACTGTTGCAATTCAAAAAAACAATTGTTCATAGTCTAACGGGTATAAATGGTCCACTCCAAAATTC
Organism: Saccharum spontaneum; assembly: GCA_022457205.1. Lineage (NCBI taxonomy): Eukaryota > Viridiplantae > Streptophyta > Magnoliopsida > Poales > Poaceae > Saccharum > Saccharum spontaneum. Next base: position 29,681,055 of record CM039585.1, on the reverse strand, counting down.
GGGATGGTGTTTTTTGTCTTTGTTTTAAATTCAAACTTCGCGGGATTCAGACCTTTGGAGTAGGCCTTCACCCGCGAGGGGCTGCTGTTGGGGATTTAACTTCGCCAAGAAAACTCAGCCCCTGAAACTTTGGAGTTGAAATTGTGATTTCCGTGACAAAGTTTGCCTGTAAGAAAAAGAAGCGGAACGAATATGAAAATTTAACTTCACAAGAAGAAGTTTGTCTTCGCTAAAGGGAATTTGTCTTCGCCAAAAAGAAGAAAGAAATAAAACCGAGCGAAGACAAAGATTTGACTTCGCTTAACATTCTGGAGTTGGCAAAAGAAACGGAATAAGAATTGACTAAGTCCAAGATACGAAGACATCGAGAAGATTGAATACCAAAAGCTGAAGAATGAAAGCTTGATAGGAAAAAGACCACTTTGCCCTTGTAGTTGAAAATGGTTGTAACTATGTGAGTTAGGGGTAAGATAGTCATTTTGTGTAAAATACAAAGACTAGGTCCCTATAAATACCCTCTCTGATATGTACAGTACGATTATGAAATGAATACAACTTTGACTTGTGTTCAAACTTTGACGCTTGTGTGATTTCTTTACCCAACAGGTCTTGTATCTGCCAGTCACCTGGGTTCTCATGCTTGTCCAATGGTGCCGTGGAGCAGCTGCTGGACGCGGCAGGGCCATCCTCGCCCACGAAGATGCCTACTAGGGCACCCCGATCGTCGTCGAGATGGAGAACCCAAACTGGACCATCTTCGAGATTGACGATGATGACACCAATGACTGTGGCGACTTCTTGTCTGACGCCATCACGCTCGGCATGGGGTAGGGCCTCACGTCGCGGCCGACTAGGACGCCAACGCCATTGATCCGACTTTGAAGAGGTAGCGTCCATCCCTGCAACGCCGCGCCGTGGCTGACTAGACGCCAACGCTATCAACTCCAACAAAGGAGCGCTCGTCCTCGTGATGCCGCATTGTGGCCGAACGAATACCAACACCATCAACTCCAACAAGGGAGCGCTTGTCCTCGCGATGCCGTGTTGCGGCCAACCCGGACACCAATGCCATCAACTCGAACGAGGGAGCGCTCGTCCCTAGCCGCCGCTAATACTACTTTCTTCTTGTTTCTTTAATTTAGCTGCCGATGTTTTTTTTTTGCTCGATCGGGCCATTTACCCATTTTTCATTTACCTGCCAATCACTGCCCCGCCCCCGACTCAGAAACTTTTTTAGCGATTCAGTGATTCATCGGTCAATGGTTCTAGTAAAACTTGATTCTAAAGGCCCAAAAGCTGCAAGTTTCCTTGTCTCCTGAATAAGGAACTGTAGCAACATCCAATCGTTCACCCTAGCAGGCAATTGTCAATTCGTTCCACCTCTCTATGGCCAGTCCGCTCGTCACGCTGTCCGCCGTCAGGAGTCTGAAGCCGCTTGTCGCGTCATCCGCCATCTGGATTCCAAAGCCGCGTGCGTCGATCATCGACGTCGTAACTATCTTAGGCCTCTTCCGTTATTCTGCTAATCCTCAGTCCGATCCATTTTGCTGAGTGGTGATCAGGTTTGCTAGCCTTCTGGGCACTCACCGTCTACACTCTACAATGAGCCATGGAGGAAGATTCAAAATTGTGTGTTTGCTTGTTTTGTAGTAATTTTTTCCCTTGCTTCCGAATTTACAATTTCTGTGCATGTTGATTCATATTAGCAAAATGCACCCCCACCCCCCAATATTTTGCTGTGAGCTCCGCCACTGCTGCCGATGTGATTTGTGACGAGAACGAAACATAGAAGTTTAGGATAGAAATCAATTTACGGGTAACACCCTATTTTATCCTATATCGTCCTACCCATACCGAAAAAGAATTTAGACTTAGGGCAGTGCCGCAGTGGTTATCTATTGGCATCACTAGTGCGACCGGAAATATGATGAACATGAGTGGCACCGTTGAGTGATTTCGAAGACGTGATAAGTGGAGAGATGAACAGCCGGTTAGGTACCTATCGTCTTGTGGCCTGGTTCGGGTGCTTTGAGCGATTAGATGTTGGTCGCGTGCGGATTTGCCAACTCAGCTCCGCCACTGTCCGGCTGTCCCTCATACGCACGGCACTTATATGACAGAAAGCGTACAACTTGGCCCGTGTGGAGCCGATGCACCTACTCCACATCAATTTTCATTGGAAAAAGTCTAATTGACCCCCAACTATAGGGGTGGTCTAGTTTACCCTCCGAACTATGAAATGGTCTAATTTACTCCCTGAACTTTACAAAACCGGCCAAATCACCCCTTCGGGCGGTTTTGGGCGGTGGTTTTGCTACAGTGTCAGCGGTTTTGCTACAGTAGCAGCGGTTTTGTCTTTTTCTTTTTTATTTATTTCGTCTGAATCTTTGAAAAATCATAGTAAATCACAGAAAAATCATAAAATGGAAAATCTAATTTTGTTGGACTCCACATGAGTAGATCTACACAGTGAATATATAATATAGTATGCTTTAGTACAAAGTTTTTGCTGTAAATTTTGATCTATTTTTTTTCCTGTAATTAATTTGAATAATTCATACAGCAAAAACTTTGTACTAAAACATACTATATTATATATTTACTGTGTAGATCTACTCATGTGGAGTCCAACAAAATTGGATTTTCCATTTTATGATTTTTCTGTGATTTACTATGATTTTTCAAAGATTCAGACGAAATAAATAAAAAAGAAAAAGACAAAACCGCTGTTACTGTAGCAAAACCGCTGACACTGTAGCAAAACCACCGCCCAAAACCGTCCGAGGGGTGATTTGACCGATTTTGCAAAGTTTAGGGGGTAAATTAGACCATTTCATAGTTCGAGGGGTAAACTAGACCAGCCCCTATAGTTAGGGGGGTTAATTAGACTTTTTCCAATTTTCATTGTTGTTGCACTTCACGCCGTTGGACATCACTTGATGCACTCAGAATTTGCTAAAAAGCTTAGATGCACTCAGAAAGAGTTAATGGCTGGTCCCTGGTAGTACTAGTACGACTGTTCGAGTACCAAAGGCAAAGGAGTCCGAGGGTCCGACTCCGAGCAGCTCAGGACCGGCAGGAACACCCTTAACTCACACCGCAGTTCTCAACCCACCCACGACCTACTTACTTAGAATACATGAATTTGACGGTAATCGCACATTAATTTCATAAATGTGGTTCAATTTCAGAAAAGCAATACAGGAATAGAAAAGTTTTTCACATTCTAAATAGGCCCTTATTTAATTTGACCATGTTTTTATGTATGCATGCGAAGGTCAATTAGTTATTTTGTCGAGTTTGGCGAATTACGTGGGAAACACATATTTGTTCCCTTCACTTAATAACAGTGTATGCTCAATTCATACAGAACGTTGGACGCTGTATTCTTGAGATTGGAAGAAAAAACCAAAAAAAAAAAGAGTAGGAATGCGTTCTTCACAATGCACGTCTTGAAGTAATTATAAGCCCTTGTTCAGTTCCCCAATTCTCTCCCCTAATTCCACTATGCAAAAAGAAGATTCCCCGTCACATCAAAATGTCGGCAAATGCATGGAATACTAAATGTTGATAAAATCAAAAACTAATTGCACAGTTTTATTGTACTTTGCGAGACGAACATTTTAAGCCTAGTTAGTCAAAATTTGGATAATTTTTACCAAATACAAACGAAATGCTACAGGAATTCTGATACAGTGTTTTTCTCCCCAATTCACCAATCTAAACAAGGCCTAAAATGGACCCTACAAAAGACGAAGCAGGCTTTGCCCAGTTTCAGGAGCAGTCGAGCAGATTCAGAACCATAAATCCCTTGAGTCAGGCCACTTGTCCCATTGCCTCTTCAGCCTTATTTAATTAAAGTTTAATTGATTTTGCAAGTATAGTGAGTAGACATATGGCATGCGATATGCCAAAAATTAAATAACCAAGCGGGTGTTTAATGCAAAAACTTTTAGAATTGAGTTACTGTAGTACTTTCGTTTATATTTGACAATTAGTGTCCAATCATGAAGTAATTTGGTTTAAAAGATTCGTCTCGTGATTTACAACCAAACTGTATAATTAGTTATTTTTTATCTATATTTAATGCTCTATACATGTGTTCAAAGATTCGATGTGATGAGAAAAAAGTAAAAATTTAGAATTTTGAAGGCATCTAGACAAGGCATTGATCTTTTTATTTGGCAACTTGGCGGCATGAACAGCCGAAATCCATCGAATGCCAACTTTTAGCTTAAGGGCTTGTTTAGATGCACCCAAAAGTTAAGAATTTTTTCACTCTTTCTCCATCACATCAATTTTTAGTTTTTGCATGAAGTATTAAATGTAGGTAAAAAATAATTAATTACATAGTTTAGTTGGAAATCACGAGATGAATCTTTTGAGTCTGGTCAATGATTGGATAATATTTGTTAAATAAGACGAAAGTGATACTATTTATCAGGTTCAAAAAATTTACAAACTAAACAAGGCCAAGTTATCAGGGCGAAATTTGGCATGGAATCAGTATATAACCTCCTAAAATAAGAAGACCCGTACCCTGCAGTTCTAGTTGGACTGAAATGGAGTGTTTGACCCAATCTTTTCTCCAACGAAACACTACTGCTGACTGCTCCCAAAAAAAAGCAACTAGTTTTCCAAAAAAAAAAGCAACTACAGATAGAGTGAGAAAATAGTAGTAGGAGAGAGAGGAGGGGAATAAAAATCTCCAGCTTTTATTATTATTATAATTACTGAACTACCACCGGGTAGCTAGCGGGCACCAAAACCGGCGGCACTGGAAAGGAAAGCCTGCCGTCCTGTCCTCTCTTCCCTTTTGCTGCCGCCTGCCGGCCGGGAGGAAGGGAGGGAGGTGCCTCTCATCTGTGCGGCGGCTTCGGGGTCCGGAGGGGGCTCCGAGGGGAGGTCCGGCGGGGAGCCATGGCGCGGAAGCACGGCTGGCAGCTCCCAGCCCACACCCTGCAGGTGCACTCAACACTGATCCTTCCTCTTCGCCAGTGCCCCGTCTTCTCCAGTTTCTGGATCGGTTCTCTCTGCCTCTGTGTGATCCGCGGCGGCTTGTCTAGTAACAAGCAGAATCCGCTGTAGAATTCGATCCCCGTGCGGCGCGGGTGTGCCGCGAGAAATTCGAGGTCCTCTTCGCTTATTTTGAAGATCTGCTGAGAGGCCCCGCCTCGGGCTAGTAGTTGTTGGGCTTTTCCCCCTTAGTTTTCAATGTGGCTCCTTTGTGGAGAGAAATGACTGATGTACTTCGCGAATTGGGTCGCTATGCGATTCTTACAGTATGGCTGCGAATCGTGCAGATTGTAGTATAGTATAACTGTCGTGCTGTATCTGTCAGGATTTTTTAACCACAGAGCAGGATCATATCTCTTGATTCACAATGACTGCTCATCTACTGACACTAGTCCAGTGGCGAGGTTCAGGCCTCGTTTAGTTGGAAGAATAGGGGAGAAAAACACTGTATCAGAATTCCTGTAGCATTTCGTTTGTATTTGGTAAAAATTATCCAAATTTTGATTAACTAGGCTTAAAATGTTCGTCTCGCGAAGTACAACAAAACTGTGCAATTAGTTTTTGATTTCATCAACATTTAGTACTCCATGCATTTGTCGACATTTTGATGTGATGGGGAATCTTCTTTTTGCATAGTGAAATTTGGGGGAGAATTGGTGTAACTAAACGAGGCCTCAGTGAAATGCACCCAGAAAATGCAACCTCTTCTCTAATTCTGCGTGACTGCGTCTAGGCAGCTCCACTTGTATTTATATAGATTTAACACCGAGAATAGTTTGAAATGCCCTTGTGTACTTATAGATTTAACAGCGAACAGAGTATATGACTTCTAATTCAAAGAAATGACTTTTGTTCATGTACAAATGTTGTAGTCGTTTACAATTTTCTGATATCTTCTGCTTTGTACATAAAATCATCTGGACTTCATGCTCTCCAATGGAAGTTTAATATATAGTTAGACTTGTGTGATTCTAATTTACCTGTGATTCTCTGGCCATGTAGAGTGCGCTGCTTATATATCTACCATTATGATATCCCCTACCTAGTGCCTAGATGACCAGATATGCATACTTATTTTTAATTCATCTATCTACAGGAAGGAAAATTACAATATTGTGTGGTAGATGTTGTGTTTCTTTGCAACATACTTTTCTGGTTCATAGTTCATATTGTGGTTTAAATAGCTTCCAAACTTGTTCAAACGAAACACTTAATTTGGAAAAATTGGCAACTTACTCATCATCTCATTTTGACAGATCGTTGCAATTACGGTTTTCTTCCTTCTGGTGGTTGCGTTTTATGCCTTCTTTGCGCCGTTTTTGGGAAAGCAAGTCCTCGAGTATATTGCAATTGGCGTTTATACTCCTGTGGTAAGTGTCCCTCACGTTAAACATTTCTCCTTTTTTTCATCTTAAAAAAATTCTGCTAACATGAGTTGTTACTCCTCCCTACATCACATTCAGGCACTTGCAGTTTTCATCCTTTACATTCGATGCACAAGTATAAACCCTGCGGATCCTGGGATCATGTCAAAGTTTGAGGATGGCCTTATCAATATACCAACCAACGGCTCTAAAATAGAAGGCATGAATTTGCCCCAGAAAGTAAACAATGCTACAGGAACAAACTCCCCAACGTCTACTTGCAGAAGTTCTCTAGATGGGCATTCTAATCAAAGAGGTTCATCCATAGGGGGGGAGGCAAACATGAATCTAGGATCACAACTGCCAAAGAAAAGATCAAGCTGTTGGTTGCTAGGTGGGCTTCTGTGTGCTATATTTGTCAAGGAGGACTGCCGAAAAACTGATGACTCGGAGCAACAAGCAAATGGTGAGGAGGCTCTGTTTTGCACATTATGTAATGCTGAGGTATGCCGATTTAGCTTTTCACCTGCCTCACTGTCTAGCTTGTGTTGTTTCATATTTGCTTCACAAAAAAGTAATTTCTCAGGTTCGCAAATTCAGCAAACACTGCAGAAGTTGTGACAAGTGTGTGGATGGATTTGATCATCATTGCCGGGTACCTTTCTTTACCTGTGCTGTGCTATTATATTACCTGAAATGTTTCACAATGTATAGCTAATATGGTACATCTATGCAGTGGCTAAATAACTGTGTTGGGCGGAAGAATTATTTCACATTCCTTGCTCTGATGGCAATCAGCCTTATCTGGGTATGCAATATCGGTTTGCTCTATGTCCCTTTCCTTGAGTGACTTAGTTATAGGGTCTGTATATATTTATTCCTTTTCCTTGTTGCAAGGCACTAAATATTTGAATTTCCTTTATGATAGCTTGCAATTGAATTTGGAGCGGGAATTGCTGTTATTGTACTCTGTTTTGTCGATAAGAATGCATCAAGAAATATCCAAGACAAGCTGGGGAATGGCTTGACTCGTGCTCCGTTTGCTGTTATTGTGGTAAGTTGCTGTATTAAATGGTTGTAGATGTAGCCTGTAGTGTATGAGAATCTCTTATTGATTATAAGTTGTTTGAAGTAACAAGTTTCAATTTCGGAAAGAGGAGTTCAAACCCGCTTGATTTTATTTTGTTTATGCTTTGTTACGATGCTTTCGCTTCATTCATTGTTTTGTTTCAAAATAGAGTTGTGCAGTCAGTCTTGTCAGAATAAGTTCAAACATTGTACCCTGTAGCACCATTTTTACCTTCAAGAAGTGTAATTCTTCCTATTTAGGACCCTAGAATTATTCTTAGTATTGTTGACACATATATATATATATTTTTTCTGAATCATGCTGACACACTTTTTTATTTCTCAAACATGTCTTTTTTATAAGATCAAACATGGTGATACTTCTTTTTTTTCTTGAACATGTTGACACACTTATTATGGCACATGCTACCATATTAGATGACTAATGTGCAATTCTGAATGGCTCTTTTTCAGATTAAAATGTATTCTTAGCTGTTGCTTGACAAAAGCTCTTTTTATGCAGGGCATATTTACCTTACTTTCATTGGTGGCATGCATACCATTAGGCGAACTTTTCTTCTTCCACATAATATTGATAAGAAAGGTATGCATGCAGTACCATTGGGACTGTTACACATGGAAATTTCGGTCTGGTTTGCTCAGCTATGCTCCCTTTTCTATGTTGTATTTCAGGGGATTACAACTTATGATTATGTCGTTGCGATGAGAGCTATGAGTGAGGCAGCTCCAGAGGATGAGGAAGGAGCAAATATCATTTACTCCCCATCAAATTCAGCAACAACTGGATTCAGTGTAGGAAGTTCACTTGGTCTTCACCACAAAGGTGCTTGGTGTACACCTCCAAGGATATTTATCGATCAGGTAAGCCATATGTCAAGTAGTTGCTTCCAAAAGCTAGCCTATGCAATGTGTGATGCTACAACTTTAAAAGTTTGATGAGAGCTCAAAGCAGTAAGAAGCACAATTATAATGTTCAAATGAGTCCTTCAAATATACTAACTTTATTGTTGACACCATCAATCAGGATGAAGTGATCCCACATTTGGAGCCTGGAATGGTGCCTTCAACCGTGGACCCTGATGCTGCTGGATATGCCGAAAGAGCAAACAAAGCTAAGAAGGCAGTCAAAATCAGTGCTCGCAGCCTCGCAAAGCTTGATAAGAATGAGGTAATGAAAGCTGCTGCGAAAGCTCGGGCATCATCCTCAGTGCTGCGACCAATAGATGCTCGTCGTGGTCATGAAGCTGATGTCATCTCCAGTGGCAATGCCAGTGTCCGGAGCAGCATGAGTGTTGACTACAGTGGCACAAAGGAGTCAAACAGCGAGATGAAACTTTCTCCACTTCAGAACTCATACCCCCAAAGCCTTGCAAGCCAGGATGAATATGATACTGGCACACCAACCGCAAGCAGTTTAAGCAGTCCAGTCCACATCCACAAGCTTGCTTCTCACTCTCAGTTCAGTGCAGCGCCTCGCCCTGCACCTCCTGAAAGACCTGTGCCAGCAATGGTGCGTCCACCTGTTCCCACCACACAAATAACCAACACAGGGATACCGCGGCCAGCTGTTCCCGCGACACAGATAATGAACCCGATGTTCCAATCAGCCACATCTTATGTTCGAGAGAACCGAAGGGCCTCTGTCATCTGGGATCAAGAGGCTGGTCGGTACGTGTCAGTTCCCGCACAGACAAGAATAGGAACTGGTGTCGAGATGCCAACAAGAAACCCACGGTTCTTGGCGAACCCAAGTGGTGAGCCAAGCAGCCATGCGAGGAGTGTTGCGCCCGGCAACGCCTCGTCCTCAGCAATGCCGTCAGGGCAGCCTTCAGAGAGGCTGACATATTCTGGGCAGTCAATATTCTTCGGCGGCCCCATGTTGAGCACCCCTGGCGTGGGCGCCCAGAGGAATGAGGCAGGCGCAAGAGCACGCCCTGAGGGAAGCAGAGATCCAAATGCCCAGCAGCGTGACATCCGGGGTGAGAAAGCAAGGACAGGCTCCTTTCCAATATTTGCTCCTGGGACGTTCCAGAGGAACCCACCCTTTGACAAATGACTTGCTCCTGCTCATGAAGTTCATCTGAAGTGCGATGATGCCGTTACGCTGGAACACCCCCAGCCTGAAGAGTTGACAAATAGTTGGAAGGCTGCTCTTCTGGGATTGCCAGACGGACGGACAAGGCAGCCGTTGGAATGAGGCTGCCGGCACTTGGCAGGCCATAACGGAAACCACAAATATCGCTCGGAGTCAGTGCTGACTTTTTTCAGTGTTGGGAGAGCGATGGAGTGACTGATGTAGTACAATGTCGTCGTGTTAGGGTTTCATCAGATACCTGATGCGCGATAGATAGGAAGAGCTAATTTCTGGTGATGTCAAACGAACGCCGATTTGCAGCTGACTTTGTAGTGTCGATTGCCGTCACTCTGTGTGTGTGTGCGCCATGGGATACTATTCGACATGTGTAGAATGTTAGTTCAGGTGCACTTTCGGACAGTGTTCGTGCGGTACCAGGTCTTGAGTTTTGATTCTTGTAGCAGCATCTTTGTATGGTGTGAACCATCTGCGTTTTGTTGTTCGTTGCTCGCGTTGGTTGTTTGTTGGCCTTTGCGTAGCTAGCGGAGGCAGCAGCCGCGCGGCATTGTCAGCTAAACGTCACGGCGTCGCTGGCTGGGATGGGCTGCCGCTCTCTGCTTGGCGGCTGTGGAGGTTTCTCGGTGGCTGCCGCGCAATGGAATGGAAATCGAAGAGCTGGCTGATTTTTGCAGGGTGTTCACTGCTGTGTACAGCAACTGTGTCACTGTGTGCTACTCCAGTGACTACTTGGCCCTGGTTTAGTTCCCAAAATATTTTGTAAAATATTTTAAATTTTTGTCACATAAAATCTTTAGACATATGCATGAAGCATTAAATATAGATAAAAAATAAAACTAATTACATAGTTTAGTTGTAAATCACAAGACGAATCTTTTAAACCTAATTAGGTCATGATCAGATAATAATTATTAAATAACAATGAAGTGCTATAGTAACATTATAGTTACATTTTGTAAAATATTTTGGGAACTCAACGAGGGCTGGAGTAGCGACATCTGCGGATATTGCAGAGGAAGAAAGGGCAAGCAGATAAAACCTGCCGTCGGCTGTCGCTAAAACCCTCCGCTGCCTTCGGTGCTTCACCACGCCGCCTCGCTTCCCCCTTCTCGCCACTGCCCCCCTCCCCCACCACCGGTGCCCAGACGAGGGGATTCCTCTGCCACCGCCTGCCCTCGCCTTCCGCCTCCCGGCGCCCACTCGGCCTAGCGGATCGTAGTCGCGGGCCGGCGGTCGCGGCTCGGTCCCGGGCGTGCTCAGTCTCAGTTCCTGCGGCCGCTTCGATGTACCTGACCGCCGTTTCCTTCCCCCGCGCAGCCGGCTTCTCGTCCTCATCCCAGCAGCAGCTGCTGCCCAGGTCGGCCAGGGTCGGCCGCCGCCTGGTGGTGCGGGCAGACGTCAAGGTCATATCGACCGGCGACGCCTGCCGCCGCGGGCTCGCCGCCGGCATCGACAAGCTCGCCGACGCCGTCGCCGTCACCCTCGGCCCCAGAGGTGAGGCTTTGGCAAGCTTGCTTTGGTTCCTGTTATCTTGCTGGGGATGTAGTGAGGTATCGAATATCTATTGGGTATCAAATCTTGTCTTTGTCTGGTTGACCTTCGTTCAGTCAAAAAAAAAATGCTTAAGCTACGATTTTCAGAACCATTTGGACCTAAAATGTTGGAGCTAACGGTACACTATGATTCACCTTAAGTAGAATTGGTGCAACCAATCCGACTGACAAATGAAGACTTGGTGTTATGAAGGCAGTTGGCCTTAGGACATTTCTATGCAGGAGTAGTTGCTTCAAGATTCAGTTGTCTAAGACTCTAACCTGTGTTGTTGCTCCCCAACAATATCCCATTTCGAGTCACATGGTTACCTAGCTACTCTGAACTCGTTGATTGGTTTCTAACCATTCTAGCCTTTTCTCCTGCAACTGCCAATTTGTTGGAAATAGGGTAGTTCCAACTAATGCTTTAGATGGAATCAATGTTTTCAGGTCGCCTGGTCGAACCTGGTCGACCTGGGACCGACCAGACGACTAATCGCGATTAGTCGTCGACCAGGTCGATTAATCGAACCTGGTCGACCCTGGTCGTCCATCTGGTCGTCCAGGTAGATCAGCTGGTCGACCTATATATATACCTCTATATATACACTATATTATACACAATAAAGCAAGCATCAAGACTGCATTAGTGTTTAGCTGGTGACTTATTTGTGGGAGTTGTTTTCTTCTCTTTTCTGCACTGTCCAGAGGTCCATATTCCTGTCCTAGACTCCATTTCTTTGCTGACTTGCTGCTGGAAGCCTGGAATATCAAAGAAGACCATAATTAGCAAGTAGCAACACTACTGCAGTCTTGAACTTGACACAGCAGCACTGCTGCAATAGCAAATAACAAACATTTAGTAGAGTAGTAGACCATAGCAGCCAGCCAGCCACATAGCCAGCACAGCATATTACATAACCAAACTAGTTCACTAGTACAGATAAGCTAAAGTGTTCAATTCAACACAAAGTCACAAACGTTGACATTCAATAGTCCAGCAAAAGTAGGCAACTAGCCATCTAATCAAGCAAATCATTATTCAAATGGAAGCCTTCATCTCCATCTCCATCTCCATCCGCATGAGCTTCATCCTCCTCCATTGCTGTTGCTGAATCAGATTCTACATTCTGTTGTTGCTGGTCATCGTCATCTTCATCAATATCTTGAGTCCGCTAGCCCACATGTCCACCAAGTAAAACCAGGCCCAAAAGCAAAGTGTACACACTGGTCGTCCATATGCCCTGGTCGTCCGATTAATCGCGATTAATCGACGATTAATCGGACGACCAGAAAGCTGGTCGAGCTGATCGAATCGAGGCTCCTGATCGACCTCCAGGGGCGACCAGGACGATTAATCGCGATTAATCGGACGACCTGAAAACATTGGATGGAATATTTTCTTGTCACAAGTTCACAATGACTTGATAAACTGTTTTATCTGAACGGCAAAAGATAGCTTTTTATGTTGATGTTAATTGTCAAAGGCTTAAACTTTGGAGCATTTTTGCTGTGAGGATGCTATTTATGCTCATAGGTTCATATCTCATGCTGTTTTTACTATACAGATACTCTGTTTGTGTGTCTTGTAGTGCTATTGATTGTTGAAAGCTCAGAAGTTTATTGCAGGGAGGAATGTTGTTATTGACCAAGATGATGTACCTAAAGTAATTAATGATGGTGTCACAATTGCCAAGGCTATAGAGCTCCCAAATGCGCTTGAGCATGCAGGTGCTACACTACTTCAAGAGGTAAGGTGCTACATTTCTTGTATCCTTAAATCGGTTAGTATCACTGCTGCTTGTTTACTGGACACGTTTTAGCCAGATAGCAGCCAAGACAAATAGCGCTGTTGGTGATGGAACTACAACAGCAATTGTTTTGGCTCGGGAAATCATCAATCTTGGGTTGTTGGCTGTTGCCACTGGTGCTAACCCAGTTGCATTGAGAAGGGGTATTGACAAAGCCGTTCATGAACTAATTAAGACCTTGAAGAGTAAATGTATCCCTGTGAGTACAAAGGAGGACATAAAAGGTAATCTTTATGTTCTGGAAAATGAGGGTTCCTGTGTGTAAAAATGCGAAAAATAAGAAAAGTGAGGAAAAAGAACACCCACTAGCCTACTACTACTGACAAGTGCTAAATTGGTTGTCATATGTTATTTTCTACATTTGTAGAGAAAGGAGCTTTAGCTTGATTTAAATTAGAAATGTAAGACTGCACCCCTGCATATGCTTGAATGATGAAAAAAAAATACGAACCATCTTGTTTTTTGTTGTTACTTCTCAAATACATTACTTTGAGGTATGACATGTCATGTTTGTGTATGCATGATCTGCATCATCAGACTACTCAGTGGTCGCCATAGTAATTCTGAATTTCATTTTCAGCTGTTGCTTCAATATCGTCTGGCAATGATGAATATGTTGGCAATCTCATTGCTGATGCATTGGAGAAGATAGGTCCTGATGGTATAATCAAAATTGAGTCATCATCTTCAATATACACGACAGTTGAGGTGCAGGAAGGAATGAAGGTACATTTATGTGTCCATACAGATTTTTTGAAGTGCAAATTTATATGCAAAAACTTTGTTGTACTCTGTCAGTAATGGATTTATTCCAAGGTCTGTCAAAAATACTAAATAATGATTATTTCCAACATGCTAAGAGGAATAGGACTTGCTTTGAATCATTTCTTGCTATGTGGAACATGCATGTAGAGGTGCTATCTAAAATTATTATTATCCACTGATCCTTGCAGATAGACAAGGGATATGTTTCTCCATACTTCATCACAAATCAAGACAAAGCAATCGTTGAATTTGAAAATGGTAGAGTGCTTTTAACTGATCAGCGTGTGAACGAAGTCCAAGAGATACTTCCCTTGCTGGAGAAGACAACACAGTTGAGTGTCCCTTTATTAATTATTGCTGAGGATGTGTCGCATGCGGTGTATTCAACCCTGGTTCTTAACAAACTGAATGGATTGCTAAATGTTGCGGTCGTTAAATGTCCTGGTTTGGGGGATGAAAAGAAGGCTATTCTCCAAGATATTGCTATTATGACAGGTGAATATGTAGAACTAGTGTTTCAAAGCTTCATACCTTAACTTACAGATTTTGGTCTCATAGAATGTGGCATTTATTAGAAGTGGCTTTACACATTTAGCAGTTCATGTTACTTGGGAGGCAAAGCTACATTTCCTTTAATGGGCTGCTAATTTCAGCATTTTTTGTAGCTTCCACTAGTGCTTTGAGGCATCATAAGGATTACACTTTATTTTGTGTCTGCATGGTATATTGCTTCCACATCATATAAAGTCCCTGAGTAGTTCTCTTTCTCTATAACTAAACAGGTGCAGATTTCTTTGCTAGTGACCTTGGGTGGGGTCTTCATGGCATTACTTCTGATCAGCTTGGTATGGCTCAGAAGATCACAGTAACTAGTGAATCTACAACTATCATAGCACATCCTTCAATGAGACCAGAGATCGAGGCCAGAATCATGCAACTGAAAAAAGATCTAGAGGAGACAACGAGTTCCTATCTAAAAGAAAGGTTATCTGCAAGAATTGCTAAACTTTCAAGAGGTGTTGGAGTCATCAAGGTGTGGCACCATGTCTGGAAACCTATATCCCAATAGTTGTTATATTAAAAAATGGATATGAGCTTGATGTGTGCAATGCATAGATTTTCAGGATAGAGAAGAGAAGTGCATTATGCATGGATCATTTATTCATTTCATTTTAACTCGGATATAAAATTTATTCTCAGGGTAGAATTTTATAGTGCAGGAATCATTTTAGTTGTGATATAAAACTTGTTAGTCTGTTTCTCGAGATATGAAAGGAATTGTTTTCTATCTCAGGTTGGGGCGGCCACTGAAGCTGAACTCGAGGATAGGAAACTGAGAGTGGAGGATGCAAAGAACGCAACTTTTGCAGCCATTAGTGAAGGCATAACTCCTGGTGGTGGGGTGACATATGTTCATTTGTCGAAGCAGATTCCCAGTATCATGGACCTAGTGGATGATCCAGAAGAG